>PXOE01000014.1:0-315718 GCA_003012245.1 Microcyclospora tardicrescens
GAGTATAGAGAAGAAGAATAAGAGTAGTATAGGGTACATTATAAGGGATTTATAAAAAGAGTAGTATATATTTAGTTCTAGAATACTTACTATTAGTAACTATTAATAAGCTTATATAGCTTCTTACTATATCTCTTATTACTAAAATATCTTTAAAAGTTAGCTTTCTACAAGTTTTAAATGTTTTATATTAGAGCTTTTATATACCTTATTTATACTATTTACTATGTTCTTAATTACTTGTTTTTATTTAGTACCTATTATACTAGATTACTTAAAGAGGGTAGTAGAAGTAAGCTAAGGTAGATAACTAGTAATAAGACACTTCTAGCTTACTTAAGAAAGCTATAGAACCTTAGGTATTAAGAGTAAGGTATATTAAGTAATTAGTAGGATAAATACTATAGATAAAGTTCTTAGTAAAGACGTTAAAGTAGGTCTAGTAAGTAAAGTAAAGAGGTAGGTAGAGTAGATTAAGTAGACTAAGTAGGTAAAGTAAGAGTACTTATTAGAAACTCTCTACTTATATTAGTACTATAGAAATCTAATATACTTTACTATAGAATCTAAGAGGTATTAACTCCTAGATAATACTAAAAGTAAGACACTAAGGTAATAGCATATTACGCTATAGAGCTAAGGGTTCTACTTCTATTACTAAGAATGCTATATTATATAATATATAGGCTAGAGCTACCTAATAAATTACTAATAAGTAATACACTATAAGAGCTACTAATAGATAAGAGAAATAGAATTATATAGGATAATATAGATTAATAGAAGTAGTACTAGTCTAAGCTACTACGAAATTGTTATACTACTACCTAGCTCCTAGCGAGCCTTAAATAGATATATTAAGATAGCATAGCGCTAAGCTAGAACTATTACAGAAATAGCTAATATTTAACACAATTACTAAAAATGTTATGATTATCTAGCTAGAAGTCAAAGGGACAGCGCGCGCTAGGCAGGTTCTAGGATCTAATAGGACTTTCTTTGCCCTCTATTACTCTGTTGTCTAGGATGCCGCCTTTTATACTAGGCTAGTTTCTACTAGGCTGCTCTCTCGATACACTCACCTTATGCGAAAGAAGCTCTCCTCTACTGCTTACATAGTAGTCGGTTCTAGCCTTCTCTGCTAGCTGTTCCAATATGCTGCCTTTCGCACTTAGCTAGTATTGCCCTACTAAACCTATACACGTCGGTTAGGACCCGATTTTCACCTACAACTTGTGAGTAACCACAGGACAAACTGTGGACGCCTTGGAATCAGATGAAGCCATTGTACAGCGGACGGGATGCCTAGTTCTTAGTCGCCTATGGTCGTATGTGTTTAAATGAGTTTTTGTCAATTTATATACCATACAGCGCTATCTTACACATAAGGGCTCTCATCAGCTCAGCCGCCACGTACACATACCACCGGTCTGCAACAAATTTCTTCCCTCACCTTCCTTGGTCACTGTCCGACGATATCCGCATTCTTTGTCTGGGGTCACCCATGAGGGCGCTTGATCGATAGGCTTCGGGCCGGCTCTAGCGCCCACCCCAGTAAGCTATCACAAACCACAAATAGGAATGGAGGAAGAGTTTCGGTTTCAGTCTCGCAGAGCCATGGACCATCAGCGAGCTATCAAGCTTCCTGCACAAACCAATCAACCACAGCATGGTCCTGTCAACGGATCAGAAGATCGGTCAATCACCAAGTGGGATCGACACTGCAGCTGCTGGCAGCCAATCTGGAGGGACCACGTGATTTATGCGCCAATGACTTTACAACATGAAGAGTCTGGCCTTGGGATAAGGTGTTGGATTTGCTGTGAAATTAGCGAAACCACAGAGTGTGGTTGAACCATGCTTGATGATTTGTATGCATTGCTGATTTGCTTGAACGTGCATGAATGTCGAATGATGGTACATGTGTTTGCAGCACACGTTTCAGTAGCCGCTCGGAGTTGTGTAAGCGCCCAAGAGCAAGCATGTTCCATGAAGAGGCTGAATTAGCCAGCTTATGAAACAACCCGACAGGGCTCTCCCACAAGCTGAGGCGACCAAGCATCTCACTTCTTTCAACAACGCACCCGGGCAGTACAGACGCAAGCATGGTGAGCGACGTAGGATTGCGAAATCTGGAGGAATTGGCTGAACTCCAGGGCATCAGCCAGAAATTGAAAGACGATGCCTGGCCGGCTGATCAGGAATCGATCTTCAAGGAGATCCGTCAACTTGGCCATACATCGTTCAAAGCATATAGCGATAGCATCGGAAGCCAGTCGGCCAAGGAACCATGGAAACGACAGAATAAGGCTCGAGCAGAGTGGCTTGTCGAGCAGGTACGTCGCCTAGAAAGAGCCAACGAGAGTACCTGGCGCATGCGAATTGAGAATGCTATCCTGGAAAGGTTCTCGGTCGAAGTTGCATGGTAAGCAGAACAACGGCGACACTACCTAACACCGAGCTGATTACGTGATAGTACGACGTGCAAGAATCGTTTGTGGCGGTCAGAGATTGAATCGAAACCCAATGAGCCAGGTCACATATGGGGTCGATGGGATCAGCATAGGCTTAAACGTGGACCTTGCACGTGTCCCGTCGACGCCCGTCCTCAAGACAGGTGAGATCAAGACTGAACGGACGATTGGAGTATATTCTAACTTCGGTGCCAGATATGAGACTGGTATGAGCAGACTTTTCGAGGACCGAGTCGAGGAATCTTTCGTCTATAGTGATCCAGCAGGTCATGTTTACCTGCAGAAGCCCGACAGAATCATCGGGTTGAGAGAAACGAACAATGTTCGCAACTTTCTTGACCAGCCACCACGGGCTACGGCTGAGGGATATGTGTCCAAGGTCCGAGATATGGTTCGAATCAACCCACGGAAGCGGCAATCAAATCCTCTGCTGTTTCCCTTTCTTGTCGTAGAGGCCAAGTCAGACTCGGCTCCATCCAGCTTTACAGATATCCAAACGCAAACAACACTACCCATTAAGTCGCTTCTGGACCTTCAAAAGGATTTGCAGGCACACCGACCAAACGACAAAGGAAGACCAAAGCCCTTGATCTGGTTCCTTGCTTACAGAGGAAGTGACTGGAAAGTCTATGGATGTTACATCGCCATGAACGCACAATCCAAGGTCTCGTATGTAAGTTGTTCGATCGCCACGCAATAGCTGTCCGAAAGTATTCAGCGCACTTTGTACTCATCAAGGTACACAGAACATCCACTACCTTCAGGGTGGCGACATCACTACCAAAGATGGTGCCATTCAGCTACTTCTGCTTTTCGATTACATAATGGACTGGGCAAGGGATATCTTCCGGCCTACAATCATCGCGCAATTGAGCTCATTGGCGACAGGGAAAGACTTCGATGAAGTGTCCCTGGGACCAGACAGCGATATCCTGTCCCTTCGAAGAATCGTGTCAGACTGGATCTCGTGTACTGCAAGCACAGTTGTGCCGGATGAGGTCATCCATATCCACGACGACGACTTCGAAGTTGGCCGCGAAGATTATGGTAAGAACCCTCCAACAGGTCTATTCAACACTCAATTTGGGGTTGTAAGAAATCTTGAGCATACAGAATTCCGACTCATCGGACTTCGCATAACTGGGAGTAACGTCGACAGCCTCTTGGCATTGAGTGATGGGCCAGATAGACAGCATTTGGTGTATGGGGAAAGAAGCTTCAGTCGATGCGCTCGGAAACTCATCAAAGAGCTGACAAGTCGGCATGAGACGCTGGTCGTGATAGGAGCTGACCTTGACCACATTGAAAGTGCTTGGACGAACGAGGGACAATCCATGATGGACCCCTTCGACGAAGGTCCCGGGGCAGAGTTCTATGCTACATTCGAGTATCGATGCTTCATGACTACCTCTGGAGTGATTACTCGAGAGCTCAGCTATCTCGCCATTTCAGAATCGGCTTTCTCGGTGCTTCAGAAACGTGCCGCTTTCCGGGGGAAACACGCAGGCATCGAGCAGTTCTCACAAACGCTGCGCCCATGTTCTAGTGCAGTGGTCACGAAGGCGATCGAATGTTTGAGGTCTGGTTCCCCTGGCAGGTGCTCCTGTCGGCAATCTCAAGCACTCTGATATCCTTTCATCCAGAACCCGAGAGGAAGCGAAGTGACATCCTGCTACCTGTGACATCACTTCGTTTCGCTTTTCCTCAACGGCCTCGCGTGGTATCATTCATCGAGGTTTATACAACACTGGCAGCACAAGAGCGTCGATCTTTTAGATTGGCTGGGCGGCCATCTCCGGATGAACGTCAGAGGTTTAAAAGGGAACTCGATGCGGTGGACGCTATAACGGCTGACCGATCATTCCGGAGAGTGTCTTACCTCAAGTCTCGTGCTGTGGCAGTCGCGCATGACTTCATGCAATGTAACAGATGCAAAGACAGCAAGCAAGATTTGTTTGAGCTCAGGAACTGGGATCAATCGAACATCCCATCGCCCACGGCGTACGGTGCAGTCCTCGTCGCATCGTTACAAGAAGAAACCAGGGCCAGCTCGAAGGAACAAAGACACTTCGATATCAGTATTTTTGTATCGGAAACTTCTTCCTGGCTCTCGGACAAGATCTCCTTGGCCACTGTGGTTGAAGATCTTGCTCAGAGTGATATGATTTATCATACGATCCAACACGAGCTAACAATGAAAGACTGCGAGATCAGAGCTGTGCTCTGGAACCTGCCAACCCCTTACAGAAGGAGTAGCAGGAATTTGCGTATGGATCTGGCGCGTTGGATTCAAGAACTCAAAGGATCTCTGGTGATTGATCTGACCGAGCCACGGTCGGGTATGTTTCCTTGGGTGCGTGAACAGATGCTTCTGTATTACCTACAAAGGGGCATGGCACACGAAGAGGCATTAGAGCAAATGATCAAAGCTCGCGATGCCCAGCACGCCATAGCAGAATCACGGAGGCTTGGAAACTTTTGGGACATGCGTAGACTTTCATGGTACGCGCAGAAACACTAGTTGACGCCATTGCGTACTCAACACGGGCGGAAAGCGCCAACACTGCTCTACATATATTCAGTATCAGGGGAATAGTTGCAGGGTCTTTCTCGTAGATCGTGACTAGGTATGATCGTCATCAGAATAGACTGCCGAAGGCGTAGACTAATTTCATTGGTCGCCGTTGAAACGCCAGATAATGCTTCATCCCATTAACTGCTATTGAGCGTCTGTCGTGATTCGGCGAGTGACTGTGTCCGCGGTTGGAAAGTCGTTCACATACGAGGCTTGACACTGCGCTCTAGGTAATCTCACATAGCGGTGGATAGTTTACAGGCGGATTGGATTGAAGGCTCGAAATGGTAGTATTCGTTCCCGAATATTGCAACAGCATCAATGCACTTGAAGTAGATCTCCTTCGTGGGTCCGTCAGTGCCGTGGAGTACCAATCAGGGTCGCTCCCTAACAGCTTCGTCGGTTGCCTCTAGGTGCGGATATTCTAGCTGAATGCTACGAAGGTCATATCTGCTGTGGATGTTTCCAAAGGCCAGACTAGGCGGATTGATTCCAGTGCTTGCAAACTTAAGAGTCTGCTCTGGCGTAGTCAGGATGTCCCTGAGATCAAGTGTCTCATTGACGCCCTCACCACCGCCTCGATCCCACCTGACTCTGCATCCGTCACAATACCGCGTTCATGGTAATGCTGTGACAGCTCCTTGATGAGCGACAACCTTTCGTCCTTTTCGTAATGGCTCATGTCGCGAATGATGCCGTCAAGTTCTCCAGGAATCTCAGCTGCTATGCCGATAATTTCTAGTGTTTGCTAAGGGTCGAGATCTTGACAGACATATCTTGGCAATGAAAGGAAAGCAGTTGCCGGTTGAAACATGAGCAAGACCCACCCCATACTGCATAATGAGTCACACAAAAGTCAATTAACACGGAACAAGAACCTTGATCACAACTACCAGCACTCAAAGCGTCATAGATTGAGAACCATGCTATTGATAGGGCTATGGAACAACGTCCAACTTCTAACATAAATCGCCTAGATATCTCAGTCTGGAGCTATTGTCAGTAGTCGAAACAAGCTTCATGACCAAGCTTTGGTGGCGCATTCATTTGCTGTAAAACCTGCTTGCCAGCACTGGACTTACGTAGACGGTTCATTGGTACTAGCATCCGCGTATCACCATGCAAGCCGTCAGTCGCCGTCTCCCACGCCAGCAACTAACCGCTGACATCTGATGACCCGTGGCGACTTCAAGCGCTTGCGTGAGTCGGCAAACGACGATAATACTGCATTCACCACGCCCGCGTACTACTTGGAGACAATGATCGATTTAGGTCCGGGCTATGGACAATGCGCGCTGTGCCGCTGTTGGCGACTACCGTAGGATAGGCTTCATCCCACAAAACAGAGAAGCTTAAAAGAGTCTTCCAGCAGGCTCGTGACCGCTATGTAATAGTGGAGAAGTGCACTCAAATAAGATGCACATGGCTGGAATCATCTCAGGTATGATGCTTCCGGCGCGTTCGAGATCATGTTGGAAACCATCGTAAGTGCTTATTCAGGGATGTAAGTCAATATGTTCTTTAGGGTAAAGACAGCCAAATCCCACGACTCGTGTGACCAGACAAACCAGCAAACTATGACAAAAGGATACCGCGCACATTTACTCGTCGTCCTTCTCATCTGCTTCTTAACTGCGTGCTATTCGTAGCGCGATTGTGGTACTTATCGTGTACTTGGGTGGGACTTGTTGAGCATTGTGGCTAGCAGATACAGACCAAATATTGTCACAAGGGGCATGGACTGTCTTTGAGATCATCCCCTGCTCCTCTACTTGTCTATTTGCAGTCGGTATTGCTGCATATACAGGTAGTCAGGCATGTCGGCATCGACCAGCTTCCTTAATGCCGAGGCGACGTCTTGTCCAAACTCCTCTGTCCATTTAGTCTGTTCGACATCAATATCGACGGCCTACATACATCAAATCAGCTTATGGAAAGACCCACACTTCATTGATACTTACCTTCTGTTCTGGACGGATGACCGAGCTCGACCCATCGAGTGTGTCCACATAGTGCCCAAGAGGATGCGAGTACCGAGGGGCGGTTGCCCACTCAAATACTAGTCCTTGGGGGTCAATACCCCATACTTTACAAAGCTTCCGACACAGCGCTTCCGAGCGGTAGACTACGTCCTCGGCATCGATGAGGATCGGGTCGCGACCCTGGCTTCGCAACAGGTCGAAAAAGTACCTTGTTGATCGCTGCATAGTCCACATGTGGACCGCCGCCTCATCTGGGTCGTAGCAAAAGTTGACTTGCTGAGTCCTGTGAAAGGAAGCCTGGACAAGTGCCGGATGTCGGATCTGGAACAGGGGCTGCTTGATATCGGCGAATAGATGATCTGGGATACATGTTGGATTGCTGAGCGGCTGTGTGACAGTTCCGTTTTGAGACAACTCTGTCAAGACGGCAGGTTGCATGATGCATGCGACATGCTCCTTGACATACGGTACTTTGCCCTGTAATAGTGGACATGGTCAGCTTCTTGCTCTGATCCATAGGGATGGTCTCTGCGTAGCACACACCTTTGCCTGCGCTGTTTTTACCGCGCCAGCGAGCCGTTCCGCGGCCACAGCATAAGACTCTTTAGTAATGTCAAACTCCTCGGGCGGGAACATGGCAATCATCTCAGCTTGTAGTTTCTTATCTGCCTCTACCGCTCTCTGACGAAGCGGTGCTCTCATCTGCATCCTCTCCGGTCCAGCGACTGTCGCATGGGTGGCCCATTGATGGGTAGTCCGCACCTCGAGCTGCGGATGAAGCTTGAAGAAGCGGTGGAGGAGCTGAGAACATGTTCGCGGATTGTCGAAGACCCAGATGGGGAGCCTCATCTCAGGAGAAGCCATATGAGCAAATTGCGGCGCCGATGGTCAGACGAAGCGGGAGTGTCGTCAATCACCAATAGCAGCGTGTATGCAAGGAAACACTCTTCACGCGACACTGTATCTCAAAGGTCGGGGCTACGGATGATGTGATATAAGAAGGGGGCACATGACAGTTGGCACAGCACCGTACAGAGCGAAGGAAAGGGAATGCGCTTGGTGACCCTTGCTATCGGCTTCTTCCGAACTACCATCGCTCATCCTACGACCCACACGAATCTCATATCAGGTTTTCGATCCTTATAACACGAGGTGATTATAGGTCTGAGGACTGCGGCTCCTGGATGACAAAGGAAATCAGACGTCGCCAACACCTCTGCATGCGCTGGATGTCGTACTTTCTCAAGCGCCCACGAGTTGCGGGGTGCTTCACGCTAGCTCCCGAGCACGCTCACATCCATTAACATGGCTCAGATGATGCGGGGTCCAACTTGAGAGATCACCGTAATACATGTATTGTATAGATTGGGGAGCTCGTCAGCTGAACTGTACTACATCAAGCCAATGAAACAGTGAGATGTCGATACGATGTTGGTCACACGAATCCTGGGACGGTACAAAATTAAGAAAGGAAGGACGCCATTCGTGGCCTCTGATGTTGGCCTAGCCGTCACGCGGGTGAGCCCGTCATGCTTCCGAATTTAGGATAAAATGCGATGATGAAGCACCATCTGGACGAGATGGACAAATCGGCCAGTTTTCAAGAGAATGTGTTCGCTGCTCGGTACTTCTTCTGATAATATTCCTTATAGCGGAATTGGGCGTAGCATACGTCAGCTTCATGGCAAGCCGCAGCCTAGTACCGTACGAAGGCCTTCGCCCAATGAGACTTTGACGCACCAGAGATGTATACACACAAGTACCAACATAGCACATACGGCCACAGGCGACTGAGAACTGGCCATTTTGACCGTTCTGCAATGTCTTCATCTGTATGTGGCTTAAGGGAGAGTGATCATAGGACAGACTGTGGTGACTGGGGAAGTAGTCACGTAGTGCAAGAATCGAGTGCAGAGGCTCATCGGTGGACATTGCAGTTTCGAAAAGTACAAACCTTGTCTGGAACAACAAATAATTAATTAGATCTTGCTATCATGACTTCCTGTGACTACTCATGCTGGACTTGGACCGAATGCTGCACATGGATTGATTTGTCAAGCGACGCTCCAGCACGCCCTTGTCGCTCTACACTCTCAAGGTCTTGCATGGCGTAGGCGTTGAAGTTCTCAGCGTCCGATGCGTCGTAGATCTCAGGCTTTGCTCTGGGCAGGCTCGCGTGCATCGAACTCGAAGGGTCATGGCGGGACGTGCTGTGGTTGGAACCTCCGGCGTTCGAATCTTTGGAACCACGGCTGCGCCCACTGCCGATGGAAGCGAAGCTGCGCACACTACGGAGAACGCTCTCAGGTGTGAGGCCTTTGACGAAGTACCATACAGATGGCAGGTTGACGGAGACAAGCCCCAGACCACCCTCAAGGACCGCAAAGTAAGCCACCGTCGTGTTAGTCTCTATCGAACTCAACTTATCAGTCTCCAGCTGTACTCGGGACGAGGAATGGGGAAAGCACGTACGGTATCCGTCTTGATCATTGATCGTCCGGCCAGTCTGCACGTAGTGTATGTAGACAACCATGCGAGCGCAGCTGGCGCCCACTCCTCTGCATGGTATTAGCTGATTATTGCCGTTGCCGGCGATGGCATGGAACATACCCAAGAGCAAGTAAGAAGACAAAAGAGAGTGCGATCCTCTTGCTCCTCGACATCCCTAGCAGCCAGATCTTTTGGGGGATTAGCCTAGAGAAGCACCTTGTAGATAAGCACGAGACTCTTACCTTAGGAAAGACCATGCCAATAACAAACACATCGAGTATGAAGTCCGAGATGCTAACGGCTTCGAAATATGGGTAGAGCCATGGACACTGGGCCGAGTGACCAGGTAAGATCTGCCAGTGGATGACCGAATGCCCTGGGCAGAACTCAAAGGTCAAGATGGCAAAGGTGATGATCCAGGCGACGACGATGGTGCTGAGGGCAATAGTGGCCCAGTCAAAAGCGTCGCGCTTCAGTCCCACTCTGGCACAGAACAGCCTCCGGTAGAAGAAGAGGGCGCTTAGCTTGGTTGTGCCAAACGTCCATACCTCCAGCTCATCAAGGGAGAGGAATACCAGCTCCATTGTCGGATGCTTAGAATTCACGACAGCCTTATCCTTTGGCTCTGGGTACCCTACGAACTTGTGTACCATCCCTGGACGATGATGTTAGTCTCAAGACGGGCGGTTGGGAGGGCGGGATGGTTATATCATTCCTACCATAAAAGCACAACGCCGCCATACCAATAAATCCAATCTGCGATTCATGACAAACATCAGTTACCGCTGATGAGAGTAGGGATTGAAAGCGCTTACCCAGGCTCCGACCGCCATAATGTCGTCAACCCATACTTTGGCTCCCTGCTTGTAGCGAGCGACAAAGCGCAGCAACGTTGTTATGGTGGTCAGAAATAAGAAGACGCCGGCCAGCGAACCGATGCCATTCAGCTGGTCATCTAATGCCATGAAGCTGAAAGCCGCTTGTAGAGCGACCAACACAAAGGATGCTGGAAGCCAACACGCATCGGTCTGAAGCTGAGAGGATCGAGGTTCAGCTGGAGGGGCCCATTCGAACTTATCATCTTTGAACGGTGTGGACGGGGCACACGCGCGACGATCCCGATGCACGTTCTAAAGTTGAGTTCACAGATCCCGGATCCTGTAGTTTCGGTCCCACTCCCCACCGACTATTTGAGTAGTGTCGAATTAGCGCATTACAAGCTTTGGGGGCCATGCGTCTAGCTGTGTTGCATTGATCGACAGAGTATGACAGTACATGACCGGGTCAATGCACATTGTCACAACTGACCTTACTCTCGACAGTTCACTTTGATCATTCTCCTCCACGTCCACATTATAGACGATTTCCACTCTTAATCAACGTGGTTACAAAGGGTTTCAACTCAAATATGCAATCATTCTCTTGGCTCCTTACCCTTCTCATGGCGGTAATCGTCATGGCAAGCCCTGTTCCAGGTACGCACGATCTTGCTTGCAATATATAGCGGAATGACCTCGACTGATGAGAACAAGGCACTGGTTCTGAGGCCATAGAGGACACTACCCTCCATACGCTTGACGAATTCACCAGTGATTGTGAGTCGCTACTACTTACATATACTCATCTCGAAGCTTTCATGTTTCTTACCATACTACATGTAGTGAACTCGAACCCTGCCCTCAGTGCGGCGTGGGATGCCGCCATCGCTGCGGGCGCCAAGGCGAGCACCGCTGAACCAACAACATCCAGTTCCTAGATCGCGTAGTGGACTGTGCTATTCACAATGGTGTCTGGGGTGTGGCTGATGGGATCGCAATGTCAACTGGTCTACGTAAAAAAAACTCCAAATGATGTAGATCGATTGGAGTATTGCGTCGTTGGAACAAACAAATCTGTCGAAACAATTCGCCTTGTCTAATTCACCGTGCTCTCAGCAAGTAATGATGAAGTGATCTGTGAGCTACGAATGTCTTGGTCGCTATAATTAGCAAGAATCGAGGCAGGAGAAATATACAGACATAATCTACGTTGACCAAGTAACCTCTTCCATCGAATGAAACAGATCCTGAGCCATCGCCGAGACCTTTCTAAATCTATGCTTCAAGTCTTTCCCATGGTCTGCTTCCGTCAGGGCAATGCTTGTACCGGTCCAGCAATGGAACATAGTGGTCTATGGCACGCCTGTAGCAGGCAGAGTGTTCCAGAGCATACTGGCGAAGCTTACCCCAGTCTCGGCATTGGCGTGTCTGGCCCACTCCTGAGAAGAGTTGGGAATGATTGCTCTGCGCATGCAAATGTCCGGTGTATCGTGGGGTATCATCGGCGCTACAGGTCGTGTCTTCGCGCAGCACATGTAGGCAGTGCGTGACATGTCCAGCAGGCCAGATCTGGTGTCCGCCATCACGATAACTCATGATAGCGTCACGAAGTACGTACTGGGAGGATGGCGATGTCAGTTTCTTCCTGGAGGACGCATTGGATCGCAAATCACGGGCCATGACTTACCACGCAATGCAAAGAGTGGAATCCATGGAGAACGTATATGCTCTTGGAGTCGTCCCAAGGCCAGTGCATTGATGTAGGGGCGCCTTTTGCTCTGGCGTAGTCGTTGTCGAGCGCAACCCATCCGGCGAACCAGTCGAATTCTGGAGAGTCCCACATCGGGTCGTCGATAGCACGGTCGTCGTGAGGAATCTCTTTGGTTATGCTTCTTTCGAGACCGACTATTCACCATTGCTTTAGCAGCATCTTCGAAGAGACATTCGCTGGACTTACCGAAGCTTCTATCAACTCCATGGCGCTGAGGACTTTGTAACTTGGCGAAGAGCAATACATTCGAGGCAATCGAAAAGCCCAGGATTAGAGCTAGAGAATAGACGATTTTCCAGGCTCCTGCAAGCGCCGACGTCTGCTCGCAGCGGCATCTATCATCGTGGTAGAGCAGACTTTCCTTTGAAGAATCGGAAGACGATTGATCCAGCCGTTCATACTTCTGTGACAGCATCTCGAGACACTTTGGCGAGGCGCTCAGAGATTGAGGGTGATACGTGTTCAGGTTGTCAGGTAGATGAGTGGCTCTGAATAGAAAAATCGATCATCAGCCGCTCTATCCCACCGGCCGATCACTCTAATCAAGGTGACGCGAGAGGCTGGAGGATGTGCATGAGCTGAACGAGCTGAAGGTACAACCGTTCTGGGATGATCGGCTAGTGCTGAGCTTGATCTACCATGAAGCTGTATCAAGCCACCATGTGAAGCACATGTGGCATAACCGAACAAGCTTGTGTCAAGCTATACCAAGACATCTGCCCTCCCATATTGCTCAAATTTGTGAGTTGATCGATCGCAACGTCTGAGGCACGGCTGGTATCGCTGGCTTCCAAGTCTGCCCATCTGTTCGCAAATATGGCAGCCACTCTGACTAAAGAGCTGAGTGATCGACGTGACTTTGTAGGAATTGGGGGTTGTGCAGCTGAACTACTGAAGTGTATTGAGCCAATGAAACACTCGAGATGTTGATGAGGTGTTGGTCACACGAATCCTGGCTGCAGCTTGACTAGCGTACAGTAATCACAAACGGCGGTGGAGACTTGACGAAGCTTGTTTGAGCTTATACCGAGCTTAGCTCCGTCGATCCTGCGAGGCCCACGGAGTACACCAGAGAGGGTAGGGCCGCAACGACATGGCTACATGTATTTCCCTTCCGCTGATGCCCGCTTTTGTTCTCAGCGCCATCACATCTCGAATCAGGTATGCTCTACGTCCTGAAGATGGGTTCTCTGGAAGAAGAATCACCTGTGCTGGGCCTATACAATTTCCCTGTCATTACGGCAGACTTCACGAACGGTGATCCCTGGCTGCGAAAGTACTACGCGCCACCCCAGCACCATCACCTCACCGAGAGACGCTACCCTTTGATTGATGCTCGACCGTTGCTTGAGCACCCAGAATATTCCCCTACGGACCTACTCAAGACCCATGGATTTGGAGTGGTCAAGCACCATTCGACCTTCATAGATCTGCTCGATGGAGATCTGGCTGACGACAGTTTGGCTGAAGTGTATCATCCCGAAATCCGGGAGCTCGTTATGAAAACCCTGGGAGCCAAGACCTTCTTCATCACGGGCACCGCGTATCGACAGGGGAAGCGTGCGCCAGAAGCTTGGCGGCCACCAACAGAACTGAGGCCAATGGCGCAAGCCGTAGCAGTAGAGCAGAACAACGGCGTTGATGTGAAGCCACACAAACTGGCAAATCAAGCAAAGCTTGCTCTGGCTGCGCCGGTACGTAGGCCACACATGGATTACACGCCTCTCGGTGCGCGACAAATGATCCGCTCCGCACGGCAAGATATCTTCGACGCTGCCACGCGAAGCGGTGTCATTCCCGCCGAGGATAAGATCTGCGAACAGCACCCATTTTCCGCTTCAGACGAGGAATCTAGTGCTCTCATCACAGAACAGTACAACCGCAACGGTAACCTCGGACCCAGGTACGCAGCATACAGCATTTGGCGGCCTCTCAAGAAGGTAGGACGTGACCCCATCACTTTCGCGCCAAGGAAGGAAGTCCCGAGCGTGGGTGGTGAAATGGTTCACTGGCCGTACCTGAACAGAATCCCGGGCCCAGCGGAGCTCAACGGTGACTTCCTGAAGGAGTATGCAATGCTAGGAGTCCGAGAAGAAGAGGCTCCAGCTGGAACCGAAGATGCTTTAGACTGGTATTGGATCCCGTCGCAGGAGCCTGATGAGGTCGTATTTATTAAGCAGTTCGACAGTGCGTCTCTCGGCTCGGATTCCCAGCATGCTGGTGCTCCGTGGCATGGGAGCCCCGAGATTGGTGATGCCGCAGGCAACGATGATCCAAGGGAGAGCATTGATGTTCGCGTCTTGGTGTTTTGGTAAGGAAATTTGACGAACACCACTTGTATCTTGGTTCTTATCTTTTCCACGCGGGATAAGACCGAGTTGAGAGCAATATGTCGTACGGGAGATTATATTTTGACTGGGAAGATATGATTTACGACGTAAAGGCGGAAGTCGCGATGTTGTGATGTGTGTAAATGTACGTGTTGGTAAAGCCCAAGAACACCGAACAACTCGATTCTTATTTTCGCACATAAATCATCCCATGTCAAGCCTGTCAGACGACGATAATAAGACTGATAGACTAGCTCGCTGGACCGTATGTCGGCAGCATTGTGCATCCTATATTCCGGCGATGGCAGTGATTCGCATCATAATACGCGAGTCGACTAATTTTCCACATCCTTGATATCCTCCTTGATTAGGTCTGCCGCCCTCTCCGCCAACGCATACACGCAACTCTGGATATTGCCTCTCGGGATCAATGGAAACACACTTGCATCCACCACACGCAGCCCACTGACTCCATAGACATTGAGCCTCGCATCAACAACGCCCTGAAACTCCCGTGGCATCATGGCGCAGGTCCCGCAGGGATGGTAGGTCGTGAAGCCTGACTTGATGAGATTGTTCTTCACGTAGTCTAAGCTGTTGAGATCGAGATCCACGGGGATCGTTCGGCCTTCCGGCTTCAGGAGATCAGCGAGAGGTTTCGTTTCGGTGATTGTGCGAAGGTATTGCAGGTGATGCGCGAGGAGCTCGACGTCTGCTGGGTGGCTGAAGTATTTGGGATCAACGGCAGGGTAGTCTTCTGGCTTCGAAGATGTGATATGGCATGTGCCACGAGAGAAGGGGTGCGAAAGTGAGGCGAATAAAGTGATGTAGTCGGCAAGCCGTGCATCATCTGGCACGTACCCGCCTGATTGAGTCTTATCAAGCTGGACGGGCGCAGCTAGATACTGGACAGATGAGGCGTCGGGGCTTTCCACTATCTGTTGAACTAGGTCGTATTGCTTGCGTAGACCGCTACCAACCAAAGGTTCCGTAACATTACGGTGGAGGATTCCTGCGAGATCGCCCTCGTCCTGCCCAGGTCTATGTGGCTTCTTCGTATAAGGCATGAAAGCCATGCAGAAGATGGCGTTGGTCATAGGACCACTGCGATCATCCTGGTACTGCTTGAAGACTGCCCCGATCTTGGCTGGGTCGCGAAAGGAATCAAAGGTTTCGATCGTTGCTTCAAAAGAAACGCCAACATTGGCATGGTCTTGTAGATTCTCACCAACCCCTGGAAGATCGACAACAAGCGGAATGTTATGCTGGTCAAGTACGGCTTTCGATCCGATGCCCGAGAGTTCGAGGATTTGGGGAGAATTGAAAACGCCGCCGCACAGGACGACTTCCTTTCCGTTCACGGTATGGGACTGCCCGTCTGCATCTTTGTATAAGACCCCATTGACGACAGCGCCATTGACGATGACTTTCTCCACGTGGGCGTTGGTGGTGATATGCAAATTAGGACGCTGTCTGACCTCCGGAGTGAGATATGCCTTGGCAGCCCAACTTCTTGTCCATGTCCCGGGAGCTACGGTGCCTGGGGCACTGACAGCACCCAGAGCTTCACCGCTACAAGGGTCCACTTTACTCTTCTGCCCTAGAGCAGCAAAGGTTGCGGGCCAAGCTGCATTCAGCTGATTGGTATGATTATTACCGAAAGACACCTGGACGGGACCTGAAGTTCCATGAGATGCTGGATCCAGGTAATCTAAGCCAATATGCTCCTTGACCTGGTCGCTGGGCTCGTGGAAAGTGTGGAACTTGCGCAAATATGGCTGCAAGCTCTCGTACGACCATCCAGGATTTCCTATCAGGCCGAAATTATCCAAACTATGCTTGTCCGGAAAGGTCAAACAATTCAGGTTGACCAGAGTGGTACCGCCAAGACCCTTGCCGCGAGGGTGAATGATGGACCGGCCACCGAAGGATGTCTGGATCTCAAGTGTCACTTGCCAAATCTCTCCGTTTGTCGATTCCCAACCTTTCACGCACTCACCTGCGGCACGGTTTCGTAGGCCCAATTGATGTTTGGGTCTGTCCACAGTGCCTTTCCCCCGGCAGGAATGGGCAATTTAGGATTAGCATCATGGTCACCGCCGGCTTCAAGAAGAAGCACTTGGGTGATGCCGAGTTCCGAGAGACGTGATGCAAGTACGCAGCCGGCGGTACCACCACCGACGATGATAACATCGTACTCAGTGCTCATGATGTTCTGATGATGCGTGTCGTACAAGACACAGGCATAAATTGTGACTTTGTGCTGAGCGTTGGACAGGAGTGTTGTAGCAGAGGATAGACACTACGTCTAGCTGGTGCCAAAAACTTTAACTTTGTGATAGGAGTGGGGTCCCTGGACCTTGGGTCACAACGGATGACCTCGTCGAACATAAGAGGAGGAGTCAAAGGACGAACGGCCAATAGGGAGAGCTCAAGCATTGCACTTCCTTCCTTAAGTTCCGGCACCTCGAACAGAGGCATGCAAGCTCTCGGCGTAAGTTTTATGACGGGCTGTCGTGCTCGGTCAACGCTCGAATGCTGTATTCTGCTTATCATTGCTTCCCGAACCAAGTCGTCATCGCGTATGTCTATCGGAAAGTAATCATGGAGCAGAGCAGTAATGTTTGAACAGGTACAGAAGGTGAATACATGCATGCTCCTCTCTTATCTATGGTCAAGGTATGGAGCAAAGGGATTGTCCAAGGTTTGACAGTAGGCCCGTTGTAGCTAGATTATCGCTTCTGGAGTACCGCCACTCGGACGAGTGTAGTAATACTGGGTGAGTACTCTGTACTTATAGATGCGTCGTAGGCACCAGACTAGTGTCTCGACCGCTAGTACAGTGTCTACGACGACCACCGCTCCGACGACTTCGACGGCGTCAACAACCACAAGCGCCAGTACAGTTCCAACATAGAGTGGTATATATCCAAACTGGAACCCCACTGTAGAGGCAGAAATCGAGTTTATTGCTTCGGGTTTGCTCAGGATAATCCATCACGACCGCACAGCTGTTCAAATGGGATACTGTGCCTGAAGCAAATGGTGAGAACTGCTCGTCGGGATTGGTTGCTGGGCATGGATACTGCAGAGGGGTCAGTGACTAGACGGATGGCGTGGAGAATATGAGGCTACAAGATCATCGCCGTCAGATATGAAGTCTTGTGTAAGAATCTTCATGATATGTTAGTTCACCGAGCATAGACGGGTCCATCTTAACTTCTGGTATGGTAATTAATCCTGTGTTGCTGGTCTGAGATGCGTCTATGACCAAGAGACCTCTTCACTTGACAAAGCTCTTGGCAATTTGGGGTTGATTCGAACCCTTCTACACTATGTCTGTCCCAGTCATATTAGACGACATTAGCTTTGACATCCCTGCGCTTGCTCCCGTCCTTGCTGTCGCATCTGGAGATGCAGGGCCGCTGCAGCCACGCGCCGTTCATTCTTCTTCCGAGCGGCCTCGGAGTCATCGTGCTTGTGCGCGGCCGCCCTGGCCTCTGATTTTCTTCGCCACTCAGCATTCCATTCTGCCCTCCATCGCATCAATTGCTCTTTGCAACGCTCTCGGTCAAATGGAACCGACGGCCAGCCATTCCGTTTGTAGATATCATAGACCTGCTGTGTATAGGGATTTAGCAGCAACATGGCTATAAGTTCAAAGATCGGAAACAACTTACCACGTTATCAGGTTTTTTTCATTGTTTCGGCTACGCTTGTCGGCCTTGGCGAGAGAGATACAGTAGTCGATACGGGAGCTGGAGGAATCACTGGAAGTTCAACCAAGCACTCTTGCTGGAGGTCCGTAATCTCATCCACTGGAATGACATCGTCGTCGTGGTCGTCGTCGTCATCTGTATGATCGCTGCTCGAGACCTCGTCAGAGCTCGATTCTTGGGTTCCGTTATAGTCTGCATCATGGTCATCGTCGAATAGGAGCGCCTCGTGCGCCAGCATGTCTTCCTCCTGGGCAAGCCCTTCAGCTCGATAGAGATACAGTATCTCGTGATCATTTGAAGTGGGTGAAGGAGGGACGGGCAAGTAGACAAGTCTTTCGAGTCGGCGCTTTTCTCTCGCAAACCATGCTTGTGCAGGCAACGTTTCGTGAGCTGACCACTTCTCGCTCACTGACAATGCCTCGTATGCTTCGTGTTTCAGGGTTGTGGTCCCGCTAATCAGGCCGACCTCGACGATGTTGCCTGGATGCATATCAGACCGGACATTGATACATTGCACGAAAGCCAGCCCCAAAACATACTACTACTGGTATCCGGTTTACGTAGGGAGTTACCCGCTATCGTATCCAAGAGCAGATAGTGGCCGTCCCGCGTTATTGCATCACCGATCCAGATGACATGACTTGGCGTCGAGAGCAATTGCACCTGCCAGTCTTTGATCGTCTCACCATTGTAGAAGTATATCGACTGTGTTTCTGGTGTGATGTTGGCATGCTGCGTCCAAGAGTCTGCCGGTTCGTGGACGAGGCACGGCAGATGGCGCACAAAGTCTATGGCTTCTTCCGAATTACCCAATTCTCGCAATATCTCAGCGTTGACAGCGCTCCAGCCTTCAGCGGGCGGGTGTCAGACAGCGCCAGGCTGTATGTGTGGCATGCGAGCCAAAAAGGTATAGAAGTCGAGCATTGCTGCTTGTACAGTTTGGCGGACACCCGCGGAGCTCCGCCTCGGAAGCTCCATTGTATGTAGTGTTAACGTGTCTGCAAGACTGTTTGCGGATGCTCACAAAGATCGTTGAGGGGCAGTAATCCTGGTTGTTTTGTCGTGTGAGAGTCGATCGGCGAATTAGTAGTACAATAGATGATCATGTGCGAATGCTCGCTATCGTATGATATGTCTTGTTTTGTTATTCCAGCATACTCTTACATATACTTCCTTGCCAATGATTACACCTGGTGCAGGATCTGGTCGTAGGCGGGACTAGCCTAAGACGGAGGTGGCGGTTTTGATACGGATAGTCCACAAGAGCCTAAGCGTGGTGAGCAGTCCTTTGCTAGCTAACACTTTAAAGCGAAACCGTGCTGAGACAACACTATGAAACGATTTCGTTCGCTTGTTACTTCGTGTTCATGTCATCTCACAGACTGCGACCCAAGTTAGTCTATAGTCGATAGGATTCACTGGTAAAGTGAGACCTCCCTCAGAAGATCGCTGCAAGGGCGTCCGTCAGCTACGTCTGAAGAGCCCTCGGAGAGTATCAGGAGTTGGGATCAGCTATAACAAGTGGTAGAGACATCCTACAGCTCTTGGGGTATGGAAGTCAATGCGTGCAGTATGATTCATTCTCACTTGCCTAGTCCTAATGGTTTACTTCTTGGAAAGTAGCCCTCACTTCAGCCACCTGTTTTTGTTAACGAAGCCTGACTGTTTCTCGGCAAAGACAGTACGTCGCTGCCAGCCATAACCCGGCTGGTCTGTGGTGGAATTCTACGTGAAGCATGATCTCCAGCTACGGTTGTCTTTAGACTAGTCTGTATGTTGTTTTCTTTTTTGTAAGACTGACTATGTTCTATAACGTAGTAACTGGATCCAGCTTGAGAATCGCTCAAAACCTATATAGCATTCGATCGCTGATCAGGAGTCATAACTAGTATGGACCTCAGCTCGTTCGACGCCCTCTGATATATTGGTCTTGTCCTGTGCTATAGACCGTGAAGCTTTTCAAAACAGTGGGCGTATTCTCTACGCATGTCGCTTGAGGAGACACGCATATATGCGCATCAATATGCAGTTTCACGATACTCACGCAGAGATGTCCGCTTCATTGATTCAGCCAATACTTGAGTATATGGACGATCTTGTCCCGCATCAGTACCTCATGGCCTAACCGCGTGGCTCCGGTCCTCTGATAGTCCATACCGCCTTATGAACAGTCCACCGTCAGCACTTTTTAAGACTGCACGTCTAGGCGGCAATATCCTGTCAGCACTGACATTCCCCAACCGTCATGTCACTGCTCCCGCTTTAGCCTTTCGCCCAGCGCGAACACCTCCCAGTCCCACACGAGACGCCTGAAACAATTATACAAACCATATCCTCGTTCTACAAGTTTCTGACTACACTGCCGCATATCGAAGCTTCCTCCCTGTACTTCCCGCCCGCCACAGGCTGGGCCGGTGTCGATAAGGCGAGTCTGCGAACGAGGGGTCGTTCAGACCGGAGTATCAAGTTCATCCAATATCTTCCTTGTTTTCGACGGGCCGGCTAGCCTGCTCGAGGGGGAGGTGTTGAGCTTGTGCCGGGATGTCGTAGTATCACATATCAGGAAGGTCAAATTTTGGACGAAGACATACATGTGAGATTCCCAACTCCGGGTAACGTCGTTTGGCTTGCGCAGATGGAGAGCCCAGACGACGTATCACTGTTGCTTGACCTCGACGCAGGTGCGTCGACGCTTCAAGGTATAGTTTGGACTCAATGATTGACATGTTTGGCAAGGCACAGTTACGCAGCATTCTGCACATCCACGTGGGCCGCCGTTGATGCCAATGGAGGAACGAAGATCTCTAAGCGCTGAAGATCTTTGGATGAGCTACCCGACCTGGTCAGTCTCTGCCTATATTCGAGAGGCGCAGAAACATTGTAAACGCTTAGTCTTCATACCACACCCGAGCAGCAGCCGGCGACCCAATGACTGGACAATCTTGGCACGAAGTGGGGCTGACATTTGGGATGGTATTATACCAAACGACGATGAAGAATATGACGCTGACCCATACGCGGACACTTCAATGGCAGACTCCAGCGACGAAAGTGCTCTCGGTGCATCTGAGACAAGCCCTGATGATAGATTTGTCATAGATGAAGAAGAAGTCGCGGCGCTTCTAGAAGAGGCGCAGCCAGATGGGATGATCGCATCAGAACAGAACGCAGATCGAGTGCTCAGTAGACCGATCCGTATCTTTGAGGAAGAAGTTATAGGGGTGAAGCAGTTGAATTTCGAGCAGCGCTGTAGCGAGCTGATCGACATTTATGTCAGAAACGGATGGCCGCAGGCATCATTCGCTCGTGACCGTTGCATCAACGAGCTGCATGAATGGTGCAAACTCAACGAACAGAGGATTAGAGATATTAATCGAGCAAAGTCAGAAGCTATGAGGGCAAGGAGAGATTGACTTCATCAGAAGTGGCCCAAGATCTTCAAGGCTAGAAAAGCACGACTGCTTGCATCGATGGAGGTTTACGATATTTCGGAGCAAGATCACTTAGAGCTTCACCGAAAAGCATGCTGCTTGTGATAAGAAGTTGGCATCGTATCGTCGAAGATCACTCAGAACAAGCTCTTGCCGCAACATGGGAGCAATAGACCATGGATGCATTCCTTTCTGGTAACGACACGGTCGCTTTCTTCGAGCATGACATAGAGGGCCAGGATACCGTGTTCTTTCCCTGTTTGAGAGCTCACTCTCCAGGTGTTTCGCTTGTGACAACCTCCGAATAGGGGTATGGACATTGACTGAATCTGTGAATAAAGACTTGCTGTGGTCCTTCTTCGATCACGACTTCATATTTCAAGTGTTTTCCTGCTGCGCTTCTGCTTTCCAACCGCGCTCGCAAGACTACTATTGCTCCATCACGGTGCACTGTCATACCAGCCTTCCGGGTATGACTTGCTCTGAGGTAGCTGCTTCATGAGTTATCTGCTCCTTGGGGAGATTTTCAAGATGTTGATCTAGACGTGGTCACTATCCACTAGGATGTCACAAGTAGGTCTGATATAGTTATTTGTGTCGAGAGAAAGTCCATGCATACTTCCCAGGACATCTAGTATTTGACCTCTATTGGATAAATATTAAATCACGAGGTGAGCTTGAGCATCAATTTTTACCATCCAGATCTGCAAGGACAATCCTCCCAAAAGCTTCGGATGGGTCGCTGAAGCGCAGTTTCTTATCGATCTCGTCTATCCTCCTGACATCTTCTGCATCGAGCATGAAATCTCCTGCGAGGTTTTCTTCGATACGTCGTTCGCTTTTGCTCTTGGGAATGCATGATCTGGAGAATGTCTATGGTGTCAGCGATTGAGGTGTGTACAGGCGTAATTGTTTCTGACCTTCCATAAGCGATGCCCCAGGCAAGAGCGACTTGCGCACCACTCTTATCATATTTCTCACCAATCTCACAAATGACAGGATGTTCAATCAGTTTGCCCACATCAGGATGTTTAGTATCTTACGAGAGGTAAGCAATTTCTCGACAAGCATGTAGGAGAGGAATCACTGACAATGTGCATTTTGGTTGCCCAGAGGAGAGTACTGGGTTATATGGATGTCGTTTGCCCTGTGCCATTGAGCAAAGGGATGCTGCTGAAGGTAAGGATGGCACTCGATTTGGTGTATTGCTGGCTTTATGGTGGCTTCGTCGAGCAAACGGATCATTTCTTGCTGAGAGAAGTTACTGACGCCAATGGCCTTTGCTTTTCCTTTGCTGTAGCAATCTTCCATTGCTCTGTATGTCGCCATAAAGTCCGTGTCATCGAGGATGACTTTGTTGTTGCCGTCCTTGGGCCAAAGCTCGCGGGAAGATTGGAAAGCGACTGGCCAATGCATGAGGTACGCATCTACATAGTCGGTCCCAAGAGCATTAAGGGAAGCATCAAGTGCCGCTTCAACATCTTCTGGTGCGTGCGAGTTGTTCCATAATTTTGTTACTAGAAAGATCTCGTTTCTTGGAATCCCAGATTTCGCAATGGCTCTGCCGACAGCGGCCTCCGTGCCATAGACGTGTGCAGTGTCGATATGTCGGTATCCAGCCTTCAACGCCAACGTCACTGCATCTTCCTGTACGTCCTGATCTCGCCTAAATCACCCGTCAGTCGCTGCAAATCGTCCTGCTTGGGCATGAAATCTACCAAGTACCGAACCCTAATGCCGGTACGAGAGCACCTGTATTGAGCTTGATACGTGTATGTGCGCTGTGCATTTCAAGAGTCTTTGTTATTCTGTTCATCGAGTCCAGGATTGAATGCACATTGACTTGAGTGATGGAGAGTCAGGTATTAAGCTAGAGCGGCGTCGCACCAACGACAAGTAATAGTGGGGACCTATATGGAAAACCCCGCAGGGTGGCATCGATATGGGGAATCACTTCCACAAGGCCCCATCGATCATCGGAAGTGCATTGCCTCAAGCTAGCTAGCTTTATCGTCATTCTGCAATGACTTACATGATGTTCGAGCTCATGCGGGTCGTGCAAACTCTTTGGTCTCGTGCCCACCTCGGATCCGAAAAGTATATATGTCCACCATGGGCCAGACAACTGTCTGTTTGCACGACTTTCTTCCTCACAATTCTTCCACATCGTTAAAACAACATGACTGTTGTCGTCACTGGCGTATGTAAGCTAACAGGAGTCCTTCGCTGGCAGGACCGTGAGTAACGATTGACAGGGAGCTGGTTTCCTCGGCACACATTTGATCGAGTCTTTGCTGGAAGATGGACTTGAAGTGTTAGCAATCGATGTCTTCTGGACCGGCAGACGGACCTCTCTCGAACAGTTCGAGAAGCATCCATCTTTCTCAATCCTTGAGTGTGTACTACCCTGGCTGCCTCTCTACCAACTCTTCTGACGTTATGTTGTCCAGGCACGATGTTCGGACACCATTTCCGGCCAACATAACAGCTTCCCAGATCTACCATCTCGCCTGTCCTGCAAGTCCTCGACACTTCGCCACTGACCCACTTAACATCCTCGACACTTGTTATCTCGGGACGAGGAATGTTCTCGAGCTGGCACGCAAGTGTAAAGCAACGGTACTGCTTGCGAGTACATCTGAGGTCTACGGAGATCCTCAAGTATGGCCGCAATCGGAGGATTACTGGGGCAACGCCAACTCCTTTGGTCCTCGAGCATGCTATGATGAGGGTAAGCGTGTTGCTGAAGCCATGGTATATGCCTACCGACAACAGTTCGAGCTCAACGTCAGGATTGCCCGAATCTTCAATGTTTATGGCCCTGGAATGTTGCCTGATGATGGCCGGGTGGTGAGCAACTTCATCAGCTCTGCGATCAAAGGCGAAGATATTCGTCTATATGGCAAGGGCAACGCAAGTCGTTGCTTTCAGTATGCTACAGATTGCATTTCCGGCCTGAAGTTGCTCATGAACAGTGATTGGAGCAATGGACCTGTGAACATAGGGGCAGAGACGGAGATCACCGTCAAGGACCTGGCGGAGATGGTGCTGTCGAAGGTGAAAGCACACGTGAAGACGACCAAGTCTGCCATTGTGACAACGCCGAGTGTCCAAGATGACCCAATGAGACGAGTGCCGGACTGTGCACGGGCGAGGCAAGTTCTAGGATGGGAGCCAAAAGTCGATATTTCTGCTGGCTTGGAAAAGACGATACTATGGCACCTTGCGCTCGTAGATAGATCGTCGACATAAGGATCCGCAAGGTCAGATACACTGGCATAATCTGTAGATCGAAGTCGACCCTCTACTTACTATTCGCTCAACTAACGTGGCATCATCCTTAGGCAAGGATCAATCGTGAGTCTCTACAGCACGTATTTCCAGTTTGAGCCGTCCGCAGACTGAGGCATTACAGGCGTTCGTAATCAGAATCCCATCAGCAGCTTCTACGCAAGGTGATGTAGCGTTTGCAGCTGATGGTTTGTCTCCATTTTGCGGTTTTACAGTACTTCATCCTGCCTACGAGTGCATGTGCGCGATGGCACGGGTATCGGCAAAAGAGAGGCAGGATTCCCTTCAAGCCGTCGTCAATTTACGTCTCCAATGCGACGTTCTATGCGATCTCTGGTGGTCTCTCATGCGACTTCCCACCTGTTGTGGTGGTTCCCAGAAGATCTTGAGGTCCCTTCGGATGGTGCAATTACTCGTGAGTTCATGGTTGAACGATGAAATGCTTCCTTACTCGCGCGACACGTCGGATATCCTATACACTATCGATCTCGAGCTGGTCCGGGATAGCTTGATTGCTTGCTCGAGATGGCATTCTGCCACAAGATACAGTCAAAGGTGTTCTCGCGGTCAATCTAGTGTTTTGCGTGCTTGCTACGGTGCCTACGCAGAGACCCCGACAAGCTGTTGCATGTTAAGGACTTCCCAGTAGTCTTCTTATGAGTAAGATTCAAGGCTATCATATCCGGCTGCCTTCGTCTCGGCCAGATTGCGTCACGTCCGTTTCGATGTTACAGGCCTCTGAACGATGCTGAGGATGCGTGGTTGTCGGCATCTTCATCCGAATATCCATCATTTGCCGCACATCCGCCGCTTTGGCTGACTCAGTGCCGCAACGAGTGACATCACACGGCGACTGAGCTTCCAGTTCCCGCTTTATCCAAGCGTCTGGTCTCAACTCACTGATAATCGGATGCGCCGGCTGGTTCTTTTTCGACATCACTTACTTCGTGCCATTGACAATAAATACTCAGCGTAGACCGCCTCTGCCTCGAACAGCCATTGTTGTTTGCTCTCTTCTCTCTTGTTGCTCCTCGTTCGCCCAGTCATCGTCCCGCTGTCACCTCTTCCACCACATCTCCACTCCGCTACAGCAATGGCGACTGCAAAGACTGGCGTCCCTACGCCGCAAAAGAAGATTGAGCTCTTCTCCGGCACATATTTCGCAGCATGCACTCTCGGTGGCATCATTGGTAATGCTCCCCTTGAGCCAGCAGTTCTCAAGCATCAGCAGCATAACTAACCCGTTCGGTCTCCAGCTTGTGGTCCCACCCATACCGCCGTCACACCCCTGGACTTGGTGAAATGCCGCCGCCAAGTAGACCCAAAGATCTATAAGTCCAACATGCAAGCTTGGTCGACCATCATGAAAGCCGAGGGCGTGCGAGGTGTCTTTTTCGGCTGGGCTCCGACGTTCGTTGGCTACTCGTTCCAAGGTGCTGGCAAGTACGGCGCATACGAGGTGTTCAAATACTACTACGGCGAGAAGCTGTTCCCCAACACGCCCAAGACAATTGTCTACCTTGGCGCCAGTGCTACGGCCGAGTTCATCGCCGACATCTTCCTCTGCCCCTTCGAGGCCATCAAGGTCCGCATGCAGACCACTCTGCCGCCCTACGCCAGCAACCTTCGAGAAGGCTGGAGCAAGATCGTCTCACAAGAAGGCTTCGGCGGGTTGTACAAGGGTCTCTACCCTCTGTGGGCGCGTCAAATCCCCTACACGATGGTGAAGTTCGCGACCTTTGAGTCGGCCGTCAACGCCATCTACGGCCAGCTGGGTGGGAAGAAGGAGGATTACAACACGCTCCAGCAGACCGGGGTCTCGTTCCTCGGCGGCTACATTGCCGGTATCGGCTGTGCGACCATCTCCCACCCTGCCGACGTCATGGTCAGCAAGCTCAACGCCGACCGCAAACCCGGCGAGGGCGCTGGCCAAGCCATCTCGCGTATCTACTCCAACATCGGGTTCCGCGGCCTGTGGAACGGTCTGGGCGTCCGCATCGGGATGATCGGTACGCTCACGGCGTTCCAGTGGCTGATCTATGATTCGTTCAAGGTCTATCTGGGCCTGCCAACCACCGGAGGACACTGAGAAGTTATGTCGCCAGCGTTGGTACGGATGTGAGAATGAGCTGTGTGAGGTGGCAGAAATGACTGGGACTTTTGACTTTCTTCTCTTCGATATATACTCGGCGCCGATGGGGGGAGGATGTGGGCGATTCTTCAGATGTAGCGAAGCACAGGAGTTGACATGGCGTTTATGGCTTTGTTCGTTCCTTGATCGTGTCTAGCGTAGAACATACTTGATGTACAACTGTTATATATTGTGCACACGATTCCATGATTTCGATTGCTTGCAATCTCCATGTAGGGCCACATGGTTGGCATTCACTCATACAAAGCACATTTGCATACATTTAGAACCACAGATCAAGTTGAAGATAGAACAAGGGACGAACGGCGTTCCCGCCTCCCTCCTTGAAGATAATCTAGCTAAATGCTATCGCTACCTAATGCGATATGCGTGAGACAGCGTGGGTTGAGCGGAAGGGGAAAAGTCGTCAATATGCCACTTATGGCGAAGGTTCCAACCACAGCGGTAGTAAAGTTGCGAGTGGTGTAGGATGAAATGCTGAGATGGCCGACCGATGCTGGGATGAAACCGGGATCTAGGAACCCCAGAAGTGAAGACATACATCTTCGTGAGGTAATCTGAACAGAGGATGTTTGCAACAAGGCTTGTTCATTCATTGACGGATGGGAACTAGGCATGCGCGTTCCCGCCATCATTCATGTCATGATCGTCATCGCGGTCGGTCGTTGTCGAGTGGGTAGTGGTGGTGCTGTCGGATGAGTTCCGCGACATGTTCTGGTAGAGGTCTTGCATGATGACCTCTTGCTGCTCGTGAGTCTGCGTGCTTTCCCAGCCGTGCATGGCGGCTTCTTGCCGTTGTTGCTGTTGTTGGAGGCGGTCGTGTTGCGAGTCAGCGTAGACATTTTTAGTTGGATCCATGTTCTCGCGGTGGATCTGGCGTGCGCGCTCCAGAGCGGCGGCGTCGGGGATATATGATGGGTTCTCGCCAAATTCGGGATCTTGGTACGGCGTAATGGCGGGCATGGACATGGGACTGCTCGAGGTAGAGCGTGGAAAGGCTGTGGACGAAGATGAAGGTGTGGGTGAGAGGAAATTGTCGGTCTCAGGTGGAGGGGCGAACGACCAAACCTATAACATGATTAGCGTCAAGTCGTCAGCTTGCGGCACAGCAACCCAACTTACCTCCATCACTGTCTTGCCCGCTCGGCTTGCGAGCACGACCGCCTTCTCCTCCTCAAACACCACCCGCCACACTGCTTCGGCAGGACTACCAAGTTCGCGTACCAAGTGACCGCGCTGCAGATCCCATACTTTGACTCTCCCGTCTGATCCTCCGGACACGATTCGCCCATCATCGAATTGCAGGCTCGTAACGCTGTTATCGTGAGCTGCTAGTCGGTGGATCGCCGAATACGTTTGTAGCGACCAAACTCGGACAGAGCCATCGGATCCACCAGTGACCAAGGTGTCGTTGCGTAGTTGCAGTTGACCCACCAGGGATGTGTGGCCTTGTAATTGCGCCAGGCAGCGTCCATCCCGCGAATCCCAAATGCGGACACTGGTGTCCAAGGAACCTGTTGCGACACGACGACCGTCGAAGGCAACAGCATAAATCTGACTGAAATGCCCTTGTAACGTGCGAAGACATCTGCCCTCGCTAATCGACCATATCCGTGCAGTGGTATCATAACTGCCAGACACGACGAGATCGCCACAGATCTCCAAGCATCGCACAGAAGCCTGATGACCAACAAGAACATGCCGACAGATACCTTTCTTGATATCCCAGACCCGCAAGGTGGTATCTCGCGAGCCTGAGATGGCAATGTTCGGTCCACTCATCTTGAGGCATCGGACTGTACTGGTATGACCACGCAGCATATGCACTGGCATGCCTGTTTTCAGATCCCATACTCTCACATCTCGATCACAACCGCCAGACACAAGCGTATCGCCGTACGGAACCATCGCCCAAACGCCCATAACATGGCCTTGCAAACATCGAAGATGTCTGCCTTCTGTATCGAACACGTGGATCTTCGCATTGTCCAGCGCAACGATGATGTAGTCCGAGGTGAGGTGTAAAGAAGTCACCACTCCTTGATCAGGTGTGATCTGCCGGGTGTCAACCTTGCCACCACTCCTCCATGCAGTCTCGACCTGATATCGCTGCTTGAAGTGACTCCGGTAGCTGATGGCCTTCGTCCTCCGTTTTGACGGATTCGACGACATCCCGCGAGCAGAAAGTGTTGGTGGTAACACACTTGAGGCAGTGTTCAGACTTGATCTTCTTGTCAGGTCAGGCGCGCTTGATGACAACCCTGCAAGTGCGGGGTTTTGTGGGAAGCCTTGATAGCCGTACGGATGTTGGCTCTTCGGTTCGTGATTCGTGATGGGTATTGGGCGTGCCTGAGACATCGAAGGTCGTTCATCATCCGATAAACGTCTGTATGCATGTTTCTCGCATAGACTCTTCCATGCCATATCATCACTGACCAGCTCACGCCACCTCTTGCTCACCTGAGAGCTTCTGGCCAACGTCTTCGCGTCATCAATAAATGTCAGAATCCTCAAGCATAACTCATTAGGTAGCACTGAAAATGGATCGCGTTTCAATCGTGGTCCGACAAAATTTGCGACAAAGCCCAGCAGTTTGCCATCACACATGTTGAGTAGTTCCCCGAGCATACGCTGACGTTCGTCATTCTCCATATCTGCGAACATTGCTCGCATATGTCTATATCCAAAACCATATCCCCGCGCGGAGCTTGTCGTGCTCGCATGATCTGCTATTGTCGGTTGTGCATCATCTAGGTCGATATTGCCCATGTCCTCGTTCGGATCAGCCGTGCTCCAATCAGGCGCGCTTTGCATCGGCGTTGGGCTGGGTGCAGGCGTTGGTGGACTCGCAGGCGCAGAAGGTAATGTGTTGCCCGGTATCACGCTGTGATGATGCGTCGGGATTGGTATCGGCATCGTGGGTACGCTGGTCATGGATGGGGTTGGGGTTGTGATTTGCGCTGGTCGAATGGGTGCTTTGCCATGGCGAGAAGACGCGAAGAAGGAATTGTTGTGGCTCTGCGATTGCACTCGCGACAAGCCTTGCGTCTCGTCGGTTGGTGATGTGTAGTCCAGCATATTGCTTGAAGGCCGGCGCGATGGCCAATCATCCTCCTCCATCGTGGGAACTCTTCGTTCGCTCGGAAGCGAGGTGCTCCTGGTATGCTTGACTGCTGTGTCCCTCAGGTGCAGTATACAGAAATGTGGAGTGATCGATGCCAGAAAGCTGGTCGGGCTGACCAGATGCGAGGGATGCTCGCGTTCTCTTCCTGCAGAGTTCTCGCCCAGTCGAGAGCGCTCTTGAGGCTGCACAGCTCCCGTCACCACATGACCTCACCAGCGACGACGGTGTGAGGGGTATCCTTTCTCTTCTCGCTATATTTCTCTTGATGCCCTCCTATTATTGATTTGTTGATAGTCAAGGCGATCTCTAGGGTGTGGTGGTGCGTTATAGGCGTTGCTGTGCACGAAAGCGGTCGAGCCAGCAGAAGACCCCTGCCCGCCACCGCTTTGATGATGTCTTTCCGCTTAGAAATGGAGGGTCCGGGCCTCGATGGTCTTGTCTTGGGGGTGGCTCAACGTGCACAGGTAAGCAATGGCGCAAGACTGTGGCGGAGGCAAAAGTATCACGCGCAGGTGATCAGACGTTGAAGGTGTGGAGGAAGAGGGTGGAGTGGAACTGAGGTGTCAGGGTCGTCGAGAACGAAGTGGGCTTCGGTAGAAGTATCGTAGCGGTAGATCTGCTCAAGCGCCACTACGGTAATCATCACACACCCTACTTTAAGCTTCAGGACATGGATACGCAACTCTGGTTCGGCTGACAGTATCAAGCGCTTATCTATCTTGGAGAGAAATCGAGCAATGGTATGTTCATGGATAACTACCGTTCATATTTTTGTGATGTGTCTAGAACGAAACAGATGTTTCAGCTCTACTCAGCACATTTATCCTTGCTGCTCGTCATGGCCACGGCCACGGCCACGGCGGCTGGAGGCCCGACCCAATACGTAGAAAACATGTACTTGACAACTTGTATCTGTACACACTCTTCGGCAGCGCAGATTCTGTTGATACCAGCTGTGTCCTATCTCGAGGTTTTCTACATCCTTTAGTTAAGCACAACGATTGAACACGGTAGAGAGCCAACATGATTCAGAAACTTGCACAGGAGGATGTGAGACATGATCAGCAGTCAAAGTGGACAGTCTGTCCATCCAGGTGCCTATGTTGCTACAGGATAATGCAGAACGCCAGTGAATGTTCCTATACCCTTCAAAACCTTGCTCAATCTGGCACCTTAGAGTCTGAACACCGTCCTTAGTACACCATGTGCAATGTCACATCGCCGTTGCCTGTTTGGATTGCCGGCACGATTCTTAAGTCTGCGCTGGGCTCTTGGGCACCTCCACAGGCCGATCGGGGTAGTAGTAGTTCTCCTCGGGTATTCTGCCACGCAAGAATTGTGGCTCGGAGCCACGAACATAGATGTCCTCGAACAGGACATCTGGAGTCGCGTCAGGCGCAGCCATCTTCTCGGCAATCGCCACCTCCTCGTCCACATGTGCACGAGCCTCTTTATCGATGCCCTTGAGCTCTTCCTCGCTGGTCACGCCCCAGTCGAGCAGTTTCTGCTTCAGGCCGGCAATGGGGTCGTTGGTGGATCTCATGCGCTGAATCTCCTCGCGGGTCCGGTAAGTCGTGCCGGGGTCGGACATGGAGTGACCACCGTAGCGGTAGGTCACGTACTCGTGGACGAGAGGACCGTTACCCTCACTGCACCACTTCTTGCCATGCTGGACAGCAGCCTTGACAGCGAGAACGTCCATGCCGTTGATCTTGAGACCTGGAATGTATTGGCCGCGCTTGTAGTATTCTGTGATGGCGGATGAGCGGTTGGCGGCGGTACCCATACCATATTTGTTGTCTGCGATCGAAGTCTGTCAGTATTCGCAACTCGACCTACCGACCACGATGACTTACTTTCGCAACCAAAGATGATGGGCAAGTTCCATAGCTTCGCCATGTTGTATGCCTCGAACACCTGACCCTGGTTGCTTGCACCATCACCATAAAGTGCCAGCGTAACATTGTCCTTGCCCTCGTACTGGTTCGCAAAGGCAATGCCTGCACCAACCGGCACTTGAGCACCAACGATACCGTTACCGCCGTAGAATCCAGTGGAGAACATGTGCATGGAACCACCCTTTCCGTAAGCGATACCTTCTCTTCGGCCGAGCAGCTCGCCAATGATAGATCGGACGGTGCCACCACGCATCATGGCGAAGCCGTGACATCGGTATGCGGTGATGAGGTGATCCTGCTTAGTGATGGCATGTTCCATACCAACTGCGACAGCTTCCTGACCGGTGGACAAATGACAGAATCCTCGAATCTTCTTCTCTTTGTACAGTCTATCGGCGGCCATCTCCATTCGTCGGACGGCGACCATGTCGTAGTACATCTGTTTCAACTCCTTCTTGGTTGTGTCGAGGGTGTATGAGGGCGGGTCGAGCTCGTACGTCTCGAAAGCTTCATCTGAAAGGCGGACCTGGAAGGGTTTGTCGTCCTCCTGCGAAGCATGTCAGCTACCAGAACAAGAGTAATACTGAAGGTTGCCACAAACCTCTGGCACATCGTCCTTTTCAGCGTGTGAGCTGGCTGCATCAGTAGTCACTGATCGTCTGGCGATGGGGCTGAAACCAGCACGGAGAGCAGCATTGCTCCGCACAGGCGCGGCGAATGCGCGAGGCGCAAATTTGGACAACATCTGAACAAACAAGAAAGTATGCAGAAAGCAGGAAGAAAGAGTGCAGCAAGGTGAAAGACGTGCAACGGGGTGTAGTTGAGGTATGTGTGAAAGCTGTACAACAAATGTTGGACGGTTACTGTAAGCCCGTTGGGACTTTCCAATAGCTATAGCGGGCCGATTGCTCCTGCCACGTGATAAAAATAGGTCTAGTGAAGTCAGATTTGTTTTTACACGTTAAGCCGTGTGTAGGGCTCGAGCGTATACCGGAAGTGATGGGCACAGTTCAAGACTTGTGTCAATTGAATCTATGGCTATTTCCACATTATACCGATACACCAAAATCATTTCCGGTCTCTTCATATAAGCAAATGGCCATTTCGTGACGTCGCAGCTCTCTGCCCATGACTCCTGGGCAAGCACTCGATCTGAAAGGGTACTGCCAGATGATCTGATCTTGTCCTGCAGCTGGCTTACAATCCATGAGCAGTCACTCCTTGTAATCATGATGAGAGTTTTGTGGGAGCGGCTGTCGAGTATAAAGGCACTGTGTGCCAAAGACGGCGGTGGTCTGTATGATATTGGTACACTAGAGGTGAGTGACTATATGAGACTCTCTAAAATTTGAGAACTTCATCTGTAACCCTTCGCTATGCTAAAAGCTGGACTCCTTCCATCAGATTCCGACCAAAGATGCGTATAAGACATGCGTAAGAAGAAAGAAGTTTTGGGTTCCCTATGAGTCGAACAGGTATTTGCGGGTAAGCTGTTCTATTGTCAGCATTTGGTCCTATGGTACTGCTCGCGATTGACTTACTGCCCATGTTCCAGCCACAGACGCGACAATACCTCCCGATATCATCATTGGCCTCACACCCCGTGTACTCTTGAAAAGCATGCCGCTCAGCCCACCTGCTGCAATGCTGTTGAATGAGTCATGTTTCCCTCTGGCATAACCGATTGTGCTGTTGATTCCACTATACATCATCGCTACGACACCCGCAGAGTTGCCCAAGAACGGTCCTCTCCGTGTGATGGCGTTGAGGGCAGAGTTGAGTCGCAGCTTTGGGGGTGCACTCGAAGGTAATCGGTTCAACCCCTCTGCTAGACCCCATGCTCCTCCTATTGATAGCGCAGTAAGATATGTGACGCCTGTTCCATAGCACAAGTCGTCAGACCAGCCTCGCGATGGTAATAATGAATGACCCCCAGGTGCAAGGGTTGTGTCATCAAGTTGTAGATAATCGAGGGTGTCTTGGTTGAGTCCGGCAAGAGGATGAAGGGATGCTGGATCGAATGCAGTTGAGGTGGTCATGAAGGAGCCGACATCTTCGGCATTCAGGTCAAGCCTTTGCGTCTCGTAGGTAGTGGTCGGTGCTGTGTCTTGAAGGGAGTCTGATGCGGTTGGCGCGGCAGGTGATTTTTTACTGCCTGTGAAGGCATCCCAGATACCCATGATGAGGGCCCTAGCCGAAGCAACCTGAGAGAGATGTGCGAGTGTAGATGTCGGATGAGTGAATGGGTCGGAATGTTTGCTGGTGATGTCGATCTAGAAATTGTCGAGGCCGAAAGGAGTTTGATCATTGTCGTGGTACTGGAGCGCCGTAGTGTCTTCACGTGCGCTTCGCCTAGGAAATTTGGCTGGCGACTTCGGCTACATTCCCGGACGAGAGCAACTATACGATCCAACCATTGCAATCTCTTCTTATTTGAGTGATCGTTATGCAATGGCAGACGATTCTGATCCAGATATGATTGGATCGCTGCTCTCCGAGCAGCATCTCCGCCACATGGCTCGGCATGTCAAAGAACTGGTGCCACGACAGGATGACGACTCCGCGATAAAGTAAGAAATTTGATGGTGGGTGAGGCAAAGCCCACGACGTGCCGATTATTTGCTGAACTGTATCAGGATTTTTCAAAATACATTTGACGATGTGCTGTACACTGCAGCTGCGCCTGTATTGAGCACTACTCATCGAGTTGCAGCATGGAACTCGCTTTGCTCCTTACTGGATCAAGGCCTGGACCCACATAATGCAGTATTCGCTGTCAGGCTCTTCGATCTGGGCATATGGGCAAGGTCTTTCACCTTGTACCTTGTCCACTCAAATCTCGTTAAGCCAAAGTCCTCAAGACAGCTGCTGTTGAGCCTTACCACAACTTTTATGAAATGCCCTTTAGAGCCTTCTGTCGAAGGTCAAATCGAGCGTAGCGTTGTGCTGCGCTTGCTTGAAAGTCTGACGCAGAACAATAATGATCAACTTGTGAAAACAGCTGTATCGTGTTTAGCGCATTTCCTGACGAAACATGTCACGTCTCTAGACATCTTGCTGGACACATTCAATTCAGTCGTGGACGATCGGGATGTCAGGCTCCAACAGCTCTTCATCAAGCTATTCGATATTGCGCAGAGCGGCGACTTCAATTCCGCTATATGTCAGCTCATCACAGTCCTACTGGACGAACACGATGCCATTTTCAAGCGTCAGCTTGATGACCATGGTCCCTCATCCTTGTGGATGGCGCCACTTGAAGGTGCCTTCACGAACAGGGCGATTGACATTCCGGTGTTGAGGGTTCACGTCCTGCCAACTCTTTTCAAACGCAGCTTCCAGGCGTACATAGAGTTTCTATCAAGGCTTGGCTTTGGTATCAAGCCTTCGAGACGAACTGATCATGAAGTCAATGAGCTTTTATATGCTTCCCTGCTCACAGGCAAGGACATGGGCTTTATCCTGGAATCGGATCGACCCGAAATATGGTCGACTGGAAATGCCTTACACGTCCCCGTGCAAAGCATTGTAGCATTTCTGCATCACGCCAGTCGTGATGCACGCTTGACTGGATTAGCATTACTGATCCACTCCCCTGTGCCTACTAGACCGCTGCTCTCTAGCGCCCTTGGTGCCCTGAAACGACATCTACACCATCTCATGTCAGACAGTGACTCTAATTTCCGAAGTGAAGTATTCAGCTTGATGCAGCACATGATTGACCGTTTCAGATTTGTCACAGCAGCGCTTAGCAAACAAGCACAATCGTCTACCGCGAGCATCTCCAGCAGGGAGTCACACATGGTTGTAGATACTTTGGAGCCATATCGAGAATTCCTGCAATGGTTGTTACGGCATGTGATGTGGGATCTGCGTCCTACAGCTACTTATCAGCGCCACATCTCAGCCCTGAAGGTACTCAACATTATTGCCAGATCTGGTGTCGACGAAAGAGTCAACAGCAAAAGTCTGTTCAAAAACGCAAAGCGGGAGCCGCATTGGACGTTCCATATGCGCGTAATCTCCGCCGAGCATCGCCAGCTACTTCTGAACTTGCTTGTCGATCCATTTGACGACGTCCGTCGGGCTTCAGCCGACCTGCTATTACTGATGTCTGAAGGCAGCAGTCTTGGCAACATCAAAGATGCGCTCGCTCGGGGAGAACGTTCCATGCTTGCGACTGGACGAGCGGACTACGCTGATGGAGTTGCACATCTCTACACATTGCTGCAGAAACAGAGCCTTCCACCAGCAGGTACAGATGGAATCACTTGTCTTCCCGCCACGAACACACTCCACACAGTTGTACAGATGCTTGAGACTTTGTTGGACGTGGGAAGATCAGATCTGTCGCAGGCCGTGACGCGCTATCCATTACACGGTCTGCTGATAAGTATCCGTTATCTCATCTTGCAAGATATTGCAACCGTTTCGGATGATCAGGGCACAAGAGATCGACTGTACCAGTGTCTGTCAGCTGTGTGGGACGTCGTAAGGCCGACGCTGTGCGACGACGCGCCTGAAGGTTACTTGCCAGAGAGTATGGGTGACGAGCAGTCAGTCACGACCAAAGATACATTGAGTTATTGCTGGCGTGCTCTCAAAGAGTCGAGCTCTCTTCTCGAGACACTAGTCACCACTCCAAGCAAAGCAGAGGGACCTGTGCGTGTAGCCGAGCTCCAGTCCTTGTCCCAGCTTTGTTTCACTCAATTAGCTGAGTTGCGCCATCGAGGTGCGTTCTCAACTGTCGCGCAGACATGGTCTGCCTGTTGTATCAAGACTCGTGATTTGGTCTTGCAAGATAAGAGGACAATGCTTGAAAAGTGGTATGACGCCACTCTACAAATTCTGCGAAGTGGGACAACGATCAATACCCGTCGATCTGCTGGCTTGCCCTCGCTATTATGCGGTATCCTGGTAGCGGATCCCACGGATGTAATGATGGAGATGGCCATTACTGATCTAGAGAGTATTGCCCGTGAAGTGGTTGAGTCGTCCCACACACAGGAAGGCAGCCTACCGCAAGTACATGCAATGAATTGTCTTAAGGACATATTGAAAAACACCAGACTTGGTGAACACTCTGAGCGTTATATTCCACTGGCATTGCGATTGACTGCACATGCCTTACGCTCTGAAGCGTGGGCTGTTCGTAATTGTGGACTCATGCTCTTTCGCGCCGTTATTGATCGACTACTGGGCACCAGTGAGGCCCACCTCGAAGATGGACTACAACATTCTAAGCGCGTATCTGTTGCCAATTTTTCGGACTTGATCAGTACTATCTTAAGTCTAGTCCCAGCAACGACGGTTGACTCCGCGAGCGCACGTTCCGTTCGGAATGAGGGTGTGTTCCCAGCACTGCAGCTCCTGCAGCGTCTACATGTCCCGGACGAATACGTCGAACTGGCCTTGAAATCTTCCCTGGCCTTGACATGCAGTCATGTGTGGCATATTCGAGACAAAGCTGCTCGCACCTTCGCTTCCACCCTCAGTGAGGATGCAATGAGCCGCGTCCTATCACATCTACAGGATGTCGGCTCTGACCAGCTGAATGAGCTTCATGGCGCTTTATTGTGCGTTAAGTACGTGGTGGAAAGAGTGCATCGTGAGCTTAAGACCTGTTCGGCAGAAACCGTAATCCTTGGGCGACGGGACTACTCATTCATTAAGCTGGTTATAAGCATGCTCGTCACCGACGCACACTACAGTCGCCATTTCTGTCCCTACATTGTGGCGACATGGTTCGACATCGTCAATGAAGTGATCAAAGTGGTGGAATTGTACACGCTGTATGACAACGATTCTCGTTCAGAAGAGGCCAAGTTCCTGGACGACATTTCTCGCATAATCGCCGACATGTCAATCTCGGCCCAGGATAAGAGTGTTGCAGCATTGGGTGTTCATTTTGCTCGTACACTTGCCATGTTGTTTTGTCGGCCAACGGACATAAAGGATTATTTGAACGCCCAGGCCATGATATCAAAGATATTGCTCCTGGATGAAGATGCAATCATTGAATTTTTCCGAGCTCTTGACGTTGGACGACTTGTTTTGCTACCAGACCATACCAAAGAGCTGGCGAATGCTTGCTGGGCGCTGCTCGGGACTTCACGGCCATTGGCCAGGCTCACATGCGAAGTCATGCGAACGATGCTGGAGTTCATGTCTCAAATGACTGATGCGTCGCGCCTGTTCGTACAGCCTGCTGGCTTCGTGCTGTTGACGGACATGTCACATGAACTAGAAACACCACATGTTGCAGACATGCTGCTACAGCTGCGAGCAGCGTATCTCGAGCTCACCGCTTCCAGCGAAATGGTCGATATTAATGCTTTGAAGGAGTGGGCACACGACTGCAGTACTGCTACAAACCTGTCGGGCATGTGTTCCAGTGAAGCTGCGGTGTTTGCCCTTGGATATCTCGATCATATTTGGCTAGTGCTGAGAACTATGCATGATCATGCCGTCTTACTTCGAAAACTCATTCTTACCACGTACGATCTATTGAACGACGATGACGAAGACGTCCGCATACATGCTTCGAAAATAGCACAGCAAATTGGCCTGCACGTAACACGTTTACCATGCGACTTGCTCGTACCTGCAGCTGCAAGCATCAATATTGTGAAGTTATTGGTTCTCACTTGGCCTACAGCCGATGATGTGGTCCAGTCAGCCTTCGCACGAGTGTTTTCGAGCTCTTTGGGCGATTTCGTCAGTGTCGCAGATCGCATGGTGGATTTAAGCAGTGAAAGTACAGCTCTTTTCGCCGAAGAAAAACAGAACCTCTATATCGACGAAGCGTCTGAGCTCAGACTTTGGACTGATGCAATCATGAAGCTGACTCCCCAACACATATCGAAAGTGCTCATTCGGCGCTTATCGCAATGGGTTACGCGTGGGCTTGCTACGCTCAAAGAGCAGCTGGAATCGCAGCCCGATGGTCCACTGAGCTGGACAAGCAAACAGGAAGTGTTTGTTCTTGGTTTGCAATTGCTATATGGTGTTGAAGTTCTGTTTCATCTTGCGGAACACCGCATAGCGCTTCCCGTTCGGCCATCCACCCTGAGGCGACAGCTCATCGAAGTCTCAAATCTGTGCAATTTGCGCACCGATTGTGGGCTATGGCACCGGGAGATAGATCGGATCCTGGGAGGATCAGTTCTCTCGTTGCTCGGAAGAGCGAAACAGATCGCTGGTCAATTTGAAGTCAACACGTGCTGAAGTGAGCTTTACCGTGCTATCGTCCGGCTTGTGACATGAGACATACAACATAGTGTTGACCTCACATTCACATGCTGATGTTAACAGATAGCGTCACAGTTGACTATATATGCTGGACAGGATGCCTGTTGATCGCAGATGTTCTACTCTACTCATCCAATACCACAGGTCAGAAAGAGTGAGCAGACTACCCCGAATCAACCATGTGCACAAATACCACCTTCCTCTGGCGTTGCGAACACAAAACAGATCGTACCGGCAAGATTGGTGCAACATCCCTAGTGCGATGCGTCGAAGCCGCTCAAAAGGGTAAGAATGGCATCTGCGAAGAGATCAAAGAGAAGGCTGTTGGCAACGGTCGAAAAAAGAATTGCAAGAAGTGTCGAAGAATCAGCCCCCCAAAGTAGGTTCGAAGGTGAGAGCTGGATATTGAATGTGGCTGGACTGATGAATGCAGACCTGCGAGAGTTGGCGAACAGAACGATGCTCTTGGTGTTGTACAGGCTAGGCTGAGATCTGCAGAGATGAGATTCAGGAAATTTGAACCAGGGTTCGGCAAGGACGAAAAGACAACCATGCAAACCGAAGAAGAGGCCGTCATGGGTGTCACTTACGAAAGGATGATCACGGTGACCGACATGGAGGATGATACGTCCGAGCAAAGCAGCATTTCGACATCATCGCCCTGAGTCGCACAGTCTGGCTTTCCACCTCATCGAAGGTGTGTCAAGACATGCTCGGTCATACAAACTGGACGATGCCGTGAGCATCGGTCGGCTTTTGACTATTTCCCTGCTGAGTCTGCTATCGATTGTAGAAAAATGGATGATGCGAGCATTTCTCAATCAGATTTCACATGTCAATTGAAAGTGACGTTCACAATCGAATACACACCCTTGTCACATGTCGAAATAATTATTGTCTTACCCAACCCCCTCTTTTCCTATGTGTCTCATGTCTTGTCTCGCCACCCATTTCCTTCCTCGAAAGCATCTATCAACCCCAGAACCAACCCCTCCCACATCCCAGTTATATGTCACATCGTCAACCTCCAATTCGACTCCGGCTTGATGGATGGCGTCCCCAAATATGCCTCGCATCGCTGCGCCACGGCCAAGAAAAAGGGGCGTTGGCACGTCTGCCCTGACGGCTACCAGACCATGATCAAGTACAATGAGGACCTGGACGGCTGTGTTGAGTGCCAATGGGCGTTCTACGAAGGTGAGCACGCAGCTCCCTTGTTCTTCTACTTCAAGTTGCGCCACCATACGAAGTCGATGAGACGAGATGAGGCGGAAGAAATAGAAACATGCTAATACATAGCTTGCGGATACATAGGACCGAAGACTCACCGAGATGATGCACGTGATATCTCGGCACACGGATGGCGAGCGGCGGGTGAAGAAGATTGGGAAGAAGTTGTGGCAGAAGATGGAGGAGGCCAAGGCGAGGAATGCGCAGGAGTGGGCGGATGGCCTGGTAGGACCCGAGGCATATGCAAAGCAGCTGCGGGAGGAAATAAGAGAGCGCGGCCAGGAAATCGTGGACTTCTTCGACTTCAATCTCTCGATTACCATATCGTAGACGCTGGGGGAGTGGCAAGATGGGTGGGGCGGTGAAGTCGGAAGAAGAGTTGAGCACCCTCATCAAAGAGACTCATGTCTAGCCTAAACCAGCTGGCATAATTTCATGTCATATGCAATTCGTGTCTAGTGAATTCTAAGTACTTTTGTTCAATTCATGCAAGTGATCATATCCTCTATCCTGCAAAGCCACCAGCGCCATGCAAGTTTACCATCTCAAAACATGAGCCTCATTTACCACGCCGACTTGGCAAAGAAGCTTCTTGGGTACCGCCTCACGACCCACTTCCGGCTTTCATCCAGTAACAGGATACCGATGCCGTATGCCATGGGCAAGAACCAGTACTGCACTGGCACCACCGCTGTGCTCAGGACACTGTGGAACTTCGGTACGTACAGGAACAGGATCGTGATGAGTAGCGCGAAGATGATGGCGGGGAGGAGGTACCAATTCATCCTGTGTCCGATGAGGGAAAGTCGTCGGGTGCGGACAGCGAAGACGTTGAACCATTGCCTGAGTCTCTAGGTTAGCAGGTTGATTATGATTGCAAACCAAGAAATATATCACTTACATGACTACCAGGTTGACGAAGTAGATGGAGCTCGCGGTGTTGAGGATGACAGTCTGTTGGTCCAACGTGAGATTTGCGGGTGTGGCTCCAAATCCGAACCATTGATCAGAGAACAACAAGCCTTGTTGCTGACAGTACCAGTATGCCATGGCGAACGAACAGACGGTCTCGACGATACCCAAGAAGCCATAAGCGTGCAGGATCAACTTCCAGTCCACCAAGCGGTCTTTCTTTGCATTACGTGGCGGTCGCGTCAAGACATCAGCCTCTGGTTCTTCGTACGCCAGCGCGGTCGCTGCAGCACAGTCGGTGAAGCAACAGATCAAGATCATGTTAAACGATGTCAGGATTTGAGGTAAGCCGAACATGATATTTGTAGAGACCGGCCAGAATTCGCTGAAACTTCCGGCTGGCAATAGATAGCAGATGGTCTTTTTCAGGTTGGCATAGACCACGCGGCCAGAACGGACGGCTTCCACAATTGCGGCGAAAGAGTCCAGCAATACCATGTCCGCCGCTTCGATGGCAATATCGGAGCCACCTCCCATGGCAATCCCCACATCGGCGGCCTTCAAGGATGGGGCGTCGTTGACACCATCGCCAGTCATGCCCACCGTCATTTCGCGTGATTGCAGCTCTTTGACGATTCTCAACTTGTGTTCTGGGGTTGTACGTGCAAAGACGACTTCGTCGTATCTGCTGACTTTGTCCCACTGGCGGTCATCCAGACTTTCGAGATCGGAGCCACTCAGAACCAGCGAATGGACACGATCTGTCTCGAAGGAACCAACCTCCTTGATGCCAGCACTCTTGAGGTATTCATCCTCGAATGCAAGATTAGTGACATCATGAACATCTTGTGGGAGCTGCGTAATGATGCCACACTCAGCAGCGATAGCTTGCGCGGTCAACTTGAAATCTCCAGTGACCATGAAGACCTTGATACCAGCTCCGCGCAGCGTCCTTACAACTTCCGGGATCTCTGGACGTGGAGGGTCCACAATGGCGATGAGACCAACAAGCTGCAGCTCCTCTGTGGCTTGCGCCATGATATCGCGTTCGTACTCTCGAGGCTGAGAGACTGGGTCGAATGGCAGATTCTCAAGTCGCTTCTGAGCCAGCAAGATGACACGTCGCCCTTGCGCAGACCACTTGTTCTTCATCTCCTCGAGCACCTGGCGATCTGCGTCTTCAATGCGTTCCACAAAGCCATTGGAATCGACATAGGATCCGCAGCGTGGTAGGAGAATGTCTGGTGCTCCCTTGATGAACAGCTGGGTATCGGTTTCCTCCTCTGGGCGTGCGATGCGTATGGCGAACTTGTTCTTCGAGTTGAATGCGATGGAGAATATTGTGCGCCAAGCTGCCCGGACGCTGGACACAGGCGTCATCGATTCGGTGAATCGGAGAATGGCAGTATCTGTGGCATCGCCATTTACTTTGCGCTCCGCTACGGGTAGAGTGGCCGTGGAAGCATCGAATTCCGCGTCATTGACAACGGCACAGACATGCGCGAGTCTCTGTAAGGCCTTGCTTCCATCAAAAAGACCTGGAGCCTTCAGAGCAAGATCAGTCGTTTTGCCAAGCGCATAGTCTGTCACAGTCATTTTGTTGGCAGTAAGAGTACCGGTTTTGTCGGAGCAGATGACGTTGACGGCGCCCAGAGTTTCCACGGTCTTCAAGCTCTTGCACAGGATTTTGTTCTTGCGCATGATGTTGGCGCAGATTGTCAGAGATGCGGTCACAGCAATTGGCAGGCCTTCGGGGATGAAAGCAACAGCAATGCTGACGCAAGATACGATCAAAGTAGGCACCGAGATCCAGTCTGGGTGGGACTTTCGAAGCCATGTTGCCCAGACAATGATGACCAGAACCACAAAGAACAGCATCAGGCTCACAATGATTGCTACGAAATAGAAGATCTCCTTTTGCAAAGGCGTCATGCCGGCTTTTGGTGCGCTCGTCAATTTGGCGATGCGACCAAATACAGTTCGATCTCCAGTCTCTACCACTAGGCCCCAGGCACTGCCAGAGACACAATGCGTTCCAGCAAGGCCGACGCAGGCAGTCTCCAAATAGTTCTTGTCCGTAGAGTCGACGGAAGCCAATAGCGGAGCAGCTTCACCCGTAAGAATCGAACGATCAAGTCGACAATCAGATGATGCCTCGACGAAGCGGACATCAGCCGGAAGCTTGTTACCCATGGTAATCTTGAGAAAGTCTCCAGGAACCACATTTCGGCCGTCTATGTGCTGGAGATTACCATCTCGAACGACGGCACACTGGTCAGGAAGCATGGTAGAGATGGAGGCCATGACACGTGAGCTGGAGAAGTCTTGCCAAAAAGAAAATGCGGCCTGGATGACCCAGACGAGCACCAGAACAATTGCCAGCGCCAGGTTCGCCACTTGTGGTGGTTGGCCAAGTGGCTTCCATGCAATGAATACCAATATCGCAGCAACGAACAGAATTGCACCGAACCCACCAAACAAGTATGTCATGGTCTTTCTGAACCACTGGCTTGGCGGTGGTGAAGGCATGTTAGGCCCGATTGTCTTCAGTTTGTGAGCTGCTTGTGATTCGGATAGACCGGTCCTCGAGCTTTCGAAGCGCTGGAAAAGCTCTTCGGTAGACGCTGTGTGATAATCGATGTCGCCGAATTCAATCTCCTCTGCTTTGGGCTTTTTCGAGGTCGCTTTCTCACTCTTAACGGCATTGCGCTTCTGATCTTCGTCTATGCCGAAAGACAAAGTGCGGAACTGCGGAGGTAGTACCATGCTGGGATCCACACTCCGTCTTCTCGCCACAGAGTGGATGGACATGGAGTCGCGATCTCTGGACCTTGATCGGGATCGAACATTGTCCGTACGGCGGTTAAAGCGAGGATGACTCTCGACATCTTGTGCGTATGTGATTCGCCCTCGTGGCGATTGTGTAGCCTCTAGCTCATTTGTTGAGACTGTCACTTCCGTGCTGATCTGTTTCTCGTCCATATTGACCAGAGCCGAGCGAAGCCCGTCGGAAATGAATGGGAGATAGGAGAAACACGTAGAAATTCAGAGGAGCTTGGGGAGAGCAACGAAATGGTAGAAAGAGAAGATCAAGGGAAAGGAGCTATTTCAACAGCATGGACCGCACGTGGAGTCCATGTTGTACATGTAGCCTTACCAGGGTTCAACTGGAGCAATGAAATTATGTGCCTCATGCACGCGCCCCATGGACCAGTCAGAAATTACCAACAAGCGAGCCGTGTGAAGGAATAATGGCACAGTGATAAAGCTTGTAGCGAATACCCAGAAACGTTGCGATAGCTCGCATGGCGCGATGGCATGCTGAGCCACCATGAGGCATTTTCGATCTATGCGCGATTTTTGGCCGGCGACCAGATGAGAAGAGCATAGCTGAGTGTCCTGCTCCTCTCCACGATGTTTAGAGATGGTTGGGGAGAAGCTGAGTTGCTAGGTCAGTCAAGTTGTTGGTTGAGGCAAGGTTCCTCCAGCAGATTCGATGGGAAGTCGTTGTGTGAACGTTCATGTACATATGTGAAGTGTTGTGAAGAGTCAAGTCGTAAGGTTAACCTTGTTGGTCACGTGAGCAATGCTGTACAGCCGTTGTCCATGGAGCACAGACGAAATCATAAGTTATTACGTTACTACAATCCTTCTGTGGATGTGCCATTCCCTGCATCTTCAGAGGCAACGCAGGGACGGAGCTATGCTCTCGTACCAATGTCCGCTGACAGTGAGCATCGCTCAGACTGCAACTTGATACGCCGAGCAAAGACCTGGTTGTGCCTAGGAGTCGTGTTTACGGCGGCAAGTGATCGACATGCAGCCACAGCTGTAAGGGTCTTCTTCTATAGCTCCACATAGGTCGTTGACAGCATCTTTCATATAACCAAAGCAAGGACCCATGCTGGCGGAAGAATTGACTCGCTCCTTGTCGTGATGCTGCAATAGACTTCAATACAAAGCGACAGGTGGTTACAACACGGACGAGATTCATATTTGGTCCACCTGTTTGGTGTCAAGGAAAACTCAGATGTAGCATGCCTGTGATCCATAGACAAATGTCAAGCAGAACTCGATCAATACGCGGTGTCGCCCTTGTCTTCTCTGCAGTCTATACCCCTTGTCTTTTTGAGTCACCATTGCAGTGCCCAATGTCCAACGGCCACATTGGTTCTTGCCGAGTCTCATCTCATCTGTGACAGGAAAAGAACATTCATTGAAGTGATTGAGTGTAGAACAGTCTTGAACGCTCAGCAAAATGAGAACTATCGTCGGATCCTTTGTTGAGCCTTCTTCCATCAGCCGGGATCTTGTCCAGACTCCACGTCGATCATATCGTGAGTATTAGGCGTTTGAACAACGATGCTCCTAAAAAAGGCATGAAATAGTGATGAAGTAATGGTCTACATCGATGTGTGCAGCAAGAGTTCTTGAGATTTATACTGGAGGTTGCACCAAGCTGACCTCCGTTTGCCGCTGCCGCCGCCGCCGCCGCCCCAACCTATTTCTGGCCGCACCCGTTTGCTGCTGGACTTTGATGTTTTTAGTGCCCTTTCGCTTGCCACAGCACGCGACCGACTTCTTGCGTCATTTCTATACCCACAAACACATGTATCCACAACAAGCACTCACATCACTTTACGGCCGACGACGCGCTTGAGTTACGAAGGAAGCGCCCGTGTATATCCTCCAGACGTGCGCCGCGCCGACCTGCACTGCCAGCTCGCGCAACCTTTGCAGGCTGTACGCTCACGGCGAACCGCCGTGTGACTCCGATTTGCCCCGACGTTCAGCGACGAGTTCGACAATCGCGATCTGGCGCAACGCGACATTCAATACTGTTAGCGACATCTAGACCCTTCCATCGGCCTCCCTCCAGGACCATACACTGCCGCGCGCCACATAGATGCGCTGAGCAGTCGGAGGCCGGCAGCAGTGCGCAACGTCAGCCCAATTGCTGGCGGTGACGATGGCACTGTCGCAACAGCCTCCGCAGCAGAGCAATGAGCGCAGGCGCGTCAAGGTCTATGAGCTTAAGAACAATGACTGGTACGACCGCGGTACAGGCTTCTGCTCTGGCCAGACCATAACGACGACCAACGCGGCGCGGGACACCCTCGACGCGCGCATTGTAGTGCAGAGCGAGGACGACCTCAGTAGAAATCTCCTCGAGACGCGCATCACGAAGGATGACGGGTACCAGAAACAGCAGGAGACACTGATAGTGTGGACGGAGAGTAATGGCGTGGACATGGCGCTCAGCTTCCAAGAAGCAGAAGGATGCTCCGCAATATGGGAGTTCGTCTCCGAAGTCCAGTCCCGTCTAGCTCCACTCGCGCCTGAAGATGGCATGGGAGATGACTTACTGGATCCAGCGCACCCTTTCGGGCTACCGGAACCCCAGCTGGGCAGACTCGACGAAATCGAGGCTGCGATTCGCGGTGCCGCACAAACTCCATCGGGACGAGATGCACTCATAAAGCTCGTTATGAACCACGAGCAATTGTATATCATGAAACTTACGCCTTTAGTCACGATGGCGGAAGACCTAGAGTCCTTGGCGGACCTGCATAGACTTTGCACGATCATGAAGCACTTGATTCTGCTGAATGATGCTACGATCATTGAGTTTGTGGTGACAGATCAAGCCGTGATGGGTGTGGTTGGTGCGCTTGAGTGTAGGGACTTTCACTCGATCTTCCATAAGCTCTCATGCTAACAGTAGACAGACGATCCTGACTTTCCGTCTCACCGTGCAAACCATAGACAATATCTGTCCGACGCGTCCAGATTCAAGGAAGTTGTTCCAATCAGGGATCCCGATACTCGCCGCAGGATCCATTTCACCTACCGTTTGCTGTATCTGAAAGATGTAGTCCTTGCGCGCATCCTCGACGACCCTACTTTCTCTGTTCTTAACACCCTCATATTTTACCACCAGGTCGAAATTGTTAATCACCTACAAACCAATCTGGAGTTCCTAACAGAGCTGTTCGGAATCTGTGGGGATACACAAATCGATGAGACTAGGAAAAAGGATGCTGTATTGTTCATCCAGAACTGCTGCGCGGTTTCTAAGAACATCCAAGCACAGAACCGGGCACAACTTTTCCAGAATTTCATCACCCACGGCCTTTTCTCGGTCATCACATTTGCGCTTCGACACTGTGATGCTGCTGTTCGGGTGGCCGGAACTGACATACTTGTCGCACTTATCGATCACGATGCACACCTTGTCCGGAGACAAATATTCACAGCCATCGAGGAAAAGACGACTCCTTTGACCGACATCCTGATTGAGCTGTTATTGGTCGAGATTGATCTCGGCGTGAAATCGCAAATGGCTGATGCGATTAAAATCCTGCTCGATCCAACCTCAAGCAATGGAATGGAGATGATGAATCGCCAGCCCAATGCTGAATTCCTAGCAAAGCAGCGTGCAATGAACCCCAATCATGCTGGCCCGCATTCCGCTCCATACACCGATGCTTTCATTCAAGCGTTCTACGACGACAGCGCCAAGCGTCTTTTCGCTCCACTTATGGCACTGGAGCAACGAGAATCTATGCATACCTTGTCCGTGCATGAGACCAGCCTCTTCACTCATCTCGTGGAAATCCTGTGCTTCTTCGTAAGACAGCACCAATACAAAAGCAAACTGTTCATTCTGGGCGAGAAAGTGCATGCTCGGATTGCGCAGCTGTTACAATGTCCGCAAAAGTACATGAAACTTACTGCCCTGAAATGGTTCCGGACCTGCATTGGACTTCAGGATGAGTTTCATAATCGACAAATGATCATGGACAACTTATTGGACCCCATTCTGCAGATCGTGGAGGAGACCATGCCGCGAGATAACTTGCTGAACTCTGCGTGCCTGGAACTGTTCGAATACATCAAGCGCGAGAGCGTCAAGCAGATCATCACACATCTCGTGGACAACTTCCGAGATAGACTCATGGCCATCACGTACGTCAATACTTTCCAAGGGATCGTCATTAAGTATGATCAGATGGCTGGTGTCTATGGACCCGTCAATGGTGATGACAGCAGTTATTCCGGACAAGAAGGCACCCCTAGCCAGATGATCAATGGTGGCCAAAGATTTGGCGGGCTGAAAGGTCTGGATCAAGATGAAGAAGCCTACTTCAATGCTGATGATGATATCGATGACGACGAAGACGGTGTTCTACCAACAAAGTCCAAATACGCGACCATGCCCAACGGAATCTCTTCGTCTAAACCACTGGTGGATTATCCAGATGAGGACGAGGATGATAATGATGACATCGGTCAGGACCTACTTGCTTCGCCACAGGTTCCTTCTGCGGAGAAGAGCAGCAGTAGTAATCGCACGAAATCCGAGTCTAGCGACACAGACATGGACGGCGAAGTGCTGGACGTTGACGGATCACGAGAAGATGCGGACGAGGGAGAGGATGACGAAGATCGGGGTCGAAGCAGAGCGCCACGGCATGCTTCAGCTACCAAAGAACAGCGATCGCCACCAGAATCTCTAAGTGCCAAGCGAAGACGAGAAGAGATCGAAGACGAGGACGATGCATTAGGGAAACTGATGGCTAACAAGCGACGGAATTCGAGCGTGTCACTGGCCTCTCAGCATGGGCACGCACTACACGAGAGCTCAGGCGAGAATAAGGCTCAGCAGACTCAAACACTACGGCGGAAAGGCACACTTAGGTCGAAGAATGAGACTGTAGGAGGTCCGGTCAAGTTCTCCATCAAGCCGAGTCGGGTATCTGCTTCTGGAGATGGCTCTTCCGAGCAAGATGGAGATGCTGATGAAGATACCAAGGACGGCGATGGCCCGCTTCCGCCGACTGAGATCAAGGTCGATGGAGCTGGTGGAGGATAAGAGTTGCTTGCGGATCTAAGCACATTCACGACAAAGCAACTCGACGACGAGGTCTGGACTCCGCCTGCTGGTAAGACAGACACGCCTGTCGGATCCTAGCGCGAGCACATCTCGGCCATTGCAGACCGCATGTACAACAACGATAATGCACACATGAGATACGACCTATCTTAGCTGCGCGATCAAAAGCGTTTCTACTATGGCTTGTGACATCTACCCGGTTTGTCGCGCACCCAGAGCTGGACTCGCTGGGTATCGTTGCCTCCTTCGCCAACGCCCACCTGTCTTCAAGGCTGTGGTCGCCAACAGCCGATGACTATTGTTCTCGAACAAATACTCGCAGGACGACGGCGGCACGGATTGTGATGAGTGCTATTGCCAGCAATTCCGGTCAGCAAGGAGGAGCTTGTGATCTCTCACGTTGATGAGCTATCTCCCTGTTTGCGATGCAGCCTTTCTGGCTCTTCTGCGTTTTCCTCTTCTTCACTTCTTTGTTCGATCGTTTTTACGCACTGTAGCTTTAGACTCTCACGACATGACAAATCTCGTTCCGGATGTTCTCTTTATCTCTTTCGTTTGAACTCAATTCACGATTGCACAATTTGATTTATCTCGTAGGTCGTAGTAATTTGATAACAGACGTGATTGCAATGGATGTAAAGAGATGCTGCGGGCTAGTTGGATGATGAGCACGACTTCAGCATGGACAAGAAAGTGTTGGGGTGGTAGGTACGGGGAGCAAGGGAGAGGTTGTGTGGTCGCTTATCAGTGGCATGTACGATGCATGATTGTGGAAAGTCAAAGCACCGCGAACGGGAGACTGGATGTGATGAGGCGCACAAATGTGTATCGGGCTCGGCTGGGGCGTGGGTCGAAGACATCGACTTGATGCTCGAGGATGGGACATTTCCATAGTGCGAGTCTGGTCCTGACTATGCTGAATCGCGAAGGTTTCGAAAGATAGAAATGGCGTCGAAGGCAAGGCTTCTGGAAGACGACCGCGGCGTGGTGATACAGCCTGCATGCGTGTGACCCACACTCAGTACATCCTGATCAGCACTGATAGCAGCAACGTGGTGTCCATGGCGATGCAATGTCGACCACGTGCAAGACATCCAGAACAACGGGCGAACATGTTCTGGCGTGGGATTGACCGGGCTAGGACTTTGTTTCGGTGCTGCGCGCCATGCAAGTGCATGTGGCTCTGCAGCAAGTGCCCACGATAAGCTCAACGGGAGATCGATCGCGCGTGGTGTGCTGGTGTATCTCGAGGAGCTCGTAGGTCCAGGCGCGTGGGATGATGATAAGGGAGCAGGTGAAGTCGACGTACGGATGCGGAGATCTACACGTGCTTGCGCCAGCACGTTTCTTTCTCTTCGACACGATCTAGATTGTCTTACTCAGGACATTACGTGTGTTTACTTTACCCAGTTTCATGATGTGATCATTCCTTACGTACGAACACAGTTCTTCAGATGTACTGACATGCTACAAGGTACCAATGTCTGATGCACAGGGATGCGGCTTTTGCGCGAAGCGCACGTCTAAAACATCTGTCAGATCACACCAAGCCACATGTTAACGTTTGTGGCGTGTTTCTGCTAGATCGCAGCTCAAACCACACCAACGGGAAAGCAGAGTTTGAGAGTCGTCCGCTCCCATCGATTGGGTACGATTAAGCATCAGTGATCATCCGATCGACGATCTCAGTAGCTCAGACTGTTAGATGCAGCGCCAAAAGGCGCCCTCTTCCGGGCACGATTATGTGGGTGTCCAAGACAGCGCGCCCATTTATCTCTACATGCAGTCTTTGGTCACCGAGTACTTGGGCCCACGAGGAACGGATGGCAAGCATCAGTGCATTCGAAAATTGCCGGTTGGGGTTAATCTCAATGCTTCGCAGGTGCAAGCATCACGGTCCAGAGCTGTGAGGCCGGTATCACCAGCTCATCATCCGTCAGGGTCGGATCTTTCGAGCCTGGCTCGGGAACATCTATGCCTTGAATTGGTATTGATTCAGACCCCTGGCAATCGTGTCGTACGTTGAGCACTACTGCTTCAGAAGCTTAAGTTCAAGCACCTGTAGCGGCCCGTACTTGCTGGAACTTGGTCATTCGGAAGGTCTCTTTTACATTGATTTGTCCGACTTGATGTAGCGCTGTTCGAAGCGATGGGTGGTGACAGCATGCCGCAAAGCTTTTTGGCAAACTGTCTTGTCCTAGCAAAGGCTGGCCAAAGAAATCCATGCCCCCACAACCTGTGCACGGCTTGACCGCGGTAAGTAGCAAATGAGGATTTGCTAAAAAGATACATCTTCCGACCTGGTCCTCCAGATGAGCACTAGCGCAGATCTTCGCTCATAGCATTTCTTGGCGTGGCATTGATCTGCGCAGATTCAAAAGTACCTCCCTTCCCGCAAGGACATATGAGAGTGCTCAACCACGTTGATACATGGCGGCTACGAGACATGCATCCAGATGCGGCGATCTCCGCGAACCATAAACACCCATCTCATCAGGACGATCCGATGATACATGATGAGCAGCGGTCACCAATCCTGAATTGACTACTTACTGCCGATGGCCCCCACTTGCTCTCAAAGTGGATGTAGTGAACTTACTGGTGGCCGTGGGCAACCTGCAGTAAAGCATACAGTCGAAGTAAGTTTGACCCAAGCCTGAATGGCAGATCGGGCTGGATTTTACTTTGTGCTACCCTGTCATGCGTGCATAGATACGAGCACCCAGACTTGCCTCCGCAATCGAGCGACGGAGGTCGATAGGCTTCACCAGAAGAGCGCAGTATCTGAGAAAGAAGTATGAATGCTCGCTTACCGTCCTGATCCTCTCATGTTTGCCCGCATTTCTATTCGCTGCTTGTCTTTATTTCTGCCTTATCATTCCTGTATTTCTGCTACGTCGTCAACGAGCACGGTTTATTGGTAAGAACATGGCCATTTTTAAACGGAAAAGTAAAGCGGTAAAGGCTCCAGGAGTACAGCATATCGCAGAAGTGAAGCAGACACCAGTGCCTGACAATTCAAGGCACATGAGCCAGTTGTCCGACAATTCAAGTTCAAGTCACCAACGCGCTGGCTACAGCGATCTTTACCTGGCAAGGAGTCCCGTATACGGATACCACGGCGGTGGTACTCCTGCTCCAGATACACCTGCAGGACGAGACACCCACCAGCTATCAAGAAATTCGAGCTCATATTTTGGTCCACCGTCAGCTCCGTCCTTCGATAGCCCGATCTTAGGAAATCCAAAGATGGCCGCAGCAGCTTGGGATCGAGGCTACGTCAACCCACATGCTTCTGCAGATTCTGGTTCAAGCTCCGTTGCGAGATCGTCAGGCTTCCGCTTTGATGTTTCGGGTGAGAAGAGTATAAATTCATCACTCCCGGACGATACGCACATTTACGTCCAGGTCTCTTCCGACAACAACTGTGACTACCGTGCCAGTGAAGACTCTACAATCTCGGCCGACTCATTAGTCAGGAACAGCCACGTCGAAACTCCAGCATCCAAGCGAAGAACAAGTGGCGTCCTCAAGAGCAGCAGTAGCTATCTCGGGCGTAGGAAAGAGATTCCCAATGGTCCTTCGAAAAGCCCACTACAGTCCAGCCCAAAACAGGCCAGATTCCAGCATTCGAGCGAAGACAAAACCATATCATCGCCTGATGTCACACTACCGACAGATGAGAGCATTCAAGATCCAGCTCGATCGTCGCCATCCAATCTGCAGTACGAAGGCACCATGCAAATGCTTCCTGACAAGGACCTGCAGCTACCGCACTCCCATCAGTCCGCGAAGAATGATGCTGTAACCCAAGCATTGTTTACCGAGCGGACTAAACATTATGCGCAGGACCGCGATAGGTTAGCAGCATCACGGCCTGATGCACAGGTGCAGACCGGATCTGGTGCACTGCCACCTTCGTCAATGCACCGTATCAATGAGCAAGCACCGGTATCATCACCTCAAAATTCAATCCCACGACGCGGTTCCATCCCTCCCCTGTCCATACTTGACGGTTTCAAGGTGAACAAGAAGGGTACAATCTTGAATGAAGAGGGTGAGCCGATTGGCGAACTCGTTTACGGCGATATCATGGACTGCGTCCGTCAGAAAGTGAATGCTTTGGGAGAGGTCTTGGACGAATATGGTACGTGCTTTTCAATCCTGATACGCCAAGGTCCGAGCTGATTTAGTTATGAAGGAGGTGTGGTTGGGCGAGCCAGGACGCTTGAGCGCGTGTCAATCATTGAGCAATCGCCGCAAGTACCACATGACGAGCCCCAACTGCTAGAGCACCGATTCAGACAAGGCGCAAAATCACTAAATGGTACCGCGGTTCCCATGTCGTCAAGCCTCACAGCGACTCCTGCCGACTCGCTACAACATGTCCATGCCACGCCAATGACACACAACACTGCTCCCATCGCTCCTTCTGGTTCGAGCTCACGCTCACAACATGTTCGAAGCGGGGACGAGAATACGCAAATTGCACCGCAGCTCACGTTGCCATCTATGCCGCCACTTGAGTTTGTGAATAAGTATCTCGCATATGACGCAGCAGACAGCGACAGCTCTTCCTCTGTAGTCAACCAGAGCAGTCATGCCGTACCTGATGATGCAACGTACGCTGCCAGCAAACTGCCGCAGACTTCTGGGCAGTCATCAGGAGCATCTCCGCACGATAGTGCTCGGCCAAGCAAAGACGTCACTCCTATTACCCAGCACATGCGAATGAGCTCGACTTCAGAGGTAGCTGAACCCATCAAAGCCACACCTTCACACTCCCCCACTCGAGAAGAAAATCGCCGATCGAATGCTCCACCTCTGTTGCGGAACTTGAGCGACAGCAGTCTAGGCGAGCTGTCGAAGAAATACGCTCGACCTTCGATGACCTCCGTTCCGGAGATCGGAGATCTTCCAGATGAAGACCGGAACCCAGATCTTTATTCATATAAGGGAGAAATCCCCACCGCGGATGGACCAATGCCCGGTACGAAGCTGCCAATCCCTTCTCTAGTTGGATCCAGAACAATACCGTCGTCTTCGCCGAGAACAAACCTTAACGGCAATTTTTCGCAGTCCCAGAACAATAGCACGCTGTCCTCTGCTGTAGCTCCATCTTCTTCTCGCCACAAAACTACAATGGGAACCACTCAGGGATCTAGACCTGCGTTGAGTGCGCGTAGCTCGTACTCTCAGCCCACAGTGCGCAGCCCACTCAGCAGTCAATGTGAGCCCTTTCATCGACATTTCATCCTCACTCTGCTTTTGGTCACTGACTTTGCTGCTTTCTTAGTGAACTCACCACCTGACAGCGAGTCATCTACTTCAGACGATGGCAAGCATGCTGAACACTTGACGTCGATCTCATCTCTGACCCACCGGCCGATATCGATTGCAAGCACAGTCACATCAACAAACACCGGAACCCCCAAGACTCGGACGTACTTCACCCACGCTGGTCGCATCACTATCGGGCCTGGCGAACCACATACTTCACGACCGAACGCCGCGCCATTAGCACCGAGGTCGGAAGTGGTCGCCACGACCACAGAGAAGCCTGCAACGAGAAAGAAGCGTTTCAGCTTGCGCCTAGGTCGTAAGTAATCGAGCATCGATATATGCCGGTATTCAAGTATTGCTGTTACGTGCTTCCCTTGAAAGGTAGTGCTCTACATTGATGTTGGGCAACTGTGCCTCGGAATGCAGACGAAATATCAAAGTTCTCAGTCTGGGTCATATCTTCTCAAGCCAAATAACTACTAGGGCAACCTGCGAACGTTAGCAGGTGGTATATGGTCCAGTCAACTAGCTAACACGAAGGACTCTACATGTATATCGGCGTGGTTGTTGTCAAGGAGTTGAAAGTCGGATACACCTTTGGTCGCAATCTGAAACTATGATAGAGATAGATACATGTATTATGCAGGCATGAAGAGACTCATGATCACACATTGGATCACACATAGTACATCTAGGCATAGTTCCTACCCGGCCTCCTGCTAGATTCCACGTAGCATCGTCTCACTTGCTACCATGAAGTACATAACTGTTGCTGTCCGCCAGTCCACTATCGGCGAAGTTCGATAATGAAGAGAATGAAGAAACAGATCGCTCTCTTCCAGTGCACTATGTTCCGGTCAATCTCAGTCTCACTGATCCAATGCTGGTAGAATGTGAAGGACGGACATACTCAGATATTTAGTATCATGATCATGAACCGCATATAATAGTTGGAAGATTATGCACGATCAATAATGTTCGTGTGCACCTTCCTTGAACGGCGCACTAGCGACAACTCTAGACCCTGGCCACGGGCCCACGTGGGAAAAGAAAGCTTCTAGCGCGCGGAAAAGAACAAAACGAAGTGATATATTCTTCTTCCACTACACTTCTGCTTCTGCGTCTTCTTCCAGAGTATCCCTATTTTCTCCGTCTTGACCGACATCAATCACCAGTGAGCGACTTCGGGAGTCTTTGCGCTCACTTAAATTCAGGAAAGCTCCAATCTTCAACCGCCACCTGAGGCATTGAATAAGGCTGTACACCGAGCCCAGGATGAATAACGACAATATCGAGCAGGAACCTGTGGAGGTCCAACGCGTCTTGCCGAAGACAGGTTCCTCGTTCAATGTGGATGAACCTCAGGGTACGTCTTCCGGCCATGCCGGCCATGGCGTTGTACATATGGTTGGCGCAGACCCAAGCGAACAACCGCCACTGCAAACAACCGTGGCCCAGGTCGAGCGCAAGCGCGGCAAATTCGGATACCTGAAGACAAAGCAGTTCTGGTTCGTACTGGCATTGTCGCAGATCCTGGCCATCGCGAACACGGGCACCAGCACTTTGACGACGTTTCTGAACCAAAAAGGCGCCATCAACCCAGCTTTCCAGTCGCTGCTTACATACGTCGTGTTGACGCTGATCTACACCACCTATACGCTGTTCAAATACGGCTTCAATGGCTGGCTGCGTCTCGTCTTCCGCGACGGCTGGCGCTACTTCATTCTCGCTTTCTGCGACGTCCAGGGCAACTACTTCACTGTTTACGCCTACCAGTACACCACCATCCTCTCCGCCCAGCTGATCAATTTCTGGGCGATCGCCGTCGTTGTCGCCATCTCGCTCATCTTCCTCAAGGTCCGCTACCACATTGCCCAGTACGTTGGCATCCTCGTATGTTGTGGCGGGCTCGGGATCTTAGTCGCTTCGGACCACATCACTGGATCCAACGGCGGACCCTCCGCCGATGCCGTTAAGGGCGACCTGTTCGCGCTCGTCGGCGCCACCGGCTACGGTCTTGCGAACGTCTTCGAGGAATTCCTTGTCAGTAAACGGCCGATTTACGAGGTATTGGGCCAGCTGTCCTTCTGGGGCATGTTCATCATCGGCGTGCAGGGCGCCATCTTCAATCGCGACAACTACCGCGACTACGTCTGGGATCACGAGGTTGGCGGCTACTTGGCCGGCTACACCATCATCCTGACCTGGTTCTACTCCTCTGCGCCGCTCATTTTCCGCATGGCGTCTGCCGCGTTCTTTAACATCGGTTTGTTGACGGGCAATTTCTGGGGCGTCATCATCGGCACCAAGGTGTTCGGCTACCACGTGCACTACCTCTACCCCATCGCGTTCTGCCTGATCATGATTGGTCATTTCATCTACTACGGCACCGAAGGTATCCTGGGTGAGGCAAAGAAGCCGTGGTTGGGCGAGAACCAGGAGGGCGGTGACGATGGAGTGGGAACCGCACGACGACATCTTGAAAACCCTAATGCGATTGTTTGAGTGCTTTCCTAACATATTGTGTACAGAGTCTATGAACTTTTGCATAGCGAGGTTGTACCTGGGACATGCTTGCATAAGTGGGTGTTGGTAGTTCTTTGGCCTTTTTTCGGTACATGTAGATATGACCAATGCTGCCTTGTCTTCTGAGGCAGCGGCCTGTACCTGATGATCTGTGCGAGTAATTGCTACTTTTGACCGTGTTTTACTCGTATCTTCCTTTGGTAGATGTTGCAGAACCTCAATGAGAGTGGTCAGGACATAGACCTGGCATAACCCTGATCTGTAACCACTGGAGGTTCTTGCAGCAAACGACTGATCCGCCGCACAATGGAGATCTAGCTTTTGCTCGCGCCCAACAGCCGACTTCCATGCACTGTTGAAAAATGGAGATGTTGACGGGCACTGCGTTTGCTGTGGCCGAGAGGAGTAGAATGCAATAATCGTGATCCTTTGTCTCCTGGCAATGGTAGACAACAATGCTACAACATCAAATCTTAAGCCTTGTGATGGGTTCATGATCCTCTCATGACTCAATGTCGAGGCAAATTAGGTCTGATGGTAGTCTCAACGACTCCCGGTATAGGCATGATAGAAACGGCATGTCTGAGATACTGCTTCCACGACATAGCCGATCACAGTCCACCTTGGATGGCGAAAGAAGATAGAATCAGGATAAGCGCGTTGATGATGCCCCACGAGAATGGTATCCACGTCGACATCTTCAAGTTCCCGTTGTCATACACCCCGCCCAAGCTATACACCACCGTAAGCATTAAAATCATCGCAAAAGCCGTACCCACATGGTGTGACCAGGAGTTTGGGGGAAAGGAATAAAAAGCTTACAGGCCACCCACGACATTCCCAGCAATCGTCGCCTCGACACCTCCGATAATCGCATACAGCACCGGCACAACCCAGATGATCTTCCAGTTTCTGGTCTGGACGGCGACCGCGTATGCGGCTGCAACCATATGCACACCACCCACGCAGATCAGGGTCCAGTAGAGCGTGAAGCGCCAGATCGAGTAGCTGTCGTACAGGTAATGGACTTGTCCGCCTTCAATGGGAATCGGCCAGTAAAGTGATGGGAAGGGTGGCGGCTCGTATGAAAGTGGCTTTTGGTCGACGATGACCCGGAGGAAGTTGTTGCTGTTTGTTGGTCAGGATTGACTTTCTGGGCGAAATATTCGCAGACCGACCTCATCTTTGTCAACCTTACAGCAGCATACAAGCTGTCCTCCTGTCCAGAATGAGCTGATCAACCCATCTCTCGGTTGTGTTGTTCATGTCAATTAATAGATGCCCGTACTTGAGTTGTCTTCACTAGATGCGCGACTCGCTACACCTTCCATTGCCTTTCGAGCTTGCAGGTCCGTGCCACTAACGCCGAGGCACATGCGAACACGCGCGACAATGATCGACTTCATCCCTCGACGACGTCGAATGATTAAAGCGCGTTTGCGCAGAGGTCGTGATGCCGGCGGATCGACTACTTGGGACGCTATTGCGGTCTCTGCAGACCTACACAGACCAGCAGGACACTCCACGGTAAGACCGTCGAACCCATCCTGGCAGGTCCAAAGCAAGATATCTAACATGACAGCAGCCTGTTGGGAACTGCATCATCCCTGCTAACCACACTTAACAATCCTTTGAACGTTACATTGTTGACCAGCCAGCTTCTGGCTGCGCCGGCGATATGGGCAGTCCCAGATGGTCTCCGCACATGTATGCAGGGACTCAGTGTGTTTCACTCCGCTGCCCAGGCTCTTCTGAAGCATGAGCAGTCTATCCGAGACAAGACACACGACAAGGACTTCGAAAATCTTCAACCGGAGCGAATGCTCGCGAAGAATTCCTGGATCACCGCTGTCGTCAAAGGGGCCGACAAGGAATCGCCTCGGTGGCGTCATCTCCTGGTGATTGGTGGTGTTCTTCTTGGCTTTGGCCGTTATGAAGACAAGAACCTGTCGCGGTGGATGAGAAACACGCTCGAATCAGCACTTGCGACGGCGACGAACTTGGCACTTTCAGAGACGCCCGAGGATGACGAGCTGGGCTTGGAAGCCATCACGATGGTTATGAACCATTGCTTCCCGTTGCTGGGGACGTATGCCAGGACTCGATTCAACTATGACAAACTTTTACCAATCCTTATGCATTCACTCCTCCACTCCACGGCAAGTCTTCAGTCCGGCTACTTTCTTGGCGCCATCGACCTTGACGTCGTCCCTGCGAAGAAGACGCACTTCAAGTGGAGCCAGCAGTCATCATCCTTCCGACAAGTCCAGGCTATGATTACTAGCCCGCTGGCCTCATCATTGGGCCCTTTGGCTGTGCTCATCGGGCACTCCATAGAGCAAGTAAAGCAGCCGTGGCTGGTCACTGCAGCCTTGGAGGATATCGAGGGGTTTTCAAGGGTTCTTCATGAACAGTGGCGCCAGAACAAGCTATCTGATGTTGATCAATCAGAGGAAGATGTCTACCTGGACCAAGAGACCATCACAAAGACAGCTCCAGTACTATGGAAACTGCTTCAGTCGACACTGTTCGCCACAGTCATCATATTGAAAGGTGTAATTGGACGGACAATTGGAGATCGGACACTTGCCCGTGATGACAGTAAGTTCTTCGCGAACGTGGCAGCACGGCCTGATTCACTGACTTACATCTGCGCAGCTGCCCCAAAAGTGGCGGTACAGACTCTGCACACATTGCGGAACCTTTATTTCATTTCGACTCGCCTTGGAATTACCTCGTTCTCGCAGTACACCTTCGTGTATCTGACTGCCCTAGATATCCTCAATACTCATCCTGCACACGCTCAGGCCTTTTTGCAGTCTATCAAACCTGCCGAGATTGGGTTGATCCCCAGGCACCCCATTGGACGAAATCTCGACCTGTTCTACCTCAATACTGGCGAGCATTTTACATTGATCCTACCGACCGAGGTTACAGAAGGGATTCTAGTCACAGCGGCCACGCCGTATCTAGTTGCCGGCGGCAACAACCATCTGCTACCAATATTTGAGGCAGCACATAGTGTCATGCTGGCGACATTTTCAGCGCCACAGAATGCAGATCTGGCATCAAAGCATCTACCGCTTTATGTTGATGCTTTGTTCAAGGTCTTCCCCGCCAACCTGTCTGCACGCCAGTTCCGTGTGGCATTCAAAACTCTTCTTCGGCTCACCGTCCCACCCTCGGTCCTTGCAAGACATCAGCCGATGCTGCCTGCAGTTTTGCTTGAGTACCTGCACGAACGAGCATCACAAGCTGGCACTTTCCCCTTGACTCCACAGCCAAACTCCTCTGTGCCTGATGGCGACTCGCCCTACCTCTCTGAACAAGCCGTCATCACCCTCACCGTGCTCGACACCTTGACGGAACTTCCGCTCGACTTATTGGAGGAGTACCTCCCGATTGCTGCGGACATGGTCAACTCGGTCGAAGACTCTGCGATGAGGGATCATTGCAAGCAGCACTTCTGGCACGTCTTGGTCGATGGCGAGATGGACCCTGATCGCAGCGGAGTCTGTCATGCGTGGTGGAGCACGGGTGCTGGCAGAGAAATGCTGTTGTACGGAAATGCAGCGTATTATGAGGAGGAGACCCATATGGCTGGGGCTCTGCCGAGTGATGTGAAAGAAAGCAAGCTGTGAGATACCATATTGTACGACTTTATTGAACGGAATTGTAAACTTCACAATCGTACCCCCGGAATCAGTAAGTGTTGACAAGGATTAATGTGATATGAAGTTTGATAACGATAAGCGTGGCGCTTCTACGATACATGTGACAGCAGAAGGGGGAATGGGCACATCAACACGAATAGATATGGAAGCAAACTAACCCTTACCTCGATTTTTACTATACGAGGTACGGTCCATGTATGTAACATGTTCACAAGTACATAAGGTGGCTTATCACTGGTGACACGCACAATACTGTCCCTCCCTGCTTATTCTATCGGATTGTTCCACAAATGTATCTGACCTAGGCAGTCGAGGCTGTGATGCTAGGTGCTTGCCTTACGGCCTGAAACTCATCTTCACCTTCACTTTCACTTGCCAGATGCTTTTGAAGTCTAGAATATCTATGAACCATCTAATCCTCGACTTGTCTTCTTGACTTCACCTACCATTGCCAGTGCAACAATTGCAGAGTACCTTCAGCATGAGATTCCCTCATGCTCCCGGACTACAGGTCAACCTAGTTGTGGATGGCGTTCCACTCGAGGAATTGGAGAACAAAGAAGAACAACAGAAGTCTGGCATAATAGTACGCTACGTGCAATCCTGCGCCGGTAAAAGCTTTGCGGTCGAAGTACTCATGGAGCATGGTTTCGAACTCAAAGATGCTTTGCTATACTCACTATATGTCGATGGCAAATACATCCCTGGCCGCATCTACAACACAGCCCACAAGGGCAAGCCGTATCAAATGGGAGGGATAGACTCGTGTAACGAGTTCGGGGTGTGGATGGAGGAGCAGTTCATGTTCACCACGCTACAGATGGGTATGACTCTTTGTACGCTGAGAGATGGACTAGCTGATACACTTAGATGATGCACATGTCGGAGTCGATCCTGCCAACACTTACAAAGACCTTGGGACAGTTAAGGTGCTATTCCGCCATGTTCAGCGCGTGGGTAAGGAACAACCTTGTGTAGCACTCACGCGCCCCAACCTAGGGTTCGACAAGATTCCCGAGAAGGGTTTGAAAGGGCGGTCTATTTCAAATCAAACCGTGTATGTTCAAGATGATTCTACAAATGCAACCACTTACTGATAGTCTTCTTGAGTCTTGGCGGATCTAAGCCTGCTACCGCTGTAACCTCAATTGCGCTGGAGTACCCTTACGGCCCAACGTTTGCAACGGGAGTGTTCAAATACAGGTGTCGCAGTAAGTGCCCTGAAAGATCTAGCGTCGAGCCATACCTGACTATTGCGCAGAGGACCTTCAGGTCGAAGGCTTGATACCCCGAAGTCCATCCCCAGTTCCATTGGAGGACCGCGACACGGATGACCTATCCCCGGAAGAAGCCAGGGAATTGGTCCGCCGCCTTAGGCAGCAGCAGACAGTCAAAGTCAAGCCAGAGATTAAGAGAGAAAAGCGCCATCATGCCGAAGTTGACGATGATGATGGCGATGATGGTGGTATTGAGGTGACTGCGTCCATCAACAAGCGAGCGCGTACTATCGAAGAATCAGGCGTGAAGATCTTGGATCTCACCAATGATTGAACAAAGTTGGCAGATCTCACAGCATTTGTCTTTATGCTGTGCAAGCGTGACATCAATTGTAGCATAAGGGAGTCCAGCGGATTGATTTAGCGAGGTGCTCAAAGGTTGGGTTTTAGCTTTGATGTCGGCAACCCCATTGCTCTGGCGTCATCTAGATTCAGGCGGCACGCATGTATCAAGTGGATTGGAATTTCGGTTTCATGTGCTACGTAGATCTGTATGGATCCAAAAATTTCTCAAGTCAATATTTGCATGCATGTATGCTTGTGAGCTCTGGAGGGCGTTGCACGTGGATCATGATCATGTCGTCACCGTCACATTCCGGGGTTTCGTTCTAAGGAATTTGTTGGGGAAGAGCTCCAGCGAACTCCAAGAACTACACCATAATCCTGGCAAGCTTAGAATCTACATACATACCTTAACCTACGCATCCTGCTTAGCAAGCTCGATGGCCTCTTCTTCCATCCTGTCACCTCCGAGAAGGTCCCGCCGCCCATTTGTTTCAGCTGCGACCAGACCACTGCGACGATCGTAAGCTGTCAGATTCATCCCTACAGCACCCGAATGTCCTCCGAGATCAGCTGTAGCTGGATCCTGTGAGAGCTTTGCCTGTATCTTTTTATAACCAAGAAGCCCGACCGACACCACGTTCGGTTTCTGTCCGTCATGGCTACATCTTGGAACACCATCGCCATGAGCTCAGGTGTGGTCACTACCACGGCCGAAAGCTCCCAGCAGATCATCAACGCTCAGCGGAGCATCCCCATCAATGGTAGCGCCATAGCACCGCTAGATCAAGAGAAGCGGCGGAACGATCAACGAGGTTCGGACAAATACAAGCACACCTTTGCGACCCACGTAGAATCGCGCACTTCGTGTCTCAGCTATGAGTCCACGAGCCCTCCGTCGTATGCGGGCTTCCGCAACCTCATGGCCATGGTACTCGTAGTATCGAACCTTCGCCTGATGATAGAAAACTTGAAGAAGTATGGTATACTGGTCACACTTTCCGGATCATCGATCGATAGTGCCGATGGGAAGTGGTTCGCGATCCTGTATCTGCTTACGCCATGCCATTTGTTCATCGCATACATGATCGAGCTGCTGGCGGCGCAATATGCGAAGGAGAAGGTCGCCAGAGCTAAGAAGTCGGAGGAACGCAAGGACATCAAGAACGCGGAAACACACAAGAAGTCTTTGTTCTCAACTTGGCGAGTCATTGCGTTTTGCCACGCATTCAATGCGACCTTCATGTTGGTGTTTTCCACATGCGTGATTTACTTTGGCATCTACAATCCTGGCCTGGGGATGATTTCGGAGATCCATGCGGTGATAGTCTGGCTGAAAGTATGCTCCTACGCCTTCACCAACCGCGATCTCAGGCACTCGTATGCAAACAATACAGATTCGGGGATGTCTCCGCTTCCCGCCATCTACAAGAGCTGCCCGTATCCACAGAACATTACTTTGAGGAACTTGAGCTACTTCTGGTGGGCGCCGACCCTGATCTACCAACCTGTGTATCCCCGAACGGAGAAGATCCGATGGGACTTTGTAGCACGCCGTGCATCTGAGGCTTCCTTGCTTTGCGTGGTGATATGGTTGGCTTGCGCACAATACGCCGTGCCACTTTTGCAAAATAGCCTTACTGACATTGAAAGACTACAATTCGTCAATATTCTCGAACGGACGCTGAAACTCAGCTCCATCAGTCTTGTGTGCTGGCTTGCCGGATTTTTTGCATTCTTCCAGTCGTTCCTCAATCTCCTCGCGGAGCTGATGCGGTTTGGTGATCGCGAGTTCTACAGCGATTGGTGGAACTCCTCCGATCTTCGTGGTTATTGGACGAGCTGGAACAAACCTGTCACCCATTTCATGAAGCGGCACATCTATGCTCCCCTGATCGCTCGGGGCGTGTCGCCTACCTTAGCCGCGCTCATTGTATTCACATTCTCAGGCATTCTCCATGAGATTCTAATTGGTATCCCTACCCACAATCTCCTTGGCGTGGCTTTCGCGGGCATGATGGCCCAGATTCCGCTCATCACCATCACCGATCCGCTGTCTAAAATGAAAGGCCACAATGCTAAGATTGCTGGGAACCTGATCTTTTGGGCTTCCTTCTGTATTCTAGGTCAACCGCTTGCTGCGTTGATATATTTCTTCGCATGGCAAGCAAAATACGGTGCAGATTCGGTGAAGCCAGCATGGCCCGGATTTGGACAGTTGACACCATAACAGCTGCAGCAGTGATCTGTTTCATTGGTGGATAATTGGTTCATGCATATATTGACTGTTGTGGTGTTGATCTTACACGGCCCTGATAGCAGCAGAACGAGATGAAATAGCTTATTGTACATAGCTCAAGAATATCACGATAACGAATGTCATGTCTATTCAAACTGCTCACATGCATATTCAGATGGGTGCACGTATTGAGATTTCATCATGTACCTGCACAAGCATGTGACCATGCTTGCATCTCCGATGGGATATCCGTTAGCGTATTCCTCAGATTGTCCAATGAGAATGATGTTTAGGGCTCGGACTGCACGTCGGTAGCCAACGCGCATGAACAAAGCACGGCACCATATACCATAAATGATTCGCCTCAAACTTCGATCCATCAACACCGAAAGCGCCATTCACCGTGTGAAATGCGCACATTGTTTCTAGCGCGACTGTGATTTATTAGAGTCGTCTCTCATCTCTGGGTGATCAGATATCGACCGAGCTGTTCTCTTTCGGCACACTTCACACAGCATGGATCCCGGATTCGGGAACTCTGGAGGCTATGGAGGTGGAGGCTACGGCGCAGACTCTAATGGTACGGAAGGGACTGTACGAAGAGGGAGGCCAAATAGACGGCCAGCGACCGACATTGGCACCACTTACGTTCACTGGATGCACAACCGACGAGCCAAGGGCAAGGCGCCTCGAGGCTTCGAGAGCGAACGACCCAGCCCGAGCTATATCACCGATATGCTCCCTCCTGCAGCAAACCGGGGATGCGCTGCGAATTCCATTCCCGCCAAACATCTTCACTCGTCGCTCAACAAGGTGCGACATCCGGTAAATGTGGTCAAGTGGACTCCCGAAGGGCGGCGTCTGCTCACAGGCTCCACGAGTGGCGAATTCACGCTTTGGAATGGCACGAGCTTCAACTTCGAGACGATTATGCAGGGCCAGGACTCTGCTGTCCGAGCGATCGAGTATTCACACGACCACGAATGGCTAATCTCAGCTAGTCAAGATGGCATCGTCAAGTACCATCAGACCAATTTCCTGGACGTCAAGGTCATCCAGGCGCATCAGGATCCGGTCAGAGATGTGGCGTTTGCACCTACAGATGTGAAGTTTGCCACGGCGTCGGACGATGCCACGCTGAAGATCTGGGATTTTGCCCGCGGCGATGAGGAACTAACGCTGACCGGCCACCAATGGGACGTGAAGTGCGTAGACTGGCATCCCTCCAAAGGTCTACTTGTCTCTGGATCGAAGGATCATCAGGTCAAACTGTGGGATCCACGAACAGGCCGGTGCCTGACTACATTGCATGGGCACAAAAACACACTGGCCATGACGAAATTCGAGCCCAACAATGGCATATTACTGGCATCTTGCGCTCGAGACTCAACGGCGAGAGTTTTCGACCTACGCATGATGCGAGATGTGTTCCTGTTGAAAGAACATGAGAAGGAGATTAGTTCGCTTGTGTGGCATCCAATCCACTCGTCTATGCTGACAACGGGAGGCGGGGATGGTGCTATGTTTCACTACTTGCTTGACGAGCCTAATGCGCCAACGGGTGTGCCGGTCATGCTCTCTCCCTACGACGCACCAAATCCAAGTGAAGCTCCAGCGCAGACCATCTACCCAGCTCACAAAGTCCAGTTCGCCCACGAATTCTCGATCTGGAGCATGGATTGGCATCCGCTTGGACATATTCTTGCCTCTGGCTCCAATGATCGTGCGACACGCTTCTGGACACGACCGAGGCCTGGAGATCAGTCCTACACGAACGATAAATGGCATATTGGCCAAGCCGCAGCAGAAGCACAAGGTACCTGGAGAAAAGCAGAGGCGCAAAGATTACGCGAGGAAGAAGAAGCTGAAGAGGAGGACGAAGCCAATGGACTGGTGGATCAGAACCAGCCAGTCAGATCTGGCTTACCTGGCCTCGCCGGTCTACCAGGACTTGCAGCCGGCATCCCATCATCAGTCCCGGATGTCGTTGGTATAGGCGGCGCACAGCCTCTCGCAATACCAAACTTCGCAACGAATGCACCATTACCCTTTCCTCCGCCACTGATTAATGGCATGCCGCCGGCTTTTCCGCCTGGCATGGATTTAGAAGCTCTCAAGAAAGCCTTTGGTGGCCAGCTTCCGCCGCCGCCTCCTTTTCCTCCAGGTGTGACTGGTCAACTACCCGCCGGCTTCCCACCAATGCCACCAGGCTTCCCACCAGCAGGGTTTCCAGCGCCGCCACCGCCCATGCCAAATAGCATGCCGGCCATGGGCCAAATGCCTCCTATGCTGCAAGATGCTGCGAATGACGCAGCAGGGGTGAGGAAGAGGGGGCCACTACCTAGTCAGCAAGATAGCCTTAAGGAGCTCATGCGGCAGGGTCTGTATACTAAGGCACGGTGAGGCGCTCGTAGCGTCCGAGGTAGTGGGAGAGGAAGACATTCAGCAGAGATTTGAGAAGGATCTCCTGCCATGGGGTTATATTCATTCTAATGTACTACAAGCTATGCAGAGCAATTGATGCCTTTGAGATAGCATCACAGGGTAGTCTGTATACCATCTTGTCCTTCGCAAATCTGGTCGCAAGGCCATGGGCAAGCCACAGGTGATGCAGGCATACAGACGTGCACTATCGAGAGCTTGACATCAATGAATCAGCGACTCTGTTGTATCCTAATGTACGGTGAAGAAATGTATCCTCTAGGTTCCTTTCGAGCTCGATCAGATCTTGAACGGTGGCACTCTATTTTATGTACTTTACTTACCATCGTGTCTGACGACGTGCGTCCTCCCTCGCCCACACCGCTCGTGTCCCATACAACAGAAAAGCTGTATCGATGCTCGCCGTGGCGTGGACATGGCAGATTGAATGATAAAGAGTCGTCGCACCGTTTGGTCAGATACTTGTGAATCACTCCAGCCTTGTGAATATGTGATTGCTCATGTATATTTATATATCGTTGCATCTGTACACGTCCTTGGCTCTGCCGTAGTGTACACATGGCTCTCAATAATCCATATATCGATCCATACTTCCTATATAATCTCTTCATCAGCTCATTGACCACCAGCATCCACGGCCTCAAAAGTGGTATTCTTAAAAGCGTGACCTCACATTATGGCTCTATGTTCGTGAACAAATTAGAAAAGTGAAATTTCATTCTATTAATCATAAAATTACTGCATTCCATCATGACCCCCTCCTCCGAGCATCCCTTCGATGAGTAAGAAGAAGAAGAAGCAGCCGGATCTTTCAGCTTGATGAGAGAAGTTGAAGGAGCTGGCAGTTAACGTCGAGGGAGCTGTTGCGAAGCCATTGACGGGCCTCTTTGCTGCACCGCTCCATTGCGTGCTGGAAGCGCGACGCCAAGTCATCTCCGTCGAGGCGAAACGCCACGTCCACGAAGACTTGCGACATTAGCTTGCGCTCGATCGACGTGACGGTGCCGAGCGGATCGCATGATGCCAGCAGTGTCGAGAGCATGGCCGAGACCGTCGGGAGGGCGGCGAGGGTGCTGTCCCACGACAGCGCGCTGAGATAGTCGTACTTGAACATGTTCCACGAGCATTCGCGGTTGGTAATGGCGAAGCAGTCGCGAGTTCTCGAGACTTCGACGACTGTGAAAATGTCTGGAGGGAAGGGTTAGCACGACTTGTGGATGAGTGGTCGGAGGGGAAGGGGCACTTACAGAGCACGAATGCCAGGACGAAGCCGAAGATTGCACCGGCTGCCACCACGACGAGAGCGGACAGCATAGGTGGGCTTGGCGTAGCCATGCTGTTGTTGCTACTAGAAGGGAGACTTGGCTGCGTAGTGTGCTCACTGCTTGTTTCCTGACACGATGCAAGTGGCTGAGCTTCTAACGGCGATGAAGTCGACTCTTGCTCCGTTGAGCCGCTCGCGTTAATTGCTGCTGGGTCGGTAAGATGAGCCTGAATATCAGCCTCAAGATCCGCCAGCTTCTTGTCAACAATCTCAAATCCACTGTCCAATAGCAACTTCGAAAGGATATCTCGAAGGTAGTTGAGATTCTCACCACAGGTCATGTCTTGCCACGCCACGTCCTTCACCGGCCTATCGCCCCACAGCAGCGAGGTGTAGTAGTCGTACGCGACCTGTTCCGCCGGTGCGAGCGCGATCTTGAGTCGGGACAGGTCGGAGAGGAAATCATCCTCAGTGGCCGTTGAGCTTTCCTTCTCTCCCACCAGCTTGCACATTGCACTCGCAACTTCCGCGATACCGAGTGCAGCGCCCAGGTCGTCGGGCAGGCTGCCGGCGAGTATTTTACGGACGGCAGTCATACCGTTCTTGAATGCACGACGGAAGTCCGCCTTGTGCGGCCCAAGGGCCTTGTGGACGTTGTCGTCCATCATGCACTGCATTTCCAAATCGGGCGCCTCATTGAACTCGCGCTGGAATTGAGAGTGTGTCTCTCGGAAGTATCTCATGAAACAAGCGAAGCGGTGCATGCGCTCTTTGTGCCGGATCAGTAACTCCAAGTCTTGCGGTTCGGGTAGACCAGGGATCGGTGGTGGAAGCTTTTTGCCGGTGTTGCCACAGTAAGTCTTCCAATGTGGTGGATTGATGACTCTAATGCGGGCCCAGGACCGTATCCGCCCTTCTGGAGAATCGTAATCGTCAAACAGAAAATGTAAAGATGGCGGGTACTTGTACGAAGAGAACGCGTACGTGTGTTGCATGACATCCAGCATAGTAGTTATAGGCTGACGCTCCTTTTTGGCATGGCACATATCGAAAATCGTGTCTATATTGATGGCAATTTGACCCGCGCGTACAAGCGATGAGCGCCGCTCTGCCTGCAGGTTGTTCACCCCGTGGATCATCACAACGTCGACTGCAGGTGGCTGCGCGTCAGATTCGGCCAGTGACGATGCTACACGACCGTCTTCCACAGCGCGTGCAGTCTGGCCTGGGGTGATCGATGGCGTGGGCTGTTCGCTTGGAGAGACTTCGGGCGAGGCACTCACTTTTGGCCCATTGCCGGGACGCAGAGGGTCTTCGACATCTGCTCCCGCATCTGGCATAGCGATGGTCGTGTCCTGGGTCTCCGTGTGATTCGGAGGATGTTTTTTCTTGCGGTGCGTCTTGAGTACATCAGGGCGTTTGAATTTCGCATTGCATCCAGGACATTTATACTTGCAATCGCGATGTTCATGGCGAAGGTGCCGTCCGAGAGTCTGGGATTTCTCATACGACCTCTGGCAACCAGGACGAGGGCACCTGTACCGCTTACCGCCGCCAGACGACGTACTGGACGGTGTTGGAGGGGAGGACTGACCGAGAGCAGTGTCGCCATTGCTGCTTTCGTCTGGGGTCTTGTATGGTGCAGGCAATAACATTGGGAGGGACATGACAGGCGGCGGAGATGGCCCTATCGCGGACGTCCATGAGTTCCCTGGCAAAGGATGATGGAACGCCATCTTGGTCTGCTACGGGCCAGGAAGAAAGTAGAAATGGAAGGGAAAGAAAGTAGGGAGGAGTAGAAACTTGAAACGAGCGTGACTGGTCTGGCGAGGAGAAAGAAAGGCTAGTCGGGATAACCGCAAATGAATTGTAGAGATGCAGAGACGGAACCAAGCCTTGTACTTCCCTGGACGACCTACCTGCCTATATATCCGCGCAGGTTGGCTTCTGTTTCAGGTTGTCGAGACTGCCACGCCAGTGACCTCACAGCCCGATGGTACAGAGGCGCGGCGTTGATTGGCTGTCTTTGTACCATCGCACGTGTCTATGTGGATCACCACGCGATGTCCCGCTTGGGCCGGCTCGGAAGAGCACGGCAAGCGCTTTGATTGGTGTGCGTGTGTACCATCCGGATGCTTAAAATATAAATCTCCCCTTTGACGAGACCTGGCGTGCCTGAACATAGAAGTGTACCATCGTCTAGCCACGCCTCTTCTTTCTCCCTTACATTGTATGTGGAGCCCGTTCTCGACCCATGTACCATCTACTCGCCGGGCACGAATGAGATAGTCCCTCTGTGGCGGGCTGCTGCAGGTACGGCAGCTCACCATGCAAGTGGTAATGCAAAATTTTGCTTTGCCTGACTTGGCATTACGATCCCAAAGTGTACCATCTTGTGCCTACTCGCTGTTCGACAGTGTCGCGTACCGTGCTGAGTAGCGTTCGTACCATCAGTACCATTCTCACATGGTATTTGCCCCTTTGCGTGGTTTGTGAAGGCTTGTGCTGGGTGTATGTTGGAAGACAATGTACCATCCCGGCGATGATGGTCAACACATCGATCATCATCCACGCGTTTTTGGGACAGTCATCTGTACCATCAACGAGCAGCTCCTTACAGTGTACCATCGGCCTCTCAGATATATCAGGAGCCAACATTTCGTCGAGTTATGAGGTTGTTTCCATTTCGCAAAGACCTTACCAGGAGACAAGCATCTCCGATCACCACTCCCATCTCGAACAAACACAAGCGTAAAACACCCACTTCACAAAGATGTCTGCCCCTCAAGCCAATGGCCTCACCAGTAAGCCCATCGATCAACGATTCCGTGCCTTACAAGGAGTTGGAACTGACCTGCCCAGGCATGTCCAATCCATCCGACTGGCTTCCCTACGCCGTTATCATGTTGACCGTCGCCATTCTTCGCTTGTGTTTGGACGGCGTCCGAACCACCACCGTGGTCTTGACATATAGAGCCGAACGCAAGGTAAGCTAACGCTGCGACCTCTCAAAGACATGAGTCGATCCACTACGAATGCTAACTGCAGAGCCTCGCAGAGGCATCGGCGTGAGGATGTGGAGTTGTGAGACCAGCTTAGATTTCCATGGGGTTCGTTGTGGCGGAATACGGCTTGTCTACGGAGTCTTATAGCAGGCAGAGATAGAGGGTGCCTACATCTAACATAACATCTACAACCGCCCGAGCACTGTCAGTATTTATGTACACAGGGTTGCAGTATAGAGATATGGCTTGAGATGGGATTGTCATACAATGATACATCTTACCATGTTCGTTTTAGCATCCGCGAGAAAGTCGCTAGTATAAGGTGCATATGAAGAACCCCACCAAGTATATCTCAGGCTAAAGCACGAGAGAACTTAAAGAAGCCGCTCGAACGTTGTCCTAGGCATGATACGTAGAGGCGCGCAGACTGTAGTCTGCTTTCTAGCTCGGTTACGGTAGATCTCAGCGGGGCAATGGTCTAGCTGGACGACTAGCATGTCGAGCAGCATACGTCAATCATAGATGCCATTATACGTGTTGAGTAGTCCTCGATCACTTTCGACATCTCTTAGTACATTGCCAATAAATTTCCAATTCCGGAATACCAATCATGGCACCTGTAGCAACGACGCTCGCCTCTGAGCCAAAGAACAATGCCAACGTCGGCGCGCTTGGCCGCACGACCACCGGCAAACCGCTCAAGATTCGCTCATACCCTACTTTCGCCACACTTGAAGAGGAGCGGTTATATCGCAAGCAACATCTCGCTGCGGCGTATCGTGTCTTCGCCGAGCGCGGGTTCGATGAAGGTCCGTTTCTTGCCTTGTCACATTTTGCCTATGATATTGTTTCATTACCTAACTACGGCATAATGGAAAACAGGCGTAGCAGGGCACATCTCTGTCCGTGATCCTGTGCTGCCCGACCACTTCTGGCTCAACCCGCTCAGCAAGCACTTCTCACAGATCTGCGTTAGCGATCTGATCCTGGTCAACGAGGATGGCGAAGTTGTTGAAGGCGAGGAGCCTATCAACGCTGCTGCATTCGCCATCCATGCTGAGATCCACAAGGCACGGCCAGACGTTCATGCCGGTATGTTTATTAATCCCAGCATGACCTTCTCGAAACGTGAAGATGTTGTAGGCGATGCGCAAGTTCAAAAGCTAACCCACATCAACAGCATGCCATGCCCACAGCGTCTACGGCAAAGCATTCTCCGTCTTCGGCCGCGAGCTCGACATGATCACGCAGGACAGCCTGCGTTTCTACAAGGACCACGCCGTATACCCGCAATTCGGCGGCGTGGTGCTGGACCGCGAGGAAGGGCGGCGCATTGCCACACATCTGGGCACGGGCAAAGCGATCATTCTGCAAAACCACGGACTTCTGACGGTGAGTACCCTACCTATCCGGGACTCATGTCCGGATCGAGGATCAGTATAGCTAAAGCATTCTCACCTAGGTTGGCGAAACCATCGACGCCGCAGCGTTTTGGTTCCTGTCGCTCGACAAGACGTGCCATGCACAGTTGCTCGTCGATGCTGCAGCGCAGGGGAGCGGACATAAGAAGACGTTCATTCCCGATGAGGAGGCGCAGGATAGCTATCAGCAGGTTGGCTTGCCAGCGAAAGGCTGGTTGGCGTTCCAGCCGTATTACGATGAGATTCTGGCCAAGACTGGTGGAAGCTTCTTGAAGTGATGGATTTGAAGTTTCGGGATGATGGGAAAGGGAGGTGATGTATTTGGTACCTTGATGATGTGCAATCAAGAGGACAGCCTTATATACATTTCTTTGTTGCCCGTCAAAGAAGCTGAGGTTTGATAGCATTCCTGGCGCATCATGAACAGATCTTGTGCATTTAGACCACAGCCATAGTATGCCTCTGCTTACATTCCGAAAACTATGAATGCCATTGTCAGAGATGTAGCGCACTCCATGTTCATAAGGTGCTTTCATGATATACATGCACCTATGGAGGGATGACTTTCAAGGGTTCGGCGGTCGAGGCCCTCCATCAACACCGACGCTAGCGCGCCCGTCGCATCGTCACATGCAAGCTACTGTATCAGCACCCAGCGAGTCCAAGTGACCAATCTAGACACACCGCGCGAGACAAGACGATCGGTACTTACATACCGCGTACACTCGCCTGGATCGTCATGACCACCACGGACCATAAGCATGTCTGACGGCGACATTCCTTGAGCGACGTTCATCCACACGATCTACGCTCTCGAAAGCCAGCTCTGCGCAACCGTAACTGGACCCGTTCACCCCTTCCTGCCATACAACATGGCACCACGTCAACGTGCCCCATCCTCTGCCTCCGGGCGCTCGAACGATCCACACGAGTCCTCATCCGACCTCCCCTCGGGCCAGGAGATGGCCTCAATGTACGACTACCTTGCGAAGATCATCCTGCTCGGGCCTTCGGGGTGCGGGAAGTCCTGCCTGCTGCACCGCTTCGTCAAAGGAGAATGGCGGACATTGAGCTCGCAGACAATCGGGGTGGAGTTTGCGTCCAAGATCGTCAAGGTGGGAACTACAGCTGGTCGGCGCAAGCGCATCAAGCTGCAGCTGTGGGATACCGCTGGCACCGAGCGTTTTCGCAGTGTCAGCCGGAGTTACTACCGTGGAGCGGCGGGCGCTGTGCTCGTGTATGATCTCGCGAGCATGCAGAGTTTCGCAGCGCTGCAAACGTTTTTGAGCGATGCGCGGGCGCTCGCGAGCCCGCAGCTGACGACGCTGTTGGTTGGGAACAAGGCAGATCTAGCGGATGAGGGAGGAGGAGCGGGTATAGCGGTGCCGAGTTTGCTGGATGATGGGCGGGGAAGTCTGTCGTCGACATATTCAAGCTCGTTGGGGGCGATGGGATTAGGGTCACAGCAGCGGGCAACAGTATCGCCGGCCGGCAGGGATGTATCACAGTCAATGGCAGCGAGCTGGGCAAGTCAGAACAACATCACCGCGAGTCTCGAGGTTAGTGCGCTGTCAGGGGATGGCGTGGACGAGATATTCAACAAGCTGGCGCGTACGATCTTGACAAAGATTGAGCTAGGAGAGATCGATCCGGACGATCCCATGTCCGGCATACAGTACGGAGATGCGGACTATCATCGCTATGAAGACGGCTCGAGTATTAAGAGCGGATCGGATGGGTATAATTCGACACGACGAAGAAGAAGAAGGAGTGGATGGGGTGGTGTGCTCCGATTGGGGCCTGGCTCGAGTAATAATGGCGCGAGTCGTGGAGGCTGCTGTTGAGACGGGAAACATTTACCTGCCACTGTGTCTGTCTTTGGCCGATTCCATATTTGCTGCAGCGTGGCGTTTATTGCTCTATGTTCAAGCAATGCTTTGCGGAGTTCGTTCTACAAGCAATACCCCAAGCTGGACAGTAATTTGCGTCCAGCTGACGATTAATGATAGACAGTTCGAGCATATACTAGACAATCCTTTCCCACTGCTGCGGAAGTTCAGGAATGATGTATGTTGAGGGAAGACACAAGAGAGAAAGATCCGCTCTCCTGGGACGCACCTCTCTTCGTGAGCGCATGCCTTATCTCTCGGGACCGGCGAAAGCTCCTCGATTGATACAGGCATAACGCGGAAGGCTTTTCGTTCCAGCACCATGCCGAGCATGACTGTCAAACAAAGTTTGCAACTGTGCCGCAGATCGACCTGGTCTACTGAGATTGTGCCGCCACCCGGTCTCCCTCGCAGGACAATCCGGTCATGTGGAAGCTTTGACACCGGGTTGCATGGGTTTCCCTACACCTTGAAGTGGTGTGCGTGCCGATCAACGCACACGATGCGGAAGCAGAAGCTCGCAATCGGTCTACATGAATTGGCGAAGAATGGGGATGTTGGATTCCGGCTCATTGGTGTTTGACCGGATGTTGGTTCAGTAGTGTATGCAGTTGCGGTGCTTCTGGTCGCATGTCATCCTAGATGGCGGTGTGGCCTGGCAAAGACGCTACACATGCTGCGCCATTTCGCGTAATTCGAGCCGAGCAACTCGATAAGGATGTGCAAGTTTGGAATGAATGCCAGACAGCTGTGCCTCTGTGTTGCAGTAACGCCATCTGCAAGATGAGTTGGTCATTTCGGTGGGCGCGTCTATCGGCGGCTAGCGAAACCCGCGAAACGGGGTCGACACGTGCTGTGGCGTACTCGCTGCCGAACATTTGATTTCGTCTATCAATCCTATTCCTCACCCTTCATAATAATCCTGCTCGAAAGCAGCGAACGGTTAGAATTAGCCATGTCGGATGGAAATGAAGGGCCGCAATTTTCAGCTTTCTTTTCCTTTGCCGAAGATGGGGAATCGCCGACGACACCGGCTGGTCGCGTCCCTGTAGCATTTGCCAGCTCCCTGAGCCGTTCCAAAGCATCACACTAAGGTCTTCCTTTGCCAACAGCGGTAGCAACATCGAAGGAGGTTGTAACAGCCCTAAGTCGTCCAGTACGCCAGAGAACCGGTCGCAAGGACTTTGTTGGCAAGTATCTGGTGCCGATGATGCTATCGACCGCGATGCTGGATCATGTGGAAGGGGACAACACGTTGGTCTCACGGAGTCAACTCCTGATGTTTTTGGTGGACCACCACGTCGAGCCGGTCATTGGCCTCTCGTCCCGGGAGAAAGCTCGGCTGGAGCAGGACCGGTGAAGTTTGCGAAAGTCCATGTTCCTTTCCCGCGAGTAGGACGAGATGGCTCCAACGCGTGAGAGGGAGAGGGGGATACCCTGGTCCGTGGGAGAATAGGTTGGTCGACTTGGCGCCGTTACTGGCTGACAGGGAACGCCTCGGCGCTTAAATCAGATCCACGCCATGCGAACTGGTGAGTACTGTACTGTCGACACACGGCATTGTACAGTGTACATCAGGCCACTATGGCGACTCCGAGGCTGTGCTGCATCTGGTCGGCGTGTCGTCTTTGTTGTCGAGGTCGTCGTCGTTGTCGTTTCGATCTCTATATGTTTTGTTAGAAGCAACCAAGTGTTGTTCATATCTACAGCTCCGGCCTCGCAGCTTGCCTTATCTGGACTGGTGGAGGGTCGAGTGCGGGCGTGTGCATGGATCCCACACTACGTCTGGACTACTGTACAGCACACTGACATGGCTACGACGGCTAAGGATGCATACTGCAGCTCCTAGCAAGTATCACTCGTCTCCTGTCTAGATCCTCCGCCTCAGCTATCACCCCTCAGACGCGACGGTACCCAACCTCACCTGCGCATACCTCCATTCGAGTCAGCTCCCCTCCACTCCGATCCGTGGGTATCAGCGGCAGCAACAGCTCAGGTGTACCTCGTACCGCATATCTCATACAACTGTGCCTCACAGTACAATAGCCTGGTCATATCGTGCAGCAGACCCCGACCAGGATCTCGTCGTTGCGCCCAAACGTCCCTCCCGCTCGGCATTGCACAGCGCGCCCGACTCATCGGTAACACAGCTCGCCCGAAATATGCCATCTGTCTGAGCTTCATTAGCCGCCTAGGTTGTTGGTTCAGCATTAGGCTCGGACGATCAGAAGGGCGCGGACGACCTCGCTGAAACTTGCAACTACCTATATCAGGGTCTATACTGAGTGCCGTCCACGACGTTGACCGCCATGGCCCTCAAGAGCCCAGTCATGCCGTCGCCGACTTCAGGTGGCCTCTCGTCAGCCTTCTCGCCCTACTCCAACTCTCCCAACTCGCCATACCCAAGTACCTTTCCCAATCCGGACAACAGGCATGTTCACCCGCCCAAGTCTGCTCATCTGCCGCATAAGACTGACATGTATCCCAAAGGTCGTCGGTGGGTTCGGACAGCCTTGCTCCACCACCCAGCCCGTACCCCCAGCAGATCGAACCGTCGCCGGTCGACTCCAACGGCACCGATATCGAAGAGGACGCACAAGAAGAGCAGGATGCTGAGAATGGAGATATAACCCTGCCAGCCGAGGGGACTGCGGAGGAAGAGATCCGATCACCCGAGATCGAGGTGACGAGCCCACAAAGTGCAACAAGTGTATGCAGACATGCATGAGCGTTTGTCACCACACCCACTGACATTGCCAGCCACGCGTCGAGAAAATCAATACCCAACTGCCCCAACGCTTTCGATCCGACTCTGCTGAAGACGGTCCACAATCCGTCATTCATGCTCCAGACGGATACAAATCGTTTGACAACAACGCGCCGAGCCAGTCCCACCACGGTCCAGCAAACACGGTGGTGTCGCCAAACACTCCTGATGCTCTCATCAGTCCTCAGGAAAGAGTATGCAAGGTTGGCTGTTATATGACTTGAACATAGCTAATTCGTCGCGCGCAGAGGTTGTCAACGATATCGCCAGTCAATACCGACGTACCTCGTCAAATGGATCGTTCTACCCCGCGAGCTCAGACCCGACAGGAGCTTGAAGAAGAATGGAAGCGCAAGAGCCGACGCACATCTAGTCTCGAAGGTATGGTCCCTGCTTTGAGGCCGAATTGACCTTTGACTGACATACAAATCAGACATACCGGAAGCCTTGGACAAGGACGAGCCCGATGACGATGAAGCGGATGGCCCTGACACAGCTGGTTTGATCGCTGAAGGCAGATTGAGCCAGGCCATGCAACAACGCCTCAAGGACACCGAAGAAGAGGTAGCGGCTCTCCGTGCAGCCTTGAGCGAATGCTGGACGCTCTGCAACACTCTCGCGAACCTATCTTCCAACCATAGGTCGCGAACCTTCAAATTCTCCGGTGGCCAGAAAGAAATGCAGGAGCAAGCCTGGCAAAGTTGTTGGCGGCTATGTCGAAGTCTCTACGAATCTAAGGATGAGGACCATGCGACTCAAGTCATTCCCACCCTCGAGCTGTGTCGTGATTTCTGTCAGTCTCTTTTTGAGGTTCGGCAAAAGGGCGATGCTGGCTCCGACTCCGTCCTGCGTGTCAGTTTTGAGTTAAACAACCATCTCTACAACACTCAAGATCGTGGTCTGCCGGATGCTTTTAGCGAGAGGACTCTAGACTTCTATATCACGCTTTGCCATCGCTTGATGAAACAACAGACATCTTTGCCCGAGGAGACGGATGCTTTGCTCCGAGCTTGTTGGTCCTTGGCTGAGATGTTGTTCAATCTCCGACAGAGCTCTCGAGAAGGCAAAACCCCTGATGAAGAACTGTTAGGCTCGGCTGTACAGGCCTGCTGGGAGCTGTGTGATCTCTTTAGGGAAGGTTGGACACAGATCCGGCCAGATCGCAACACTCCGCGCCCAAGTCAGATGACCTTCTCGATGTCACAACCGCCATCATATTCTTCCCTGCCATCATCGACACGCTCAGATATACGGTCGACGTCCAGTCTAAGTAACAGACAGCACATCGACGATCCGTCATTCCCACCCGAAACTCCAACCACCATCTTCGACGACAACACGAGCGCCGCTTCATCACCAGACTCTATCAGTGCGCCAAACATTCTTGTTCTTGGACCGTCGAGCACCAGTGGCTCTACACGCGGCACGCATCATGATCGCTGGTCTAGCAATACATCAGTGAGGAGTGGCTACTCGGAATCCGCGTCCTCGCAACGAACCTCGTCGACCGAGACCGCAACCACTGAAGAGCAACATCTCCTCCGTCTCCGCTACTTGCTCCTCAAAGCCGGCATGCACACCGGCTTCTCGCGCACATTAGGTCCCAACCTCGCATCATTTGTGCAGAAATTGCCCGACAACGCGTTCGGCACCATGCCCTGGCAGATGAAGACGTTCGCCTACTACAAGAAGCTCGTTACCAGTGACAAGTCGATGACGACGGTCCATACGCTGCCCTCGCGCCGCTTTACCGCCAAGGAAGTGGCCAAGTCGGTCAAGTGGCTCGGCTTGAATGATAAATGGGCATGGATGCGCGACCTGTACCGGCTCGTTCTTGGGTATGGTATCAATGATATCGATCGACGGGGCGGGACTTTGCAAGTCTGAGTCCTGTCCAAATGATCGAATAGATCTGTTAACGGGACGAATCTACCTCGGACTCTATTGCCTACCTGGACACAAATTGGAAGACTGTATATGCAACTCGACACTTCTGGTATATTATACGACAGATATCTGGCCGCGAGGCTTGTAACTTTGGAGTTGGTCGCTGATCGTGAGCTTGAGGTTACAATTAAATGCCGACACAGATTCGCGAAGAACCTCGTTTGCCTAATGCAGAGAGCTTGATCGTTACCCCTCCGACTTGCTTTTAAGGTTCCAGTCAGTGTCCAATGTGGTCGTGGCGATAGAGTACTTGTGGCATTAAAGACATCATTGCACTTCCGTCATTACAGCCGATACCAGGAGTCATATGAGCCGAAGATCGAATCAAGGGGTTATGGTCGCTACGGCTTTTTCGAGGTACAGCTACATGTCCTCGACACGTAGAGGTGCCTTCCGGGAATATACATTGGCATCGGCATCATCGCTGGTGCATTTCATGATGTGTGGAAATTTATTGGGCGGTTGGTTTTGATAATATGGATTTTAGCATGATACCTAGATAATGATGCGGCGGCTTTTTCGAATCATCTCGTTTCTCTACCTGCGATGTCTAGTCGCAGCACAATCTCATAATGTAGTTTCTATGAAAACGGACGTGTAGGTACTTGGGTAAGTAGGAAGGTGATGTAAGGCATTAGATCGTAATTTTGCTGGTCTCAGTCTTAACAGAGGGTTCAGGTCATCAGATATTTCTTTGAACGATTTCGGAGCAGGAGTTGGAGAAGCGAGTGGTGATGCCTGAGGCACAAGTCATGGAGCCACCACTCCATCGAATACACACCATCCCTCATTGACCAGCCCGTAGGTCTTAATTCTTCTGGACCGACGGATCATGTACCTCGCAAGGCTGATTGGGCGACTTTGCGCAGCCCGTTGGATCATCGAGCTCGCGGAAGCAAGCCAATCTTGATAACAGCCTCGCAGCCTTGTGTGGCTGCAAGCTACAAGCTCTTGTGGCCCCCAAGATGTCTGAGACTGGAAGGTCGCGGTCTGGACGTGGGGATCCCGATACATGAGTCTCCTAGCACAAGTCATTAGTCCTTACGCGCTCTTTTCTGGCACGCCTGGTCTCCCATACGATATGTTCAGAGCTGGCGAGCACACCCGGCCACTTCAGTTGTGCTGTGAAGGATTTTCTGCTCAAAGACAATGAAGTTGCTGACCAGGGTTTCGCGGCATGCGCAGGATGAGCATAGCCATGCTCTCGAGCATCTTGTCAAGGCCTCCGTAATCACGGTCGCAAATGCGTAAGGCTCAGTTCGCTGTGTTCTTTCCACCAAGTCTGTCGTTTGCAGTGTCGTATGGCTGACGCAAGTTGAATGCAGAGATGAGACACCGGCGCCGACGCAGAGCCAGACATGGCGCCAACGCCTACATATACTGACCCGCACACTGGGTATGAAAGTGGTACCCAGTATGAGGACTGGGCTCGAAAAGCGCAAGGTTGCAATAGTGAAAGACCGTGGGGCTGCTATGATCGGCGCACTGGTCCATGTAGTCCCGTTAGGAGGCGCCCTGGCGATTATCAGTCTGAACCTGAAATGGTGGTTTCCAAAAGACCTGCCTAACCTCAGCGTCAAAACCATCACTGCACTTCAATTTGCGGCCAAATTGCATGAGCTGACCATGATTGCATCCCTGACCACCGTGGTGTTCTCTTACATCCGCTGGGAGCTGACCTCCGATCGTGGGCTTCCTTTTGGTGCAGCATTCGCCGGCTTAAGGGTGGGTTACTGATCACGAAGTCCTCGGAGACGTTCGTGGATTACACTAACAATCGATAGGTTCAAAATGTCAGTTACCTATGGTCAGCAGAGTTCTGGGGCTCCTTACAGTCTCGGTCGTTTGGGAGGATGTTCAAATTGAAGCTCTTGGCAGTCGTGCTGCTAAGCTCACTACTCATTGCCACAGTCGGACCTTCAAGCGCTACTTGTATGATACCAAGACGAACTTATTGGCCTTGGCAGAAAAGTCTGTTTACACTCAACGCAACAAGTGCGGAGCTATACCCAACGAACTTGACCAATGCACTCTATCGCAACATTTCCGAGCCGACCTATAGCTACAGCACGGCCCCATGGGGGACGTTCCTAAAGCCCGTACGATGGGCAGACGCGCCATTGAACTCAGGCATGTTCTCTATCATGTCGTTACATTCCGTACTCGTGATTCTCTCAAGCAGGGTTGCCGATTATGGCTATGTAAATTCTGGAGCATGGATGCCGAGTACCCTGGACGTGCTCGCTGAGGAGTATCTCGATTCGAGTGATGCTTCACGTATATCATATACACTTTCCTTGGAACGTCGAAGCTCGGGCAAGGAAGATGGCTACAACATAGTCGCGACTTCGATTCAAGTACCGGGCGTGACTGGATTGCTTGGCTCGTTTCCTTCGGCTGTGGCTGCTGAGATGAGTGGTCTCATGGATGCATTCTCGGTGGTAGAATGCTTGTGGCCTAGATCTGCTTTCTGGAATGTCACTGAACCACCACCATCGATCAACTTCAGCTCAACTATACAGATCAATCTCTCTGAGAGTCAGAACAACGACATTGCATACAAATTTTACCATAATCAGATCTCTCTGGATAACCCAGGGTTGTACTTTGTTGAACTCCCCGACACTTACATGGCTGGCTTTGTTTCGGTGACTCCAGCCCATGAGTGGCCCCACCATCTTCAACTGTCGCCTTGCAGCATTGATCTTGGCTGGTTCCCCACGAATGTTCAGCTCCAAGCCAATGCAGCGTCCAGCAAAGGTCCGCCGGAGCCAAGCGATCCGGGCGTCATACCTGTGAAAGCACATCAGGACTGGCTCTATAGTGCCGATGCTTGGTTTCCCGCAATCAACCGTTCGGCACTGGGTGTTTTGACGTACAATTTTGCCGACGGCGAGTACTTGACACCCATAGTGGCCGTCTCCGCATTGATGACTGTGACTTTGGCAAGAATGTCCCCAGCTCCTTTCATATGCGGAACATTCGCTCATTATGGTGCCGGCCTAGCCAATGGGGGTACGGTATGCGACAATCAAGTTGGTGAAGCTGGACGAGAATATGCCACGCAGATCCCTGTCGAGTATACGCTTCTGGGATATGGCTATGGGACAAACGCGCCAGCGGTCATCATCTCAATCGTCATCTTAATGCTGTACTGCATCGTTGCGCTTGCTCACATCATCTACCTCGCATGGACCGGCATCAGCTCGGCAGCTTGGGACTCCGTCACCGAAACCGTCGCGCTCGCACTTACCTCACATCCTGCCACGGAACTCCAGAATACTTGCGCCGGGATTGGCACCATTAAAGTGTTTGGTCATAGAGTGCGCATCGCCTCGACGACTGGGCCTCCACGTAGTAGCGCAATTTCTACTCATGCACCTGCTTTCGAAGTGTTGGGCGATCATCTCGAGCTCCTGTTCCCGTCAAGTGAGAGTCATATGGTGTCGAAGGTTGCTGTGAATCGTTCTTATGGCGGGCTGAAGGAGAAGGTTGATTGACGTTTTGCAACGACTTGTTGTTAGCTCACTGAGTGTCAAATATGCGAATGTATATGGTGTGGCCGTTCTTCGGGTTTGTGTATTCAAGGATACATATACATCTCAGGTTATTCCATGCTCGCCAGCGTAAGCATCGTAACATATGAAGCTCGCACTGACATTGATATCTTGATGATACAATGCACATTCACCAGATTTACCTTTGGATATGATCATTCTCAAATGAGCAGTTACTTGATACGTTACAGGTGTTCATCCAAGCTGTGTCAAGTCGTAGTTCGGCAGGTGGAGTGCCGTCACAACGATCCAACTCTACTGCGTTTGCCTGAGGCGCCAAGCGACGCCACTCGCATCAATTGCGACTTGACCTTGGTTGATTTCGTTGACATCTCGACGATGCAAAGTTGCAGGCGATGATTTGATCATCATGTTACTGCTTCATCGTACCGCGCTTCGTCGGCGTATGTGCATTCGTCCCGCGACCATCACCCGCAACTCTAGGCCATTCCACCGCAGCTCAATCTACCTCGAACAACAGCCGTCACATCCTCAGCAGAAAGCCGAAGCCGAGCAGAAGACCGCCGAGACGCAAGATTCACGTCTCGGCCGCGTCCTCTCCAACGACTTCGCCGATTTGCGAGATAAATATCAAGCGCCTACGCACCCCATCATCCTCGCACATGGTCTGCTTGGCTTTGACGAGTTGCACCTTGCTGGCCGCTTCCTGCCCGGCATCCAGTACTGGTATGGCATTCGACAGGCATTGGCCGCCAAGGGTGTCGAGGTGATCACCGCGGAAGTCACGCCCAGTGGCTCCATTGAGGCGCGCGCGCAGATGCTGGCCGAGGTCATTGAGCGCAAGGCGAATGGCAGAGCGGTGAATATCATTGCGCATAGCATGGTGTGTTGACTTGTGTTACTGTAAAAGACTCATTCTAATCTTTTGCTTGTGTAGGGGTACGTTTGTAGTGATGTCAAGCAGTTCTTACAGTTGGCATGGTCTGATGTTTTACATGAACAGAGGCCTAGATTCACGATATATGCTTTCCCGTTTAAAGCCACCAAACGTTGAAGTCCTGTCGCTGACGACCATCGCCTCTCCACATCGTGGAAGCGCATTCGCCGATTATCTCCTTAATCAAATTGGTCTCACTAATGTTCCTAAGATCTACAAAGCGCTGAATTACTTTGGCATCGAGACGGGCGCTTTTCAACAGCTGACGCAGGAGTACATGCAGAAAGACTTTAACCCTCGCACGCCGGACCGCGAGGGCGTTCGATATTACTCTTATGGGGCAACGCTTGAACCACGCATCACATCGGTATTTCGCAAAAGCCATAGTGTTATTGCCCAGGCCGAGGGTCCGAACGATGGTCTTGTCAGTGTTGCCAGTTGTCAGTGGGGCACGTACAAAGGCACGCTGGACAACGTGAGCCATCTGGACCTTATTAACTGGACAAATCGAATACGGTGGTGAGTATATTGGTATGGGTATCTCGTAGGCCGGAAAGTACTGACACACAGGTGACAGGTACTTCTGGGAGCTAACAGGGCATAAACGCAAGTAAGTCAATTGTCCAATGCAGTCTATGAGGTGTGTCTATGACTGATCGCTTGCGTTATGTTAGTTTCAATGCTATTGCATTCTACCTCGACATAGCTGGTACGTATCCAGCCTCTATGTGCGTTTTCGAAAGCAGCGACTGACATAGCTGTGTAGATATGCTGGCCAAAGAAGGATTGTAAGGTAATGACGCCAGTCAAAGGCGACACTTCTCACGAGATATGGTTGTAGATGAGCGCGCTTGTAGAACTAGCTCATATAATGCATAGAAGAATTACGACCCTCTGCATATCAAGGTGAAGATTAATAGATGTATTCCATGGAGACTTTGTGTACTCATGTGTACTTGCATAGAAAGATATGTCACATGTAATTTGAGCATTCCAATCTTGCATGTGAAAGCCGTAACTTCTATGCACGAATCCACCGTGGACGCTAGGAAGGGAGTTTCCGCCGAGCCTCAATGGCACGCAGTCCAAGCTAGATCTTACACGTCTCATTCATGACTGTCTTGAAACACGATTGTCTCGATTTACACACACCTCTACCTGTACAAGATGCCTCCATCAGGTCAGTCGCGAGTAGCTTGAAGCTCTAAATTCTTTACTTACATGGGTATTGCAGGGGAAGCGACAGCAAATACGCCTCTTGCGCCCAGCGTCGAGAAAGCATACTACCGCAAATGCATCGAGCTCAAGCGACGGCTGAACGAGGTCGAGGAAGCTAATGACCAAGCTAAGATCAAACGGGTGCGACTCGATCGCGCGATCATGAAACTGCGACTGGAGCGCGCATTCCTGCTGGAGCAATTGAGCAAGAGAATGGACCCGAACGTGGACGGAAGCGAGGGCAGTGGAGACGATGGCATGGCGACGCCTCCGCCAGACCGGCCTCATCGAGACAAGCGGAAACGTCCTTCAGCGAACGCAAACGCTGGCCCATCATCATCACAACCGCCGCAAGGCTATCCAGGAGAATATCCTGAGCAGTCCACCCCTGGCCAAACGCCGCATCCTGGTATGGCTGGCGCAGCAGCGAATCCGCCATTGGTCGCCGTCGGGCCCAATGGTCCTCTGGTCCCTGCAAATGCGGTACAAGACGGGCAGTACGTCTTCGTTCCGCCAGAACACCTGGCGGCGATGGAACAACAGCGTAAAGCGCACGGCGGCCCTGGACCGGGGCAGTCAATACCTCCGTCACAGCCACCACATCAGCTTAGCCCGTACGGAACGCCTATGGGTTCGTCTGGTGCTGCACCGATATCGCATGCAGGGGATGATCGCGGTGCGGCACCTACAAATGGCGAAAGACACATCTTACCGTCGGCGCGTGAGGAGAGACCGCAGCCTGGTAATGCAGGGTTTACGGCTGTCAATCAGTGAGCCGCCAATCTGTTGAAACACGAATTTTGTGCAAGATGGGGTCTTGCACCAGAGCTACAAAGTTGTCGTATGCTCAGCCAATGACATGAAATGAGATTTGAGAAAAGACTGGACATTCTGTCGCAGCGGATACCTCAAATTCGCGGCTATATTTATTGAATAATCAGTACGGAGGGCCCAGTGTGATGATCTGGAGCATCGCCTGAGAAAATTCAAGTCGCGGAGGGTTGTGTAATAACAAGCGAGGCGCCCGTGTCGACATCTTCAGTCACTGATTCCGACATATGCTTTGCAGCTATGGAATCTCAAGTGTTGGACTGCTCTAGGAATCACTGGTGCGAGCAGAGACTCTAGGGCTAGAGCATGTATTTGATCCAGGTCTGTAAAATTTAGGTGCGTTGAAAGATCACAGACCCAAGATTCATCACGCCTACGCGCTAGCCTGTTTCTGCGGTTTACATCAGGTAGCGACTATGAGTGTATACTATTGCCAAACCGAGCAGTCGTTATTGACAACCTTGACCTCCCAATACTATTGCCAATCCATGCAGTCATGAGTGACAAACATTGACTGTCCAACACATCCGATGCCATTGATTTCGAGCTTACAGGAGTACATTGATCTGAAAGTTGAGCTTTCAGATAGGCCGTACATGGCTCATTACTGCCATACCCAAGCGGATTGTAACCTATTGATTCAGCAGTTTCGAAGTTATACTGACGCTTCCCACGTGGTGCTGATGTCAAAATGATATGTAGAACCTGGTTAATCTGGTGGCACCATGAAGGACATATGCCATGATCGGGCCGTAGCCATTCAACCGACGGTTGACTGATCTTTGACATGACTTGCTAACAAGGGGTTGAGAACGGTTCCGAAATTTTGACACAACTATGCCAGGACAGGGATGATAACGTCGAGATAGAAAAGCAGGAAAGCGACGCTGAACACCCATCTATTGGCATGTAAGATGATAGATCAAATTTGACACTCGATTTGCAATGTTGAAACCATGAATATTGCAGATTACTTGTGACGCTGGAGTACACATACTAAGAGAATGCGATTAGTAAGCCACTGGCTTCTACCTTCAGAGAACCTCCTTTCTCCAAGTGGAAAGAGATCACGCGACACTCTGCTGCATCACTTTCCCAAACCTTATCGAATGTTTGAAATCCGCCATGCCGGCGTCAAAGGTCTCGGGATTTTCGCGACTAAGTCCATTGTTCCAGGCACGCGCATTCTAGCGGAGCGACCACTTCTCGCGGTCCGTTCGGAGCGAGATGTGTTCGCCGCGGCGAGAAGATTGCGCGACACCGACCTCGCACGGTTGATGAGCCTGTCGGTCAATCCGGCGAAGCGCTCAATGGTTTTGAATGGCATGGAAGCAGTCTGGCACGCAGTCGCTTCTGACAACCATACTGCACATGTAAGCAGCGAAGGATCCGCCACGTCTCTCAAACCTTTCTGGAGCAGTCTATTAGACTACCCAGCAATACTCAATGTATTCCGGAACAACAACTTTGAGATCTCGGCGGAGCGTCAAGCAGTGTTCGGTGACATCTGTCGCCTCAATCACGCATGCATTCCGAACTCTCAAGGAAACTTCAACAAATCATTGGGCCGCTTCACTGTTCATGCCGTCAAGCCGATCGCGAATGGAGAGGAGATCACGATCAATTACCTGCCGGAGCACGGTGCGTTGAAGGAGTATCGCCAGGGTCGATTGCTGCACAGTTATGGGTTTCTCTGCGATTGCCCGGCGTGCGACACAACCCGTGAACGTGGCCGGGCTGGCGAGGAGAAGCGATTTCTGTTTCAAGCGAAGCTACATGCGTTCGCTGAGGCAGCGGAGGAACGTGGTTTGCCGGATCTGGAAACCGAACTCGAAGTCACGCTTGAGTCAATTGACTTGTTCGAGGACCTGGGCTTGGCGGGTAGAGAAATCGCGACGAGGTGTTATGCGGCCGCAGAATTGGCGGCGAAGTTGGGAAAGAAAGATGAAGCGCGTCGGTACGCTGAAAAGGGACTGACAATTGATGAAGAGTGTTTGGGGACTGACAGTGAGTTGTTTCATGAGAGCGTGGCAAGATGCACACGATTATTGTCATAAATCTGAGTTGGACGTTTCTCCAACAAGGAGTCTGATACAATTTATCCATCGGCTGAGCTTCCACACGGGAGCTCAGTGTTACGTCTAGCTTCTTACTGTCTCTATCAGAACAACAACAGAACTAAAAGCATAATGCTTCTTTACGGCAAGCTTCATCGAGTCGCACATTTCCTGACCGTCACATTTCCGGCTTCGCATAACGCAAAGCTCCACCGTACACCGATACTAGTAACAAGTCTTGACGATCGATCAGAATGTAAGGGTGAAGAGCACCCTGGTCCGCCCGGGTGCTGTATGCAAGGCTGGCCCCACCAAATTCCGAACTCTATGCAGAGTGCTGGCGACGTTTGCTGGTAGCTATGCAATTATTTACATGAGCTTGTACCTCAAAACATGTTCTAGGTCGACAAAACATGGCCGGTAGTATGCTAATAATACCAGATCTCGATATCCAGTAGTGTTACAAAGTGCTATTGAACATTCAGTTGACCAAGCAGTTTCAATTACTTTGCCAAATCAAGTAGGATGGTGCATGCCCACATAGCATCTCAGCCTGACCATCGAACAAGGATGCGGTGGCATGCAGAACAGCGCATGACTGGGGTGCAGCTGCATAGAGTATGGGACTCTCGTATCTCGGCGCCAAAATCTCTGGTCAAGCATGTTTTCAAGCCAGTCATCTGTTCATGAGCCCTAGTTGAGCATACTGATATGACCATCAAACACCATATCAATATGGAACGATACCACGAGTTAAGGCAGCAAATCATGGAGAATGCTGCTTTACTGTGGAGTTTGGAAGAGATCGTTGAAGCACCTACGGCAACTCAGCCTGGTCCCAGCGATCCGAAATGGCAACTCGATGAAGTAAGAGAAATGCAACTGGCAGACCACTTCGCACTCATCGCCTCGCCATCGAACGACCCAACCAAAATTGTGGCAGTGTGTGTCGAAGAGCATACTGATGGCAGTGGAATTGTCATTCGTGTTGCCATGAATTCTGGTAACACCTCAGAAGTTGTTCAGAAGCTCCAGCGGATCGGAAACGTCATGATGCGAGCCAGTCGGCGAGGTCATACCAAACTTGCTGATACGCTAGGACAGCACTGATACTTGACCAGATGTTCCCCGAGACACAGTAAGACAGTCAATTCTTGACGAGGTCGTCGACGCTTGCCAAAGGCGATTGCTATCGAGACTACGGTCACGTCACGGACGGAGAACATGGAATAAGACTAAACCACCTTTTGCACAGGCTTTGATGGACGCAATATCAACGTGCCAAAACCTTCCCGGTAAGAAATCATCCAAGAATATAGCCAAGATACGAGAGCAGAGTCGAGCCCTTGGCCAGATTTCCGACCAGATCGAGGCGCATAGCGGTAACGACGGTATAAAAGCATTGCTATTACGGTTTCTCGTACTGACCCATGAGTTCGATGTGAAAGCTCTGATCTCTACGCTTGACCGGTGTACCACGCTTGAGCCAACCCTTAAGGCGTACCTACCTCGAACCCTTGAGAAGCTCTCCCATTACATTGACGTTGCAAGGGACTTAGCCGCTGCAGCCAGAACAGAAGGGATCACCGTTTTGCGCAGCATTCACATCGTACCTATTTCCGGAGATACCAGCAGTTTGAAGCCAAATGAAAACGATCTACGGCCTTTCGATGCCGCGCTGGCACGAGTGATTGGAGGCAAGATGAAGTCCAGCTTACAAACTACGACGGCGAAGCAAAAGTACAACGATCGTGTGCTACAGCCCAATATGGTCTGGAGAGTACATGCCGAAATCCAAATCCTGCTGTACTATCAGCTCAACCGCTCGCAGTTGCCTCCACGGTACTTATGCGCCAGCAAAAGTGCATGTTTTCTATGTGCCTTGTTCTGCAAAACCCATGGAATGTACCGAGTCCCTCGAACACACGGCAAGATCTACGAGAAATGGACGCTTCCTATGGCAACTGAAGCTCCACCAGAATACTTCGCGGCTATCAATCCTGTCATGGGATCATTCAACAATGCACTGGAGACTAACATCAGAATAGTCGCCAAGACACCTAGAAGACCAAGTGATCCTCCGAACGAGAGTGTGGTCGGGTTGTATGGGAAGCCCTGGAGCTCGAGCTCCACTATACCAATGGGCAGGCTTTCGCCTGCTAGGCCGCCTTCTCCGCCCGAGACACCCCGTTTACCAGAGGTCACAATTGTTGGGCATGCTTCAGACACGAGAGAACATGCATTTGAGTCCGCCTCAAGCGACGGCTTATCTTCAGACACAGACACTGTCGTCGCAGGAGTCAGCTCACCTGCGAGAGCGAGCTCTATGGACTCTGTGGAAGTCATCTCTCCAGTGACAACACCCGGACAGACAGGAACCACAGTTTTGCGGGACCACGAAGTCTGCGTTGTCGAGGAAGGAGCTCATTTCTACTTCTCCATGTTACCCGAGGGCGACGACCGGAGCGCTATCGACTCATTCATCGTAAGACCGATTTCGGACGAGCATCGTGTTGAGATTCCTGGCCAACAGGTTTGTCGATATAGCTTTGACCTCAATTCAGCGCCTGATCGTCAGGACATCACATTGCCGGTTGGTCCAATGAGCGATACTAGCATCTTAGTTCTCACCTTGGGACACAAAATCGTTAGCTTTTCATTCGATTCGCCCGAGCTGCATTGCGGAAAGTGAGGGAAGCCGGAGAATTACTCGCACAACTCTAGGTATCCTGTTATGAAATTAGAATGACGGTAGACAGCATAAGGCAGTCTCTGCTTGAACACAGGTGGAGTGTGCAGCATAAGGACATCGATTAATTCTGGGTATGGTGCCTGCAGATAGACAAGCGCAACCTTCCTGCCTTTATCGTTTCAAGTGAATACTGGTGTACGATGGCACTATGAATTGGGCTGCATACCGTGATTCTCATTAAGCAGATCAATCAGTTCCTGGGTACCGCGAGCCAAATCCTGCGGCAATTTACCATCGACCTTCCTTGCTCTACTGAACCCGCCATACTTCAGTAAAGCTTTCACCACACGGACGTTCTTTCCCGTGACAGCATGGTGCAGTGGCGTCGCAAGTGGCAGCATCTCCATACTGAGCTCCGTTACGGTTGATGGTTGCACATTCTCGAAAAGAGTGTTGTTCATCGGAGCGCCAAGCTCATACAGTCTGGCGAGCATAGGCTCCGACAACGCGTCCTTGCGGAACACCGCGAAATGTGCCAATTGTCCTTTGCAAGGGTCGCCTCCGGCAGCAACCATCGTGTTGACGACGTCGAGCGTACCAAGCTCGACTGCAGCAGATAACGCAGTATATTCCACTTCGCATCTGGCGTTTGGATCTGCTCCTTGGTCCAAGAGCCATCGGACCAACTGGGGATGTTGTACTGCGTGCCTGTCGATTATACCAGATCAATCATGTACTTATTCCTTTCCGCTGATTGTGTAGACTTACGCAAGAGCAGAACTTTTCATGGTATCACAAGGCCGATCGATTCCCCATCCGTGTTTTAGTATGAGATGGACTGCTGCGATAGATCCGGCACCTGCTGCTCGTTGAACAATAGGTCCGGTAATGGGGACTCCTTCGGCCAGCAGGAGATCGACGACGCCTTCGCGATCGGCCATAATGGCATCTCCGAGCTTTCCACTGAACTGATGGCCGACTTCTTGGCCCGTCTGTCTGTAATCGTCGAACATCTTGCCTAGACCCTGTAAGTCGCCAGCATCGCATGCTCCGAGGATGAGTTGATGTTCCCTTGGCACAGGGATGTCGATGTATCGAACATCGGAGGAGCATGCGTTAAGAGCCATCGTCTAATTTTCGGATACACAGGCCGGACCTACAAGTCCCTTCGGCTGAAGAGATTCAAGTGTACATGTAGCTGAAGATCTAATACCCAGGATAGTCGAGGCAAGGTATACCTACCTAGATATGGTATGTGTCGCAGGTAAGGGAGAGGTAACCCCGCTGGGCTGTACATATGTTGCTACGCTCTTCGTGAAACCATGCATCCAAAGTTGTCAGCTGGCACAGCTGTCGAGCCAATCTCATGTTCATTCCGTCGTTCTATCAGGAGGCATTGCACTGATTTCACTGAGACATGTACGTGGAGCGATAATAGCAGTAGCTGGGAGGTGTGGATGATGAGGGTCGGCACAAATCCGTGACCCCCGGATTTTAGATACTAGCGCATGTTGCCCAGAATTTCTTCAAGATTGATTGAGCTTTGTAACAACATTACGAGCTTGGTATCTCAGGCCACAAAGGTCTGGCGCAATGGTACCGATGCCTTCCTCTACAAAGGTCGCTACCAATGTCAACGACTTCACCGTCCTTCCGGTCTCCTTACCACCAATATCCTCATTTCCGCGGAAGACTACACACTACTTATACGTGCGGGCCAACGCCCCCAGAGTGCCGACAGAAGACACCTCGCGCGAAGTCTTCCTGGTCAACGTACCGATCGATGCGACTGAGACTCACATCCGAAGTCTGTTCGCGGATCAGCTGGGCGGAGGAAGAGTGGAGAGCGTTGCATTCGAGGGCGCAAGAGTAGGTAAAGGCATTACAGCGCCCGTCGCGCCAGCAAAGGGCAAGAAGCGGAAACGTGGGGAAGGCGAGGGGGCAGAGCAGGAGTCTGCTGAAGTAGCTCAGGCGGTAGGTCAACTACCGGAGATCTGGGACCGGGACTTGCACCACAGCGGAAGCACTGCGATCGCAATGTTCGTCGATAAAGCCAGCGCAGACCTGGCTCTCAAGCAAGCCCGGCGCGCGGTCAAGACCGGTCATGAAGTAATCTGGGGACGCGGTGTAGAGGACAAGCTCCCACCTTTGGGCTCCGCACGATATCTTGCCCACCACAAACTCCGCTACCCCGACGTAGCGGCCCTACAGGCCAGCATCGACGACTACATGACCGCCTTCGCAGCGCAGGAACAAGCCCACGCCCAACTACTGGCGAAGCAACGCGCCGAGCCCGACGAGGACGGTTTCATCACGGTGACACGAGGTGGCAGAAATGGGCCTGCGCGCGAGGAGGCGGCCAAGCTGAAGGCCGAGGAGCTGAAGAAGCGCGAGCAGAGCCGGGTCATGAGCGACTTCTACCGCTTCCAAAATCGGGAACGCAAGAAGGAGGAGGCGAAGAGCTTGGTACGCGGCTTCGAGGAGGATCTACGCAAGGTGGAGGAGATGCGTCGCCGACGTGGGAAAGTGCGTCCGGAGATTTGAGGGAGGATACTGGATATGCCGGTCGATATGCTCGATCATGCGAACAGAGTGCTTTGCAGTGTGTCAGACCTACACTCTGGACGACGGTGTACACACTGCAAGTGATACGCCCGATCGGTCTGCGTGGAGATCTCGCACAACGCTCTGCCACGACAGGGTCACATCCATACAACCTTCAAGACTTGCACTCTCCAGATCTTCAGGCCGCTGTACACCCATAACGCAGGCGCTGCCAACACAGAGGACACTAAGCGTCTGTGCCGCTCCTGACGGCAATGCTCCACGGACATTAGAACCAACAAAGACGTTAGCGCCTGCACATACTCAGTGATCTGTGTCTCCAGGGCTAAAACCGCAGCCATTGAGCATCAATTCAGATCTCCACAAGTACATTGCACGCACACCATACACGACGATCCCCTCGATCGATCGCCATGCCATGATCACCTCCCTCTCCCCTCAATCTACGCCCAGCACCGAGTCATGGTATCGGAGTTCCGGACGAAAGCACGATCAGGTAGTGCTTTCGTCCTGGCCTACTCTTGCAGATCATCATCCTAAATGCATCCAACCTAGAAATATCGCCAAGCCGCCTCAGCGCCACACCGTTGGGGCTGAAGGGGACGACATCCCACGTGGCCAGGCGAAGAGAATTAATACCTTACTGTGTAAGCCACATGAAAAGAAAATAAGTTTATGTATGGTAGGGCGACCACAGCGAACGCGAATCCGAAACGGGCCATGCAGGCTGCATGCAGCTGTGGGAGAAGAAAACCAGTTTTGGAGGAATAACCCACCGGAAGCCACTGGGGATGCAGAAGAGTAGGGTTTAGGGTATCATTAGGTTTCGGCTGGGGAACCGCTTTCGGGTCTGCTAAGCGGGTAAATTGCATGCTTTCTCTACTGATGTGTCTATGGAAGCTCTATGTGTAATGTGTATGATGTTTGCGTGGTACGCTTGTTCGTTGTGGCGAAAGCAGCAGGGGGGAGAGCCCAAAGTTTGGTCGAAGATCAACACTGGCTCATACCAACGCCACACGTTTTCCGCCGAGCGGTTCCATGGGTCGTCAAGCGTGCTTGCGCTTGCGCTGCTGCTGCTTCACCGCATACTGATCCGCTTTATGCTGGAAAATGGAGCCATCGAACAGGCGGCGAACCTCGTCCTTGCGTATGATGCCATCGTCCGGCCACAGGAGGAGATAGGTTGCGGTCCCTGTGGAGATTGAACGTTAGTCGATGATCAGCACGAGCGGCTTCCGGCACAATGGGAGAGGAGTCGATAGTCAGTTTGCGGAGCGGACTTACACTCCAGCGCAGTCGCTGACCATCCCCAGACATCCAACGCCAGCCTCTGGCCCTTGTGCATGCGGAGGAGGTCTGACACATCCAGCCCGCCTTTGCCCCCGCGATCGTACTTGGCGAACACGTCCTCAAAGTTCTGGGGCCGGAAGCGGCCTTCCGCGTCGTAGGTCATGCTGCTGCTGCCGTGCTTGTTCTTGTGCATGTTGGCGATCCACAGGCGGAAGAAAGGGTCCGGCAGCCAGGACGGGGCGGACGCGTAACTCAGGCCGAAGTGGATGACGGCCATGGCGAAGAGGGCCAGCAGCGGATTCCAGCCCCAAGCACGCGTGGCATGGTAAGTGTCGAGCGGCCAGATGATGCCGTCGCCGTCACGGTCGAAATAGGCGCAATGCTGCTGCAGGACGGTCTGGTGCTGGTGCGTCTTCGCCCAGTCGCCATCGGTCGTGCCTTCAGGCGCTTCGTTGCTAGCGGCTACACTCACGCGTGCGGTGCCTGGGTCCTGCAGGCAATCGCCGGTCCGTGGATAGTAGGGGAGGCGTTCGATGGTCACAGGAGCCGAGTCGAGCGCGAGGTTGTACGGCTTCTCGGCTGGGTAGCTATTGATATCTTTGCCATATTGCTTGGCGACCAGCTTCGCGTGCGGATGCCGGTCGAGATTGGTGGAGACGTTCTTGTCGGGCAAGCCTTGCGTGATCAGCTGTATCGTGGTGGACATGGCGCCCGTATCGCGATCGACAAGCGTCCTGTTGTGGCTGGTGAAGATCAAGCTCGGCGTGGTAGCAGATGGCCAGGAATGGGGGTTCACTTGCTGAGGTCGCGTGTCTACATGTAGATCGGTCGGATCTGGCGGAATCGGCAGTGACGTTACTATGATTGATTGTGCTAGATCTGCAGCAGTAACCACATCATCGGCTCAAGCAGCAGCATCGAGATGGCTGCACTTGCGCTGTGATGTCGCTGCAGTGTCAAATAATACTGCATGATTGGACAGGATGACGACATCATACCATCGAGGTTCTCGGCATGAGCACTCGACCGGGACCCAAGGCCGCCGCGGTGTTAACATGTATATCTCCTAGCATCGAGTGTGTAATGCATATACTGTAGGTTGGTCGGAAGCAGTATCCAGATTTGTGACGAGAATTTGGTGTTGCATTTTCAGGCACCGCGCATGACGGTCGGCGCCATGCAATCCGCAATGAGCTATAGGCGCTGGATGTATCGTGTACTTCGATGCAGACCTGACGTGGACGGCGATGAGAAGACGATTAGTCATCGGGTCGAACTGTCGAATTGCCAAGGCCTAGGAGCCGTGCTTTAATGGAATGGATCCGAAGCCTATCCGGCCTACGCGGGCCAATCTGGTCATGCGATCCAGAACCAAGCCTCTCCGCTCTCCGCCGTTGTCGTTACCAACGGTTCGGTTCATACGCCGGCCGCCGTCGTTACGCAGTAAAACAATGGGAACATTTTCTGCATGGCAGCGTCCAGATTGTCTTGGCCTTCGGGGAAGTTATTGCAGAATGTGCTCAAGATCTCGATGCCGAGACACAGCTGGCTGAAGGGGCGTCGGACGTGACTCGCCTGCCAGTCTGCCAGATCATCTACGTCTGCGAGCAGCTATTCAACAGCACCAACAGATCGAGAGGTGAGCGTGCATCCGTCGGTGCATCTTGTTGTTCTGTCCATGTGGGCGACGCTAGGCCAATGCCGGTGCCCCGGGCGTGTAGGTGCCATGACGAGTCAAACATTAGAAACAAGGGGAGCCGCACTAAGGCATTATTCGAGCTGGTCATGCCACCAGTAAAGCATGATCGGGGGAATACTGTAGGCCGAAAGAAAAGGTCACCTTGTCCGCATCAGTTGCTTGCGTTGTTTCATCATGTAGAGCTACATGGGAGCTCGGCCAGGAACCTGTACTGGCCGCCCTGGAGGTACCGAGTACGGTACTCCTGTCGGATAGATGCAAGGTCAGGTACAGCAGCTCCGCCTGGACTGGAAGATTTAGCACCGGAAGACCGCAAATACCTGGGCCCGACGGCGGCAGAGGTCGCCAGATGTGGCCACCCCCAGGGCTGAGTTGGAAGCATGGAATGTTTTGCGCCAGGGTTGACCTGCAGGAGATCGACGAGTGTTGGTGCCTACTATCGTGTTTGTGGCCAAGAGAGGCTCCTAGACTGATCCATCTACGGTCACCGCACCGCCAACGGACGGTAAGGTTAGGGTAGGCTAGAGTATGGTAGGCGAGGTACCTGCGCACGACTCTGTATGGGGGTGATTGTGTGTAAAGCCCTGAAAAGTGATTAATCTTCTGCCCGCCGCCCACGCTAGAACCAGAATGATACCGTAGAATCCCCAGGCTGCTTGATTATTCAGCCCCACAGTTCCCGGACTTCACAGCCAAGGCAGACGACTCCAGTCCCGCCATCCGCTGCTTCTTCCAATCCTCCACCACCACCAACACCCCCTCGAACCTGGTGTCCTCCGCCCTTTTCTCCCCCGTTCGCTTCAGGCCACCGCCAGGAGGATGAAACGAGCACACGTCAAAGGCCGGAATGGCTGTGTGCAGTGCAAGCAGCGCCGGGTCCGCTGCGACGAGGCCAAACCTGAATGGCATGTCTCCGCGTGCATTCCCTGCCCCGCCACAGCCCCGCTACATCCTCCGAACTCTACTGACTGCCAGCGTCTATAGTTTCAACTGCAAACGCCTGCATCAGCGTGGCCGGGGTGCACCTTGCAGCTTCCAGACGCAGCCGATCGACAGCTCGCCGCAGGAACGTCGGGGCTCCGACACCTCGCTCATCGACGAGATCATCCCGGTGCTGAACATGTGTCCCGACGTCGCCAACACCGACTGGTTCTACATCAGCCATGTCGAGCGTGATGCCACGACCGTGCAGACCTGCCAGCAGTATCGTGCGCTGCTGGGCTTTGGAGCCGGAGCTGTGCCTAGGTGCGTCGTCCCCCATGCCTGTGTAACAGAAAATTTGTGACAGCGATCAACGAAACTAATGCGTGATGAAATGCAATAGAATACTGGAGCTGGCACGTGAGCATGCATGCGTATTCTACAGCGTTTGCGGCATTGGAAGTCTACACATGTCCCTGCTCACCAGATCATCGACCGCCATCTCGAAAGCACATGAATATCGCAGTCTGTCCTTGCGAAGTCTCATCACCCTCATCAATGAAGACTCATCAGGCAAGAACCTGGAGGCCGCGCTCGCTGCCTCTTTGCTGCTCTCCTGGTCTGCTCCTGAGAAGTGAGTAATTCTCTAATCCTTCTGATCCGTAAACGCTCATCCCTAACACGGCATAGACACGAATTCTCAGCAACGATGCAAGGCGTTCTGACTGTAGGTCAAAGATGTCTTCGACCACGCTCGTCCATCATCACTAACAACGTCAGATTTTAATTCAAATGGTCAAAGTTGGCCACAAGTCGCCGCTAGCCAGCTGCTTCGACTCACATACGGCCGTTTTGAGCGATGCCGAACTAACGACCGCCGTCCTCATTCCCGACGAGATCAAGAAAGACTTGCTGAAGACTGCGATCGCATCACTCAAATCATTTGCGAAGCTGGCCAAACACAAGGACGACGAGGAAATGCTCGCAGCTGTGAAGCATTTGCAGTGTGTATTACGGAATGCGGAAAGTCTAACTAACAGCGTTTCGCTCAACGAGCTCTTCGAGACCTTGTTTCCCTTACGGATGTGGTTGATGGTGGTACCGCGAGGAGTGTTCCGCCTGTTGAATCCAGATCCCTTGATTCTAATTGTAAGTGCCTTTTCGTCCCCGGTATCAGAATGACATGCTAACATCCATGCAGTTTCTCGCGCATTACGAAATGGTTCGCTTGGTCTCAGAGGTCGCAATGCCCGCTATCCATGTCCCCTTCAATCACGAATCACGTGCACGCTGCATACAAAATATCGCACAAGAGTTGCCTACATTTGCGGATTCTGCCTTCGCCAACGATGACGACTACCGCCAGCTATGTAGCAAATCCATCCGAGGTCCGCTGAGTTGTGCAACTCAATATCTGGACCTACGGAATCTCAATGCGAAAGGCCTCCCTGGGATCGGCCTGTTACCTGCCTCCCAGGACTACGATCACGATCATGCAATGTCGGTGGATAGTCTCGATGATGGGGACTAAATTCGATCCGCCGGGTGGAGATGTACGAACGCAAGATGAGAAGTGCAACAGCATAAGATGTGAGCAGAAATCGTGCCACAATAGTGGATGATTGAGGTCGAAGGTGTGAAGAAACCTGGCCCAGACTTCCATACCACCTTTGCTGCGGTGTCTGGTCGTAGAGTCCTTTTTTGCTCCGACCAAGCATTAGCATTCGCGGCACTTGATATGGAGAGCAACCTCGGGAATCCCGTTCACGATAGAACCACCAGGGAGCGAAAGGGCACAATCGCAGTGCACAAAGAGATGCTCTGGCCGATCCGGACGACCCGCTACCTGCCCGCACAATATATCCGCGGCATGATCGCATGGCTGCGTCAAGAGTGAGATATTAATAGGGATACGTGAATATCGTCTCCATACGACACTTGGCGGCATACGAGAAGTGATGGGCAGCACTTGTACACAAGTTCGAAGAGAAAGAGTGCTATACATTTACGGCCATCGGTGGAATACCACGGCAAAGGAGCATGCGCTGCAAACATACTGCGCGCGACACATATCATGACATTTTCGTGTATGAATAAGCAGACTCCTAGCAAAGGAGGCCATGCCTTGGGGTTTTTGGAGTATAGCATGCAGAGTTATCTGCTGCATTTTTATGTATCAACATCACTAGTATCTACATAATGATCATTTGCCATGCAATCTTTTGTCCATACATCCTTTCGTCTGTCCGTCCATTCTCATCAAGATCAGTGGTATCAAAATCTACATCACATGCAATACCCTGTGGAATCAGTCCTATCTTCCTGACCAGCGTACATCCTTCCCCTTTCAAGAAAAGATATCAGCCCAATACCGCTCCCCGCGCAACCCGCTGAACCACGCCTTGGCCTCCTCCTCCTCGCATCCGGTGTACTCGCGATAGACGCGCAGCGCCGTCTCCATGATGGCCGTGCCGACGACGCCGGCGCCGCAGATGTACATGCGCGCGTCGGCCTTGAAGAGCTCGATGAGCTCGGCGCGGTCGTGCCAGACGCGGTGCTGGACGAACTTGCAGCCCTCGCTGGCGTCGGGGGCGAAGGTGTAGGCGCGGCGGACGTCGACGGCGCCGAGCCGCTGCCAGGCGTCGAACTCGGCGCGGTACATGTCGTCTTCGTCCGGGGCGTTGCAGCCGTAGAACAGGATGGCGGGGCCGAGCGTGGCGCCTTGCTCGATCTTCGTGGCGCGCTCTTGCACGAAGGCGCGGAAGGGCGCGAGCCCGGTGCCGGCGCAGGCCATCATGATGGGCGCGGCGTCGTCAGCGGGCAGCCGGAAGCCGGCGTGGCTGGGTCGTAGCGAGATCTGCACGTGGTCGCGCGGCTGGACTTGCGCGAGGTAGTTGGAGGCGACGCCGAGGAAGCGCTGGCCGCCAGCGGAGTGGGCGGGGGCGTCGAGGACGGAGAAGGTCAGGGAGGCGGTGGTCGGGTCGTGCAGCGGAGAGGACGAGATGCTGTACTGGCGTGTGCGCATGGTGGGGACGGCTTCGAGGAACTGGCCGAGAGTGTAGTCGGCCGAGCGGTAGCGCTCGAGGAGTTGGAGGAGGCTGATGTTCTTGGCTTGGATGAGTTCTTTGTAGGCGGGTCCGCTGAGCTCCTCCAGCTCCTGCCGGGACTTGGCGTCGGGCACGACTTTGGCGAGCTCAATGATCTGCTTCACGGTGGCCGGCTGGCCGAGCTCTACGTATGACGAGAAGACATCGAAGGCTGAGATCGGTCGACCGGTCGGGATAGAAGTCTGAGATTTCTCTTTGATGGTCAGGGTGGCATCCCATGTCAGCTCAAAGCGAGCCATGGCTCGGCGGACGGACTGTGTCGGGTTGATGGGTAGGACGGCGAGATAGTCTCCGGCCTTGTAGTTCATGCCAGTAGGCAGCTTGAGCTGCAGATGACGCTTTGCAGCTTTCCCAGGCGCAGTAAGTAGTCTTGATTCCACGACCAAGGCAGTCTGGACATCCTGGCGTAAAGTGGTGGTCCGTGAGTCCTTTTCGATCTTGACGCTGTAACCCGGACCACTTGTTGTGGTGATCTCCGCTCCTGCTCCGAAGGTCTTCTCAATCGAAGGCCAGAGCTGGCCATCAACCCAGTCATCAAACACGTTGAAGATCTCGCCATCGGCCACATCGACTATTCCTCGATCGGTGAGACGAGTAGCACCTTTTGCGGAGAGGTTGTAATCTACCAATTTAGGAATCTGTTGATATGTCGACACCCAATCACGATTTCCGACACCGAACACAGCATATTTGGCGTGTGTCAGACTGGATGATGGCGCCGTCTTCAACCATGACACGAACTGGGTAGCATTGTCAGGAGCTTCGCCCTCGTAGCTTGCTGTGATGACGACCGTCGGTCCTGATGCGGATAGTTTGTCTGTTGCCTTGTCCAAGATATCAACCTTCGCGTTATATCCCCGCGCTTGTGCGGTCGACGCCAAGTTGTTGGCTAGAGTCTCGCAAGTTCCGGTGTTGCTACCGTAGAAGATCTGAACTGTCGGTCCCTTCGTGCTGCTTTCTGCAAATGAATCTCGTTGCTTACGTCCGTTCGTGCTAGCACCCTCGGGTGCATATCCCGAATCTGCGCTCGACACTTGTCCAAGATTTTCTAGCAGAGTTGGGTTCCGCATCGTGGCACGCATCTTGAAGTTTAGCGGCTTGATTGTGAGTGTCTGCTTGATCTTTAGCATGTACGATGGATCGGATGCTTTGAAGTCGAAGATCTGTAGCAAGAGAGCAAAGGTGAGAAGAGCTTCTTGCCATGCGAATGGCCGCCCAATACATCCACGGACTCCATTACCAAAAGGTTTCCACGCGTTTGGTGGCAATTTGGAAAATGGCTCGTCCAGCATACGTTCAGGTTTGAACTCTTTTGCATCGGGTCCATAGACGTCGGGATCGGTATGAACCTTGGTGAGGATGAAGACTATGGCCTGGCCCTGCTTCACTGCATACTTCCCACCGATCACATCATCTTCTTTTGCACTGACTCCGAATGCTGGTGCTGTCGGGTGCAATCTAAGAGTCTCCCTCAGACAGGCTGACAGGTAAGGTAGCTGGGACATGTGGTCAACTGTGACGGCACCAGTACCTATCACCCTATCCACTTCGTCGCGAGCTTTTTGATAGATATCTGGATATGCGCATAGTCGGTAGAACAAGAATGAAAGTAATCCAGAGGTAGTCTCGTGACCTGGGTTATGTTAGACTAAGCCTAGGTCAAATCACTCCATTTGACCAACAACGTACCAGCCACTAGAAATGTAATCATGTTGTCCACAATGGAGTCGTCTGTTAGGCCGACACCAAGTTTGGGATCTCTGTTGTTCAACATGGCATTGAGGAGATCCTTCTTATCCGTCGGAGCATTTCGGCGTTTTTGCACAAGCTCGAGAGACACCTTCTTGAGGTACTCGGTCTTGTTGTCGAAGTCTTGTTTCTGAGATCGTAGAACCAAGTCCGCAATTTCGGGTCTTCTGGAACGATTGCCAGCTTCGGTCAGGACACCGGCCATCGCATCGATGAAAGGGTGCATTTCGTCATGGTAAAATGAATTGAAGCGGAAGCCCATGGCACATCTTTACGACCTGGGATCAGCAAGTTGAATGCAATGGTAGGTATGAGCACATGACTCACAATGCGATTGTGTCCAATGTGAGCCGAGTGAAGTCTTCCGCTACATCGATATCATATTCCGGGCCGAATCGAGCCCACTTCAAGACCAATTGCGAGGCAACATCGTGCATTTCTGTAAACATGGATCGTATGGGCAATGGCCCAAACGCGGACATGAGTGTCCGATGTGCAACTGCCCAGTTGTGCTCGCCTGGAAACGCAGTGAAGAGTCCATCATGCACGACTCGTCGTAGTTGCTTCAGAGGCCAGTAGGGACGTCAGCATTGGGGGAGAGCATTAGGACATCCTGACATACCCAATGACTGCTTTATCGAACCGTTTCTCGTCACAACACTCATTCACAAGATCATAGGCTGATATGAAAAGCGGCTTGTAGCCTAGTAGGTTCATGCAGTAGATTGGGCCTTGAATAGTGTCTTGTTAGTATCGCTGCCTCAGAAAGTGGTGATGTGGAGCGTACCAAAAGTATCTGCAAGTTCTTCCAAACTGCCCAAGATGTACTCTGGATCAACATTGAAGGCATTACCTAGCACAGGCAGTGCCGTTGGGCCTGGGATTGGTTCGAGTTTAGCCATGACAATGACAACGAAAAGTTGAAGCACTACACTGGCGAGGGTGAAATGTTGAAAGTAGGTCTACATATATGGGGGCAACACAATATCTATTCCGTTCCCGGAACGAGATGAGGCGTGGAAGGCAGCAGCAATGTAGATTGAATGCATAAAAACTCCCGGAGCCTTGTTGATACAACGCAGCGCTCGAGTTACGGCCGGATACCCATTGTTTTGATAGGTTGGGAAGACAACCTGGAAGACGAACCAGCTTAGTCATTCATGTGGACCCATGTCTTGGAGCCATCGCCTGGCATGTGAAAGGAGCACGTATACACATTTGCTCTCGCTAGCTGCAATGCTATAGAGCCCATCGATATACAGTTCAGCTTCGGCGTGGCGATTGCTTCTTAGTGCATTTCATGCGTCTGGATGCATTGCCGAAGGTGAGGATCGTCTGTCCACGCGGGGAAACGATTGGAATAGATGCCAAGGTTGCAAAGAACGCTTCTGGACTGGTCGAGTAGAGCTGCATCAGTGGGACTAGTTTGTGAGAGCACCATATCCGTGGGTATGTGAAAACGGTGTGGTTCCAATGCGTCGGTTACGTCGGTAAGAAATATTGAAGTATGGGCCGATGTTAAGCCGGAGCGGACGTTGCCGAGGTGCAGACAGGTCGGGAATAAGTCTCGTCACGTGTACGGTCGCGCGCGGCTGCTTCTTCCAATGGATTGTAGATCGTACAGACCAAGACAAAGTACACATTAGAATCTTCTCGGCATGTCAACGAAAGCGAAGCTGACACTCGCTGGCACGACCTCAAGCGCGATCGCGATTGTCTTGTTCGTTCATTACCAGCAGAAAGCCGACAAAGCCGTGAGTGTCGAGGCCTAGCAATAGCTACACCAAGCACTGCTCTAGACCAATAATTAAGTCTTTCTAGGCCATGCATCAAGGTGTCATTCGCGATATGGAACAACAACGGATCAAGAAAGAGCGTCTGTTGGATTTCGAGATGCAGCGACAGTTGGAGGAGGAGTATCGCAAGGTGCAGAATGTTAGTGATGGGGCCAAATGATGTAAAGATCTAAGACGTCGTGGATCAAATACACGTAGGACGGCCCAGCGAGCATGGCTGTCTGCGAAGAAGTGGAGGGAACGAAGTGTGCATCACCAAGCCGATATGCGCACAATAATGGTGACCGCACGCCGCTTGATCAATCACGACCTCTGCGCGGGTCCAACAATTGGATCTTGAAAGGAGTGTCCGTGGAGCTTGACACCCGCTCATGGAGCTACTGAACATCCTCCGCAGTGTAACATGTCCCTCTGTCCAGGCTGAGGAGAAGCCCTAGCTAGCAGAGGGTGGTCTTCACCAGCCCAGGATACGCACTGGTCAGATCATGGCTAGCTTTCAAGGAAGACTTCAAAGCGGCCACCAACCTGAGCAGAGGTTATTTGTGCGTAGAAGATCTGAGACGGAGTCATAACGTGCCATTCCTCGCGCATGAGGCTATCTATTGTCTAGCATCTAGCATACACATTCTGTAGCTTCTATAGTGTATATTGATGCTGCGTGACGTGGATGCCGGCAGCACCGTCAGCGTCTGCATCAGCAGCAGCATCATTATCGTTGCCACCTCCATATACTCCACCAGCATGTGACCTCTGCGAGCTCATCCCGATCTCCTTCGCTCCAGTCATCATATCCAATCTCCTCGCCATCCTCTTCAATGACGAGTCCGACAAGGTTCATGTTATGTCGGAAAAGTTCCCGTTCAGCAGCAAAACCCTCCCGAAGCGGTATCTCGACCACGAATCGAGCATGCTCGTCCTGCGACAGAAGCGCAGCGACTGCATTTGGAAGGAGAGTCGTATGCTCGGTATCGTACACTGGATCGGCGGCGAGCACGACTGAGAAAGACTTCTCGATTGGCCACTCCACGGTCTCGTTGTCAACAACAAGCCTGAGAGGATTAGACCAGTCGAGGATCCCAACGTTGACATTCCCATGAGGTCGGACAGCAAGGAGCGTATTCTCACGCGCGTTCCTCTCGAGATTGGGCACTATTGCTGGCAGGTCCGTAAGCAGTACATCGGTCTCGAGGACAAATGCTGCAGCAATGCCAACGAGACCCGTGCCTGCTCCAAGCTCTAGCACTTGCGTAGACTTAGCACCCGACGGGACTGATCTGAGCAGTGTCTCTCGAAGTAATACGAGGCGTTTCGCTAGCAGATACGATGATGCCCATGTCTTGAGACCAAGGTTATCTGCGGTCAGAGCTGGTTCGTGCAATACGATCTCCAGTGGCACCGTCTCCTCAGCAGAGTGTGTTTTGGTAGTCGTTGTTGCTAATGGTATCGAAAAGGTTCTGCTCAGTGCCGCCATCCCTGTTCTTCCACTTCTCTCGCTCAAGCGTTGTGAGGCACATTCCCAGATTGCCTCTTTTTCGTCATCATCATCAATCCACGCCAGCGGACTAGAAATAATTTTGGTCAAATATCCTGGCACTCCCTCACTTCTGATCGTTCGCTGCCTCCTGAAAGGGGTCGAAATTCCGCTAAGAGGAGATCGTGGGGTCGATGAACGAGGTGTGGCATCCCAAGACGGTGGCCCTGAGCTCAAGTCGGACAGAGTTGCTAGTAGACTCTGGGCGGATGGCTTGGTGTAGAGTTGTGGAAGGTCAAGCACTATGTAGCTGAAGCGGTCAGCACGAGTCAATTGATCACAAGTGTGCGCTCCTAAGCATAGCCATACCGTCGAGGGCTTCTTCGTCGTCAACCTGCACAGTCACGTCTTCGGATTCGGATTCCATGATGCCGTACACCCATGTCGTGTCTGTCCACCGAAGTGGTACTTTTCATGAATTCCATGGAACAAAAGTTCCGAACTGTGAGTCTCGGCCCGAGCTATCTCCGAATCGGCTGGTTCATACTATCAAGAGCATGAATATCGCAAATGACTGCACTTATTCCAGAGTTGCTTTGAAGCCGTCGTAAGCGGCGTTCAGATCAAATTGTAGGTCTCTTGCTTGCTCAGCGTTGAGCTCCTCTGCCGCACGCATCTGATTCAGCGTGATCAACCACTGCACAATCTTGCCCTTGTTGTCGAAATCCCGATCGGTCACCTTGTTCACAGCTTGGATGATCTCGACCAGGAGTGGATGAAGCGTGTCCTTCGACAGCATGCTCATGCGCAGCGCGTCGAACAGTGTGATGAAGTTCTCTGATGCCGAGACGATATGTGATGCATTGTGAGTAATTCCCGCTGTCGCCGAGTTGGCCGGATAGGAAACAGGTCGCGCATTGTTAGAAGATGCTGGAGCGACGGTTGCAGGTAGCCCTATGCGAAGGCGTTCTGTTGCCTTTGATACCTCAAGCTAGAGCATGTCTCAGTACAGATCCACAAGATTGCGTGCTCAAAACCATACTTACATCCCACTCCAATTTGAAAGACTCCAGGTCTCCGAAGGCTCGCTCGACAGTTTCGTCTGCGAGACAACTTTTGTATTGCCTCAACAACCGATCGCATGTCTCGGTGTATTCGCTCTCTTTGATGCTGTCTCGCAAATAGGCTCGTTCCAGGGCATCGAGGGTGATGATAATGCTGTATATCTCAGCAAGCGATTCATACAAGTCGCGCTCGGCAGACGTGTCGGCCAGCTTCACTTCCTGAGATCGGTTCAGCTATTGTGTATGGATTTCGGGTAGACTGCTAGGCACACCTCATCGAGGTTGATGGTCGCTGTGAGATTGGAGGATGGCGTATAACTGTATGGCGTGGGCGCATACGCCAATTGCTGTTGCCCGTACATATTCCAGACGATCAAATGGTGTACTCGAAAGAGTAGGCGACCACGAGGACTTGTTGGTCTTCTGCCCAACGCCTGATCATCCTATGAGTTCATGTGTCCTGCATGTGAAAGCTCCCATCGGCTAAACTACGGAAAAACTTTTTGGGAATATTTCGAGCTCCGGGAACTTTTTTCGACTCTGCAATCGATACCGAACTTTCAGACGTCCAAACCCGTGGCGGAGTTGCAAACCGTCGCAAATATGGGACAATCCAAAGCGACAAAGAAGTTCGAGAAGCGCCATCTGAAGGACGAGCTGGAACGTCGAAAAGGTCTAAAGGCGGTTAAGCAAAAGCAACAACTCAAAGCAAAGAAGAAGGCAAGACGAGTAGAAGAAAATGGCGGAGAGAAACCTGACGAGCAGGATGCTGTGAGGACGAAAAGGGCTGCAGCGAGCGATGCTTTCAAGGACATGAGTGTCGACGACTTTTTCCAAGGTGGCTTTGAGATCCCAGAATTGCCCAAAAACAAGAAACAGGGTAGTAAGAGAAAACGAAACGAGACCAGGGACGAAGACGAGGACGAAGATGACGGATCTGATGTGTCATTGGATCCAGAGGCAGTACCTGTTGGTGTCGACGATAGTGGGTCTGATTCTGGCGAGGACGACTTCTCTACACACAAAGACCAGCTCGCAGCACTAGCAGAGAACGACCCGGAATTCCACAAATACCTCCAAGAAAACGAGCCGGAACTACTAGATGCAAGCCTTGCAGAGATTGGCGAGCTGAGCGAGACTGAGAACGAGGATGACGGTCCGAAGAAAAAGAAGCAAAAACAGACTGCCAGTGACGACGGGGATGCAGAAATGGGTGATGCCAGTAAGAACGAGCTGGACATGGCTACAGTCAAGAAATGGAGAGCAGCTTTGGTTGAACAACACTCTTTGCGAGCTGCAAGAGAAGTCATCCTTGCCTTCCGATCTGCAGCTCATGTGTCGGATGAGGAGGACAAGGAGTTCAAATACTCAATTTCTTCGCCCGAAGTCTATCATCAATTGATAACCACAGCACTAAAGTATATTCCCACAGTCTTTGAACACCATCTGCCGGTGCAGCAGAGCAAATCAAGCGGAAAACTTCACGTCTCTACAGAGACCAAGAAGTTCAAGACCTTAGGCCCGCTCCTACGGTCACAAATCGCCAGTGTGATCCACCTTCTCGACCATCTCTCCGATCCCTCAACACTTCGTCTAACCTTGACATCAACTATCCCACTCTTGCCCTACCTTTTGTCATTCAAGAAAGTGGTACGCGATCTCTGCCGAGCAGTAGCTAGTGTATGGTCAAGCAACAGCAATACGGAAGCGACTCGAATTGCTGCATTCCTCCTTATACGACGACTTGTGGTGATCGGAGACGCTGGTATCCGCGAGAACGCCCTGAAGACGATTTATCAATCACTCGTGCAATCAGCTCGTAACACAACGACTCATACACTCGCAGGTGTGAATCTGATGAAGAACTCGGCGGCCGAATTATGGGGCCTTTCACTGGATGGCGGCGTTGCATACACCACAGCATTCACCAGCATACGGCAGTTGGCCATACATCTTCGCACCACCATTACTCACAACAGTAACGACAGCTACAAGGCTGTATACAATTGGCAATATACCCACAGCCTAGATTTCTGGTCACGAGTATTATCTGCGCGCGCTACGACGCCTTCTTCGCCACTTCACCCTCTCATCTACCCTCTTACACAGGTCACACTGGGCGCTCTGCGACTGATACCCACTGCGACATACTTTCCACTTCGATTTCAGCTTACTCGATCGCTACTGCGGATGAGCTTGGCAACGCATACATACATCCCGCTCGCTGCCCCATTGTATGAGGTCATCAACTCGGCAGAAATGCGTAAGCCGCCAAAGGCAGCATCGCTCAAGCCCTTGGACTTTGAGACAAGCATCCGCGCTTCAAAGGCATATTTACGCACGCGCGTCTATCAAGACGGTGTTGGCGAGCAAGTGGTCGAGCTGCTCAGCGAATTTCTTGGTCTCTGGGCTAAGAACGTCGCCTTTCCAGAGCTCGCCACTCCGGTAATCATCATGCTCAAACGTTGGGTCAAAGACGCGAACAAACGTGGCGGCGGCAAGGACAAGAAATCAAGCGGTAACAAGAACACAAAGCTCAACTCCCTGGTCCTGCTACTTGTCCAGAAGTTGGAGGCCAATGTACGCTTCATTGAGGAGAAGCGTTCGAAGATTGACATTGCGCCGAACAACCGAAAAGGTGTCGATAAGTTCTTGAACGATCTAGACTGGGAGAAGACGGCACTAGGTGCATTCGTTGTTGGTCAACGAAAGCAACGCGAAGAACGCCGACGAGTGATTGAAGAGGGTAGGAAAGACGAAGAGGAACGACGGAAGAAGGAGAAATCAAGAGGGCGCAACGACGAAGAGATGGATGACTCGGATCCTGGCGCTTTTGAAGAAGCGGACGAGGGTGCAAGTGACGACAGCGTAGGCAGCGGATTCGAAGACTCCGACTAGTAGAAGCAAGTAGCAGTAGCAGCACTAGTGCACATGTATGTTACGGACAATAAAGCACATGACATGAATTGAGGACTACCTGCATATTGTCCTTCGGGTATGAAACTAAGTACTTGTGATCTTGTCCGTACTTAATAGAGTATCTTACCCTACAAGCACCAAATTCGCATTCCCCGTAATAGAGCCTTACCCGTTTTAGTTGCTGAAGTGTCCCTCAACATCCCCCCTCGAGGCCAACGCGTCCGAATAAACACCTCATAATTCGGCTCTTCGAGCACATCAATATGGCTCGCGTCAGTTTCGGATCTCGCGCAGGCGACAATACTGATTATCTCCGAGCAAACGTTGGTGCTGGACCCCTCTTCAACCATGGATTGTGCGACACATTTGATGACCTTACTACGACGCTCCGCAACGAAACCGCGAAAGCTGCGCAAAATGACCATAAATCCTGTGTGACTTTGCACCTTTCGCTACGAGGCCACATTTCTCTAGGACTCTTGCGCCCAGCCATCGGACCTTATGCAGAGGGTGGCGAGCAAGATCTTCCAGTGGAGTTCAAGACGCAAACTGGGGACGCGCAGCAGCCCACGGCCCAGATCAATGACATTGTCTCGATTGAAGATCCGCAAGTACGCGCGATCGTGCAACGGGCAGCTTCTCGAGGTGTGGTGAAGTGTATCCAGCGTGAGGACGGATTTAAGTATACCTTTAACAATGCGTGGAACTCGAAAGACAGCGAGGGTTCGCGATTCTCGTACATCTGCCAGGACAGCATGCAGAACAAGGACAGACATGCGAATGGGTTCACGAAAACCTCGAAGCACCTGAAAGGTGTTGGCGAGCGAGGACCAAGAAAACCAACTTATGATTGCAGAGGCAGTATCAGTGTCAAGTTCAGCTTCTCAAAACACTGTGTTGAGGTGTATTACCGCCATTATGCTGCGCATACCACGGTTGCGGAGAGAAAGCCGGCACGGGTACGGTCACAAGTCAGACCGAAGGTAAACGCGGTGGATGATCTTGGGCTTGATGCGTCCTCAACTACGAATCTTCCAGTAGACTTATCTGGTGCTGCCGGATCCAAGAAGCGCAAACGTGAAGCTGTTGTATCGAATCCAGGTTCCAATCAGCCCCTTTCTCTCTCACAGCTGCTATCATTGAGCGAAGATGCCAGCGTAGATCCACCCAAGCCTACACAATTATCGATGGAACTTTTGCACAGGCCGCCAACGCTCGCTTACGATCTTCCTGCTTGGCATCAACCATTCCATCCAACAGTGCGTCCTCCTTTACCAGCACACCCATTTCCTCACAGTCCGTACCAGCTTCAGCCTCCACCACAGCAAGGTCAGAACTGGGCTTCTCCCATTTTCCCGAGTCCTACATCGAAGCCGAATCCGCAAAACCCTGTGCGATCGTCTACGGCCTATCCTGCAGTAGACACTACGAATGCGGCAGGTCTGTTCCAGACACTGAAACCGACCCATCCAAAGCCACCGTCGAATGTAGTGCACACCTACATTCCAGCTCCAAGGACCCGTGGTGGCCAGCCGTTGGCACTCAACGCGTGCAAGCCTTGTAGAGCTTCCAAAATACGCGTAAGCTGAGCCAAACAATGATCTCATGAGATAGGTGAACTGACGATCGATATAGTGCGACGAAAATCAACCTACCTGTGGTGCATGCCAGCAGCGTGGGAAATCTCACGACTGCAACTACGTAAAGCCCACCCCAAGGACCAGAGATGTGGAGGCTAATGGCGCAGTCATCATCAAATGGCAGGTAGGACAGAACAGACAGTCATCTCAGCCAGAACAGCTTGCCCGGTAGACTCCATATCCACCGAACACTACGCCGGACCTTGCCGAGAGCGTTTCATGAATCCTGCCGCGGTTCCGAAGAGCAATGCACCATCGATGGTCTCGACAACTTCATCATGTTGCTGACGCTTCAACCGGCGTTTCAGCAGCAAGCATGGGAGCTGATTCCTTCATGCTCACGGGGATCATGATTGTAAAGCAGTTTCTGAGTGGTATTACTGCATCTCTGAATCATACATGGCCATGGAGTTGTCCGCTTTTATTGATACCCATTTGTTTAGATGTCATCGTCAACGGCGGCAGTTTCGCCAGCTTAGGTCATAGTCAATTTACAGTATGCATGATCAATCTTCGTTCATTGGAACATGCGCTCTGACCGACGTGCCGTTTCATGGAAACTACATAATATTCACCATGTTCCAGCAGCCTCATCATAAGACGGACTCGTACGTTCGCCTAAGGTCTTGAATTTCTGCATGGCAATCGTTGTCCATTCCTTCCTCAGTACAAGACTCAGGCTTATGTCCCAGCTGCCGCATATCGCAAGCGCAAACTTGCAGGAAAGCTGTCCATTGGCTTCGCAAACTCGCAATGACACTTTCCCTGGCTGACTACCTGCCTATGCTTGCGACTGCTTGTTGGTCACAGCCACGATGCTGCTGCCTCGTCCATCCTTGGAAGACCATATCTCTTGATTTGTGCTCTTCTGCTCGCTTTTCCTCTTCTCTCTTCTTCTTCTTCTCATCCACATCAGCATCAACCAGCTTCACTTCCAAAGCATTACCATCCAAGCATCGATCTCATTCTTCACTCAGTCTTCCAACGACCAGTCCAGCATTCCACACACGGATCTCACTGTCCAGCAGCACTCTTCAAACCCGGTAAGCACTTTTCGCTTCGTTGAATCCGGTCACAGACACTTCAATTGTCACTCAGCTTACCATCTTCTAACAGATCACGGAAGCCAACACGCCAAGATGCATTCCACAACCGTCCTCCTCTCGATGATGGCCTCGTCTGCCTTTGGTCTCCGAGTCAACTTCAAACGTTTCTCCGAAGCAGGTTGCCCAGACGCTTTCCATATCAACGGCTCACTGCTCCACGATACCATCATCGAAAGCAACAAGGGATGCGAGAAGTTTCAGAGCGACGTCCCTTTCCAGAGCTACCTCGCCGATGTCATCAAGGGAGCAAAGCAGATGGAGCACAATTACTGTCATGTGGATGTCTTCTCCTCGCCAGATTGTTCCGGCGATGGCTTCACCTTGGGCAGTAAGACTTCACCTTCTTCCACTATCCCTTGTTGTCATACTGGATACCCGTTACTGACCTGCGACCTAGACCTGTTCTGTGCCAGTGGTGCATGCGCCAACCCTCAGGAAGACAACTACAATGGCCACTCTGCCAGAGTTGTCTGCGAGTCGTTGGATCCCAAGCCCGCAGCACCCAACATGACCACATCCGCTCCAGCTAGCTGCCACGCCACCAGCCATGCCGTGGTCCCATGCTCGACTGGCTGCTCGACCAAGCACATCAAGACCGTCACTGCGCCCCTCTCACTTGTCACGGCATCCATCACGCCCGTCACAGCCATCAACTTCCCAAGCACTACCTTGAAGACCACCTACATCGCTGCTCCTGTGGTTCCAACCACCATCACCGGAGCCTCGACTACCGTCACTGCTGCCGTGTGCTCCATGGGACCCGAAGTCATCTCCTCCGTCAAGTCTGTCGCATCGGTCTCTGCCGCCGCGGTGATGGCTCGTCGCTCCGCCCCAAGCTCTGACGACATCGCCAGTCTCCTCAACGACCTGGACGCTGCGGATGATGACAATGATGTTGATGACGACCTGAACGCCAACGCTGCCCGCGACAATGACGACAACGATGGTGACTTCGATGCAGACCATGAGGAGATATCCGGCTTGATCTTCTTCGACATTCTGCGGGCGATGGAGGATGATTGTGGGCTCGATGCTGCCGACAAATGATTGCGGATCTTGGCATCCGGCAAGGCTTGCATGTTCTCACCTACTCTTTGCTTCTTGTCTGTTGACTGAATGGGCTTGACCATGGTCGTCATGGATAATGATTATGATGGCGCTGGTTTTGTTTCTTTCCACTTCTTGGTAGTGTTTTTCATCATCAATCAATGTTTGAACTTGGCCTTGCCTCTTCCATCCCATCTCCATCGCTGTCGTAGAGACTTCCGCTCAAGTTGGCGTAACTTGCCACGTTCAGTCCCATCACGCCTTGTGGTCAACTCTCAATATTCGATGTTCTTTCATCTACCCATCCAGAGCAGCCATATACGCACATGCATCAAGGGTGTGAGTCTGGTCATGTCATTCATACAAATGGTAATCTACCTATCTAAGCGGAGAACTTGCTAAGCACAACAATTGAGCTGGGATATTACCAACGCCTGGCGTCACTCTCGCCCGATATGATTTGCACGCTCCACCCGTCACTCATTCATCGTAAAGCAGCGTAACTCGCTATTCTCATCTCCTGACGCCTCTTCAACTGACACAAATCGGCACGCAGAAGCTGTTTCATAGCCTTTGGCGTTGTCCACTCCTCGACCTCACAGCAAGCTTCCGAGTTGCGTAAATCTTTCTCATCGTTCCACCCCTCACGCCCCATCGCCCCAAATGCCCACCACGCCCATGGCAAAGCCTAACCCACTGATGCCCGTCCGCACAAACTCCACCCACTGCAGCTGCCGCGCTTTCCGCTCCACCTCCTCTCCATTCAAGCTCTCGTCGTCCTCAGCCAGCAGTCCTCGGCCCGTCGCGGCTTTCGCAGCCTTGCCATCACTCTTGACCGCCAAATCCACCACTCCGCCCGCGCTGGCGATCAGCGCCGTCCACAGCAAATACGGATGGCGCACGCGTGGGGCCGAGAGGGCGTATGCGAGCGCCAGCGATGCGCTGGCCACGCCGGCGAGGGCGCGGATGTGCTGTGTCGAAAGCTGTGTGGTCTGCGTGAGGGTGTGGGCGGCGGGTTTGGCGGAGGGGAGAGTCAGGAGCGAGGGGAGGGATTGCGTGGAGAGAGTGTAGGAGACGCCCTGGATGGGTTAGCTTGAGGTTTCTATCGGGTGGGAATTGGTTGGGTGTGGACACACGGTAAGCAGACCAAGACTGATCGTGCCTACGAACTTGAGGAGCGAGACGGAGGTCGGCATTGTGATTATCGTTGCTGTTGAGCTTGCGATCCTGGTTGTGGTTGCAGTTCGGGCGAGGACTTGTTAGTAGAATGTGCGTGCACAGGTGTGAACTCAAGGTTGATCTGAGTTGCGTAGCAGAGTCGCCACACGCTCTGCGATGTGTTGGTGATAGTCGTTGAAACCAATTTACAAGTGGCTGATAGCTGGATGGACGATCGATGACAACACCTCGTCTGCTGTTGGATGGTCCAGTCGCCGACGTAGCCGAGTCGTAGTAGCCGCTGTAGCTCATGGAGTCCGCGGCTGCGACCCCACATTCTGCAACAGTAGTGACACCTCAGGCAGGCATTGAGTTATTGACTCTAGCTTACGCGCGGGAGACGGCTGTAACTGACGGCCGTAAGACGTCTGACATGACGACTCCGCTTCAGCAGACACTGCACTTCATATATCCGTGTGCCTTGTGTAGTATATAGAGAAAGACTGACCAGTTTCACTTTTGGGACCAATATTCTGCATTCACCTGATTCTAATTACGTTTGTCAAGCCTGTTGTCCCGCGGCCCAACCACCGAAATCGAAGAAGATTCATCTTACAATGTTCTGAAGATAGCTACAGATCATCCCTCGGCTACTTAATCCATCTTCTTCTGGAGCAGCAATCTACAAACATTTACAAGTTCACAGAATTCTGACCATCAAGAAGTCAACCTTCAAGGAGAAAGCAGTCGATCCGGTCCAACAGAAATCGTCAGCATCATGGCTGTTCCTCGGGAGAAGTTCCTCTCGCCAATCTGGGCCGATGGTCTCTACAAGAACAAGGTCCTCTTTTGCACTGGTGGCGCCGGCTCTATCTGCTCCATGCAAGTCCGCGCTTTCGTTGCTCTAGGTGGCAATGCCTGCATTATCGGTCGCAACGTCGAGAAGACCGAGTCAGGCGCGGCCAACATTGCGCTCGTCCGACCCGGATCCAAAGTCATAGGTATCGCCCCCGTTGACGTTCGAGACGCCAAAGCGCTGCAAGCCGCTGCCGATCGGTGCGCGAAGGAACTCGGAGCGATCGACTTTGCCATTGCTGGAGCAGCTGGCAACTTCTTGGCTCCTCTGAGCCAACTCAGCCCCAATGCGTTCAAGTCTGTCATCGACATCGACACGTTGGGTTCCTTCAACACCGCCAAAGCCGTGCTCCCATATCTCGTCGCCTCAGCCGCCAAACATAAGAACACCGGCGGCGCGCAGCCGACTGGCACGGGCGGACGCATGATCTTCGTCTCGGCGAGCTTCCACTTCATGGGCAAGCCGCTGCAGTCCCACGTCATGGCCGCCAAGGCCGCGGTCGACCAGATTTCCAACTCGGTCGCCATCGAATATGGTCCATATGGTGTAACGTCGAACGTCATCACGCCCGGCCCAATCGGTGGGACCGAGGGCATGCAGCGCTTGGCGCAGACCAGTGATGAGGCCGGCCGCAAGAAGATGACGAAGCGTATCCCCGTCGGCCGATGGGGAGAGGTCAAGGAGATCGCGGACGCGACGGTGTTCTTGTTCTCCGAAGGCGCGTCATATATCAACGGGTAAGTTGTCTGCTCTTTGTGCTATGAATCTTGGGATAGACGAAATGTTACTGACTATCGTGAATTGTAACAGACACGTCCTGGTCGTTGATGGAGGACAGTGGCGAGTCGCTGGCCCGGCGGACTCGGACGCGTGGGAGTATCCCGACTTTTTGCTCTCGGGGAAAGCGGTCGAGGGCGTCAAGACTGGGAAGAAGGCGAAGCTTTGATGATGGCACTGGGGATTTGATGTTCTACTGTTGCACTATGTATCATACTTATATGCATGACATGTGTTTCTTCGTCGCCAAGTACGCAGAGCACACTTTTTGTTCTAACATGGTAGGTCTCATGTTGTACCTCACACAACAAGAAATGTCATAATGCGTCCATGGAAACTAATTATTGGCCGGCATATCTCAGCCTCATACACGTAGTCATATCTTCATTACACGTTGGCAGAGATCACACAATCCACACCTTTCCCACTCCTCAAGCGTGCTTCTTATGCTTTCCCTTCCAATCCTCCAAACCCTCATACAGCTTGACCTTCCACGAGTTCGCCGGGTTATTGTACCGATGATGGGCCTTGCCCAACTTCTCGATCTTCCGCGCGTCCTTGCCAGTCAACACACACTGCGTCGCGTTGAAGTTCTCCACGATATGGTCTTTTCGCTGGGCCTTGGGGATCACGCTGATTCCGCGGCTAAGACCCCACGCCAGGGCGACCTGCGCCGGCGTGCAGTCACGCTTCTTCGCGATTTTCGCAATCACCTCGTTCTCCAGCAGTGGCGTCAAATCGCCCTTGTCGTAGGTCGGGTTCGTGCCGCCAAGGGGCGAGTACGCCGTCACGTGGATGCCTTGCTCCGCATGCCAACGCAAGAAGTCGGGCTGCTGCAGGTAGGCGTGGGTTTCGAACTGGTGAACCGCAGGCTTGATGGCCGTGTGGTTGAGCAAGTCCTCGAGCTGGTGCGGGGAGAAGTTGGACACGCCGATGTGCCGCGTCTTGCCGTGGGAGAGCAGCAGCGTCATGGCGGCCCAGGTGTCGTGATACTCGATCGAGTTGCGGCCGAAGAGGCCGGAGCTCACGGGCCAGTGCATGTGGTAGAGGTCGAGATAGTCCAGGCCGAGAGCTCGTAGAGTCTGGTCGATGGCGGGCTCGACGGAGTTCACGCCGTGGCTGAAGAGTGTTAGTGTATTGCATTGGACTCAGGAGTCATTGAACATACTGGTCATTCCACAGCTTGCTGGTGATCCACAGATCCTCGCGAGTGAGACCAGTCCTGAGGAGGCCATCGGCGATACCACGGCCGACCTCTTGCTCGTTGCCATAGATTGCGGCACAGTCGATATGCCTGTAACCGGTTTGTATCGCCCAGGAGACCGCTTCAGTGGCGTTGCTCTTGTCAAGATTCCATGTCCCAAACCCGAGTTTAGGGATGGAGTCGAGTGTCAGTGTCGAGGCTGTCTGTTCGAGAGGGACCTGCTCCTGGCGAGCAAAAGCTGTAGCAGCCAATGCCCAGATTGGCAGTGAGAGCTTCATCTTGCAGTGTTTTGAATGAAATGAAATCGAAAACTGTCAGTAGACAAAGGAAAGTCACATCACACTTATGCACATCATGCCTAGAAGATGTCGAAGCTCTTCTGCCCACCCTGGTCATCAATGGCGTATTGAGTGATGCAATACATGCATCGGCATCTTTCCCGAGCACCAACATACATGTAGCTTTTGGTACCTGCCTCATATGGTTATTTAGATTCTTCAGGTGAAGTCAAATGCCAAAGAAAACTACGAGAAGTATGTTCAGCGACAATCAAAAAGCCCATCTCATTATCGGACACTCCAGTGTCGAGAGATCTGTTGTTCATGTGCACTCTTCGTGGTGAACATGCACGCAGTTAAGATTTCGCGGGGAAGCGCTGAAGCGCGTCACAAAGATTTTTTGCGCGTCGCGACTTGCATAGGCTCTCGTTTCTTTCTCCCGCATCTCGATTTTGATACTCGGCCACCGTAAGGTGTAACAATTCATTCGCAGCAGCCATGAAATACGTCTTGGTCTCTGGAGGTAAGTTCAGACAGCATTCGAGGCAAGGTGATGTTCCAGACCTTCAACGACAGCTGACAACCTTGCGACTACCAGGAGTCATATCCGGCGTGGGAAAAGGCATCATTGGTAGGAGAAAGCATTTGTCACCCCTCGCACCCTCATAAGACTGACGGGATGGGCTCCATACAGCCTCGTCCGCCGGGTTACTGCTCAAAGCCAAAGGCCTCAAGGTCTCGAGCATCAAGATCGATCCGTATATCAATGTCGACGCTGGAACGATGAATCCCCGTGAGCACGGTGAGGTCTATGTGCTGGACGACGGCGGCGAGGTAGACCTCGACCTGGGCAATTACGAGCGCTACCTCAACATCACACTCGGTCGAGAGAATAACATCACACTCGGCAAAGTTTTCTCGAGGGTGATTGAGCAAGAGCGTAGAGGAGACTACCTAGGCAAGACCGTGCAGGTGGTGCCACACGTCACAGGATGTATCGAGGAGTGGATCACAAGAGTTGCCAAGAAGCCGGTGGACGACACAGGCGAAGAGCCAGATGTATGCATTATCGAGCTTGGAGGTACAGTCGGAGACATCGAGAGTATGCCGTTCGTCGAGGGCTTGTGCGAGCTGCGTCGAAACTGTGCACGAGAGGACTTCATGCAAATCCACGTTTCCTATATCCCAGTGGTACACGGCGAGCAAAAGACGAAGCCAACTCAAATGGCCATCAAAGCTGTGCGTTCTGCTGGTCTGCTTCCTGACCTCATTGCCTGCCGGTGCGAAAAGCCATTGGACACGACCACAATTGACAAGGTCGCGCGCTTCTGTCAAGTACCCAACAAGCACGTGCTTGCAGTCCGCGACATGCCTTCTACCTACCAGGTCCCAATCCTTCTTCACGAGCAATGTCTTTCCGAGCTCATGGCTACAACGCTTCAACTCGACAAGCTATCTCTCGCACCCAAGCTAGTTGCGAAGGGGGCGCACACTTGGGAAACTTGGCAAGCTCTCACGAATGGTCTCGAGCACTTGCATCAGGATGTTAGCATTGTGTTGGTTGGAAAGTACCTCGAACAGCCAGATTCATACCTCTCCGTGGTGCGATCTCTCGAGCATGCTGCCATGCGTTGCAGAAGGAAGCTCAACATCACTTATGTTGACGCAGAGGCTCTTGAAGTGCAAACCCAGAAGACAGATCCAGCTTCATACCACAAAGCATGGCACAACGTGTGCACGGCCACGGGTATCCTTGTCCCCGGAGGCTTTGGCTCACGGGGCGTTGAAGGTATGATCAGAGCAGCCAACTGGGCCCGTGAGAACGAGACACCCTACCTGGGCATCTGTCTCGGAATGCAAATCGCCGTCATCGAATATGCTCGCAACGTCTGCAATATTCCGATTCCGGTCGCCAACTCGTACGAAATCGATGCTAGTAATGAAGATCGCATTATCATTTCCATGCCTGAACACCACCCCGGCCAACTTGGTGGTACCATGAGACTTGGACTACGTTCCACCGTCTGGCAGCCGAACACCGAATGGAGCAAGCTACGTGCTTTGTACGGCCTGCAGAACGACTCCATCAACGAACGCCATCGCCACCGTTACGAAGTCAATCCCAAATACATCGATACCCTGCAAGACAAAGGCCTCACGTTCATCGGAAAAGACGACACCGGTGTTCGTATGGAGGTCATCGAGCTCGAGAAACACCCTTGGTTCGTTGGTGTCCAGTTTCACCCGGAGTATCTGAGCCGAGTCCTTGAGCCTAGCAAGCCGTACCTCGGTTTCATCGCCGCAAGCGCTGGCATGCTGAACGAGGTGACTGCGAACATTGTTTCGGAAAACGGCAGGATCTCACCCATCGGCGAGCAGGTGAACGGGCTGGCAAATGGAGTGAAAACGGGTCTTACAATTTGAGGAGCGGACAGCTACAATGATAGGCGTCGCTTGTAGAATAACTTGGTGATACAGGCTCACAACTGGGGGTTTCGACTTGCATACACTGGCGTTCAGGTTGAGCTTCGGGGTCCGGTTCAAGCAGGGCAGGGTTGGCGTTCCAAGATCGGGTAGGCTTCACAGACCGCTGACAGCGAGTCGAGAATGATTGCGGGATATCAGGATATACCCAATTTGATACTGGTAAACGTCCAGGTAAATGTCCTATCTCGATGACACGACATGCGAGTAGGACTCAGCATCTACAATGCCAGTCTGCACCAGCAGACATCTAGGCAACCGCATAGATTGCAGATTAGCTATGTGAAGCAATGTGCACAACCATGTCATGTAACAGCACCAATGTAGGCAGTTCCTTGACATTTGATAACTCATAAGGTGGTAGGCACATCCAATATACGTGGTTTGGGCAGAGTAGCAGCGGCTGCGAATGTTGGCCACTCCCCTGCGAGGTTCCCAAGGTTGTATCAATGAATTGGCCAACGAAATTATCAACGTATGATGCGATAGGAACATCCACTCGAGACTCGTTGGTCATACAGCCCTATGAATAAATGGCTCTTTACGATGTTTATGGAGTATCCAGACGTGAATAGTGGCCCAGATCGAAGCTTCGCTTGGGGAGTCGGTGCACATGGTAAATCCAAACACCCGACCCCAAGCTGTCTTATGGAACCAACACCGACCACCTCACGGCACCATGAGAAGCTTGCGTTCACGACGTCCCGGCCTCAAGCAGCTCCCACGGCCGCGACCCTCCTCTGCCGCCTGATCTTCTCCTCCACCCCGACCACAGCGGCCAGACTCAGCAGCTCCAGCCCTTGCTCCAGATTAGCAAAGTACGTCAACTCGCCCACTTTCCCGCCATTGAACGCCTGGTTCTTCCGCAGTTGCACGGCCAATACCTGGCCCTCGTTGGCCATGTCCAGCAGCTTGAAATCGCCGTTGCCGACCGACGACGCGCCCAGCGCGGCCGAGTGCGTGCGGCGCCAGCAGAACGTCCGCCCGCCGTACTGGAACACGAACTGCTTGCTCGTCCATCCGCTGGCCTCGACGTCCTGCCACTGGCCGTCGGGCGTGGCGCCCGGGCAGCCGAGAAACACCCGGCAGCCGTTGCTCGTCGCACGCAGCTTGGCGGCCGCGATGATCGGGCCTTTCTCGTGGTCGCGCTGGATGTTGATCTGCGGTTGCGTGAGGAAGCCCGTGTCTGTGTTGAGCCAGAGGATGGTTTGTCCGTTCTGTTGGACTTCCAGACGGCGGGTGGTGAAGGTGTGGAAATTGATCAGGTCGTAGACCTTGATGGGCTGTAAGCCTGTTTGTGTCGCCATGTTGGGGGATCGTTTCCCTTAGGAGGTGTTATTGTAACAACACCCTTTTGTCCTGAGATGGTGAAAGAAATGTGTCTTAGTAACCCAGGTCTTGTCAAGCCTCATACGTGCAACTTGGAATCGCACCCTTCTCCATTCTTGGGGGCGGTGTAAGGCTTTATCTCATAGATTTGACAGACACTAGAACCTGCCATGCGGGTACCTGTTACCTACGCTCTACGTAGGTAGTCCCAGTATATTTTAGCATCGGCTCGAAGGATTTGCTAGTATTTGGTCGAAGGACTGCACGAATTCGCGCAGCCCCATTGGAATGTGAGGCACAGCAATGACGGTGTACGCGTCTAGCGTTCACAGCGTATGGCATGACACATCCTTCAGCTCCGGATCGACCGAGTTCCATGATCGGCACGCAGTCCTGGGATCCGGTTTGATCATTGTGTGCAAAATCGAAAGCAGAGTTTGGTCCTCGCGGTGAGGCCAGCGGTTCGACGTCAGAAGACGTTGCTTGGTGCGGGTGCGGGTGCTGCAGCTGACGATCTGCGGTGGCTGAGTTAAGGTTATTGAGTACCAGGTATAAATACATCTGAGGCATACATGCAGCTGAATCGAATGTATCTGAGAGAAGAGACTTGATGCGGCACAGGGAAGGACGTGGTCTTGCTTCCAAGCTCTGACTATTCAGCTACCTCTTCTATCTCCACTACTCCTCGTCAAACACTCCTGACCAGCTGTATCCCCTGACATGTCCACATCCGCTCAACGGGCTGTGACCTTTGTGGTCCAAGGCACAATCTGGACCGTGGGATTATCCCTCCTCATCACTATTGTTGCTGTCGCTGGCTGGACCGCGAGCACGCCTGTCGCTCGATGTGTTGCTTGGCTATTAGAGCTTGTTACTACGCAAGAGCAGACCCCCGAAAATCACGATCAAACAGCTCAGGCGCGACGTGAGAAGATGCAATTTGATTCCAGACGTCGTTTGGCGGGTAGCAGAGGGGCAAGTGTAGTGCTACAGTTCTACATTTGGATCGCCGCCTTTATCATGGAGACCACGACCTGGACGTCTGGTGAGACCACACAGCGACAGGTGCTGGAAAGTCTGGTATGGAGCGCAATTGCTTCCACGGTGTTGTTCACGATCTTGAATCTGTTCATCTTCCTGTTGAGTAGAGGCTTGGGTTTCAAATGAGTTGGAACGCAGCATTTAAGGGTTTATGGCCTGGACGACGAAAACGACGTAATTCTGCTAGTGACCGACTTCGACTCTGCAACGGTGCAGGAATGGAAGACATGGCCAGTACGAATACAGGGTTCTGTGGATCATGATGATTGATGCGAGGTCTTCTTTCAGTACTGCATTGCTATCCTACGCCTCGTGCTCTTGGATCATTGAGAACACCGCACGACTATTGCCAATATGATTTCCCTAGCGACATGTCCATCAGATTCCGCGATCCGAAGCATCTTGCAATCATTCGAGTTCAGCGCGGCGTCGTAAACCTGGACCAGTACCGCTCTCTGGATCACAGCTTGGGAGTGCTTAAATTTCGATGTACAGCCAAGGTGCCATCTCGGACCGTCATGGTGCAGGATTCTCTGTTTACTACGGACATTGCGCCTGCTGTGGTTCGAAACGTGGTGCACTGCGTGGCGAGTATTTCAAATTAGCGTCCAGCGATGTTTATACCAGCAGCTTCATGCCTTTCATCCTGCACGTTAGACCGTACGTTGCTGTTCGATCAATCTCGGCGACGACTCTGTTCAAGTTTGATACACTTATGGTACGGTCAAGAGCTCCTACTCCTTGAGACTCTTGCATTCTAGTATGATTATACTACCTATCGGTCCTAAGGGGACAACGTGAGAGATCTGCCCAAGAACGCTCTCTTCAGATTGCCAAAGTCTCCGCGCGGTGTCGTGAATCTGTAAACTCACATTCTGGGCTCTGCCGAGTTTGTAGCCAGTGCAGCCATTTCGATCTCATTCTCCACCTGAGGTGTTCTTGCGCGGGTGTTCTCATCTTCGAGGCCGAACTCGGTCTTCAACACTGTTCGTAGCTTGACCTCCTTTTCAAGAAAGCCGACCAAGAAGCCTAGACCGCAGAAGGCAATGCCCACATACCATACGGTCTGCATTGACTTGGTGAAAACCGCGATGACCTGATCTCGCGTTACCTCGTCGTCTGTCGTCTGCAATTAGCACAGCTGCGCATACAAAGACGCACACGACCATGATGACGACGTACCGATACTGTTCAAGAAGGCTAAAGTAGCAAGTTCGTAGGCAGATCCGCCCTTCAAACGGCTAGCGATGGCCGGGTTGGCGACCATGTCTGCATATTTGCTACATTCGTTGTTGAATACCGCACTGGGGATAGTGACGCCCCAGATCCCCCCAAAGCCTCGAATGAAACTCCACAGACCTGTAGCCGTTGCGACGTACTTTTCGTCGAGAGGTGCTTGAACAGCGGGAAGCATGATTCCAGCGAGCGCTCCAGTACCGGCGGACTGAATGAGCTGGTACCAGACCCAGGCGGCGGTGCTGGTATTTCTATCCATTGTGCTGAACAAGCCGAAAGCGATTATCACTGGGCACCAGGCGACAATGTGGATTGGCTTGTATCGACCCAGCTTGGAGAGCAACACACCGCCGAGAATAGCAAAGGGAAGGATACCAGCAAAAGTTGGTAGCGTGTCGACACCGGAAAGTAACGGGGTTTTGCCCTTGACAGCTTGGAAATAGATGGGCAAGAAGTAGCTTAGGTAGCATCAGCACCTCACGTCTTGTTCACACAGACGAGCAAGTACTTACAATCCCCAATAGGTGACTATTGAGTGTAGCATTGTCATGACTAGAGCCGCAGCCGATGTACGGTTCGACACCAGTATCCGCGGGACAGATGGCTCAGGTGCTAGCTTTGGGGTCCACTCGAAACTCAAGAAAGCGAAGAGACCTAGAAAGCCGAGGACGATTGGTAATATGATATGGAAAGTGTCCTATCATAGTTCGTCAATCAGCAAAGATGACGGGTTGGTACTTTCTTGTTCTCCCTACCCATTGGAAGACGGTACCACCCCAAGTCAGGGCTAGCAGTATCGACGTAACAGCCGCGATGAAGATGGCGTTACCTCCATAATCTATCCGCTTGAGGCGAGTAGACCATGTCTGGTCACGGACATGGCTGACACGAAGGAACACAAAGAGGAAAGCAAATGCAGCTGCGGATACATTCGTTAGCGTACTTGGAAGGTAACAGCGGGGAGATAGTCGTACTGCCTCCAATAGGTACATTGATGTAGAACACCTGCGTAGCATTAGCACAAACAAGGCTCACGGTGGCCAACGTAGAACATTATGCATACCCATCGCCAAGTTGTATCGCTGACGATCAATCCTCCCTACATTACTAGAGTCAGATTCATGTCTGAGGGTCCATGGTGTGGTCTCCGCATAACTTACCAAGAAGGGACCAAGTGCAGCACCTATAGTGCTTGCCATCAGAACGATACCCATGTATTTGCCTCGCTCTCGTAAAGGGACCAGATCCGTCACCACAGTCTCGATCAACAAGCTGATTCCACCTCCTCCGAGTCCTTGAACGGTACGGCTACCAATCAACATGCCCATCGAGGTCGAGCCGCCGCAGAGCCCGCTTCCTAGGGTGAAGAGGCCAACAGCGATCAACAAGAGCCATCGACGACCGAAGATATCGCTCATCTGAGCGTATAGTGGAAGTGTTGCAACTGAGGCCAGGAAATATGCATTTGGCACCCATAGATAGGAGCTACCGCCGCCGAGCGCCGCGGTGATGGTTGGCAGAGCATTGGTGATGATCGTGCCTTCTATGGTCGAGCATAACCCCGTGATTGACAGTGACATCAAGATGGTCCAGAATCGCCATCCTCGCACATGTTTGGAGGAGTCTGCAGGATTCTCGTTGGTAGAGCCGGCAGGTTGTTCGTTCGCAATGTTAGCATTGTGGTTTCCCTTGTGCTCGTTGGAAGCTAGCTCGCGCTTTTTTGTGGCCGGACTGCGGATCCCCATAATCGCCAGCTTTAGAGGAGGACTTAGCGAGCTCCAAAGTCGTTGGCTAGTAGGAGATCCGGCTAATAAAAAGTGATCCAGCTACACCCAAAATTGATAGGTAAGCAAACATCAACTTTGTGACAGGACAACCGGAGTCGGAAGATATGGTGCACACCGTTCCCGACGTGTATTGTAAGCAAGCAGTATAGACATGGCAGTTCATTACCGCAAAGGGGAAGGATGAGCAAACGGTATGCACGGGATCGGGAATGTGTCGGGCTGTGATTATTGGCGTTGTTATGTCCGAATCAGACAGCCGGTGGCACAGCCGCGACGGCACAATGCCGAAGCGTGCTCAACCAATGTGATACGATCGATATACTCTTTTCGGTATACCGGTGGGGTCCTAGGTGTGGGCAGAAGAGGCATCGATTGGCTAGAAAACGCGTGCTCTCGTGTCAGATTCGAAGGATTGCCTACCTGGCACAACACAAGCAATCAGTCGTGTTGTTTTTGGCCTTGACTGTCCCTCGAGGTAGATATTTCTCGTCATGCCTACATCCCGTCCGAGCATGCAGAGCAGAGGCATGCACGCATGTATCCGCTCTTCCGATTATTCGTTGTCAGCATGGAAACGTGTTGCTGTAAACTAGGTTCAGCAACTCAAAACACAGATGTGTGAGACTTACATGGTCTGTGCAGGGACTCTTAAGATGGCATGGTCAAGCACTTTCTTCTCCAACCACTTCTCCACGATGAGTAAAGTAGCGGTCGCGTAAGATGTAAATTGAGTATAGAGCAGGACTGATTCAATGCGAACCACAGTATGTACAATTTTGGGCGCCACGGCCAGCCTGTCCTACTCCACTACTCAAAATAACAGTATTTCTCGAAACACTTCTTGCAGCCTTCCGGCTGGCGCTCCGTCCTGCTCGCCACGGCACAGGCAAGGCAGAAACTCCATCCGGCAGTGCCATTCTGGTTTGCAATCGCAACACCGTTGGCAATCATGCCGTCTGTCTCGGAGATGTTGTACTGCAGCTTGAAGGTGCTCTGATTCGATGGGAAGGTGTAATTGACGTTAGGCAAGTAGACAATCAGGAGCGTGTCATCTCGGGTGGCGTTGGCGGTGGTGTTGGCACAGCCAAAGAATGTCGCACGCTTGTTTAGGCCTTCGGCGATGAACGTGGACACGGGCGGGATATATGGCATGCGGGTGAGGCCAGCGGCTTGTGCATTCATGTACGTCTGGCGAAGCTCTGTGCCATTGGGGAAGTCGTCGCTTGTGTCGGCGCTGTTGTCACTCGCGACGAGCACATCGACGTCGCTTCGGGCAGGTTGGATAAATGGCCAAATGGGCACATTCTGGCCAGCCTCGCCACCATCAACGAGGAAGAGTTCGGTGTCCGCGGCGACGATTGGAGAGCTCGGTAAGGCATAGAACGGATTAGGGTAGATAGCGAACAGATCTTGGAAGAGCGGCACATGAGCTTTTGCGACGAGACCTTCCAGGGTGCCGATGACAGTAGTGTTGTCCGCCGGGAGTACTTCGCAGAGAGCATCAAACACGTCGCTAGTCGTGCCGAGAACATAGCCGAGGTTGTCGTAGTTGACCGTGCAATGCGAAGAAATGTTCTTGCCGTTGGCGAGTGCAGAGCCCATGTAGGTGGTGTTGGCAAAAGCGGCGATGCCAGCATCCCAGCTTCCATACTCGTAAGGCGAGAATTCGTACATGTTGGAGGCTGTGGTTGGGTAACATTGTTCTTGCGTTCCGTTGACACCAAGTGCCGTGATAATAGGGTACGGCACATTGTGTTGAGTGAAGTTGCTGTTGGCTGTGAGAGAGGACAGGCGCTTGGCTACACCGCCGTCAGGTCCTTGCAGCAGGGAGTACGATAGAATCCGCCCATATGCGTCCACGACGGTCACGTCGTAGCCAGCTGTTTGTTTGGCAACGAGATCAAGCCCAATGGCGGCGTACTCGGTCAGACCGGGGACAGACAGGATGTTGGCAGGCAGTATGAGGGATGCTTGGAATGCAGCCTCCCAAAGGTTCTTCTTCAGATATGTCACAGTGGGCCAATTGTTGCCCGACAAGGACGACAGAAACCATCCACCACCTTTCGGAGGAAGAGTCAGCCTTTGGTCATGAATACATGGAAGACCAGCTCACCTGATAAGGCACTTTCGTATGTGAAAGCCTGGTAGAGTCCACTAACACTGACATTGCCGTCTCTTGCATCGAAACCCTGCACAACGCCTGCACCCTCCAACAGTGCTCGAAGACCACCGCCAGACGATGTTAGTGCTAGAGTGGGCAGGCAAGTGGTGTTGAAAGAGCCTTGCTTCTTCAACCAGGCGGCAAGGGCAACATCCGCCTTGGCTTTCCGTGCTTTGACATACGCTGCCTCTCTGGCGTTAATGCCTTTGGCTTTGCGCACGAGTGGAGTGCTTGGACATGTCGTTAACTGTGGCGCATACGGGTTGGCAAGGAGGGCGAGGTCTGAATTGCGAGCCTGGACGTTTGGGGCTGCGCCAGTCAAAGTGCCAAGCGCAAGAACTGCCCAAGGGAGAAGCATCTTGGATGTCGAGCGTCTTGCTGAAGTCGGATTGCTTACACGGAAGAAGAAAGACAGATCCTTACATGTTATGTTCTGCCGCCAGCCCGCGGGACTGAGATGCTACGCCTAACTTCGGCACTAGGCGCATTGAAGGATACGACAATGTTTCAGGGCCTAGAGGATCATGCGATCATCTACTCTGGTGAAGGCGCACTCTAGGCCCTTACCGCACTTGGGACAAGCTCGTCTGGCTGGAGAAAAGTGCGGACGAGCGGCTTGATTGACCGTCGCCTAGTAGAGCCGGCAATTGTGCACGACGTTATCATCTGCGCAAAGAACACGATCCTGACTCTGGTATTAGAGTATTACATTACTGGGTTCCTGTCACCCCACGGGCTCATGTTCCATGCATTATGCGTGTTGGCCGTTTTTCGATCATTGATGATGTAGATCGACGCCACAGGCTCAGGTCCGGCTGAGTCCGTCGAACCCAGAGTTGAGACCCGGTTTAGGTTTGTCCTTGGATCTTTCTGACAGCCTACGAAGCATATATCTCTGCCTGCAAGGTCGACAGCGTCGTGGCTGTAAAAGAAGCTCAATTCCGATTTCCAGATGGGCATGTTGGATCTCTTCAGCCTCTCAATAGTGCCCTAAACTTCACGTAAGACCAAGAGATTCAGCTTCAACGGCTTTCCAAGAGTGTGCAGAGGCTGGGGGTGACCTACAATTGGAAGCCTCTTACCTCCACGTTTCATCGTGTTCTGACTCTGACTGCTACGCAAGCAATTCATCTCAATTTTGTACTTGACACACGGAAGCATAAGATATGGATTTGAGCAGCAAGGAGACTAGAGTGAGGTTTTTCTTCAATTGACACTACTCGATGCTAATCTTGTACAGAGCGCTTTGAACCTAGTCGCTACCCAAACAGCTATAAGAACCGTAGTGATTCTGAGGAGAGGAAGCGTACACCGCACAAAGACCTCTTCGGAGATCATCGATATTGTCCTCAAAGATTTGTGTGCAGATGTGAAGGAGTATCTTTTCCTTGTTCAAGAGAAGTGGGACAGGCACGATGTGGTGGCTTTTGACATTTTCCATGCAAACTACTCTTGGGAGAACGGCCACATCAAATCTGACCTACCAGTCATCTGCGTCGACTTTTCCCGAAAGGGCCAGCGCATATCCATTGCATCACAATGCTACAGGAGGAGGTAAACGTAGGGACAGCTTCCTCACCACAACCTGAATGGCTGGGATGCACATCCTCCGTACACTGCGGACCATACTCTGGGTCGTTACCCGAGCTACGCAAATCCTCGAGATATCTGTCACAGAAACAACAGCAGCGGGACGCAAACAGACTAGCAAGAGCAGCCCTTTGAACTGCGACAAAGTTGCAAAATCCAGGGTCGACAAGACAGTGATCCTCGCCTTTCAACTTTCGTGTCCAATTGTGCCTCCTTGGCATACCAGACCTATCTGTTGTCGCTGCGAGTCGAGCATCTGATATGTTCACAGTGTTTCACTTCCGCAGAATGTCTGGAAGACGACTGGACGAGCGTCTGTCCAAACCATCGTGTGGGCCCAGACCACCGCGACGAGAAAGGATCCGTTTTGAATGCCTTCTCCCCGTCAAGTCCAACTTACCCTCTGCCTCCACTTCCAAACAACAATACAGATGTTCCGTCAGACGCGGCGTAACTCACTGAAGGGATGTGGGGCCCACGCACTCAGACTGTTCCGACCATCATGCTGCTCGGAACATTGAAGAAATGGACATTCGTACGCCCACGCAAGAGGCATATCTTGAAAATGAGTAATCTCGACATGGTATCATAGATCTTTGCTCTGCGCGTACTTGAACTTTCGCTGCTGGGCGCAAAGGTTTGGATCTTGAAGCCAACAGAGGCACTGATTGCCATCCAGCCGCGTGCTCGAAAGGTTGTCCTCAATGGATGTTATGCTGTTATCCTATTTAGCATGGCGTTGCGGTACTGCCTGGTGACGATTGCAAAGATTGCTCATTGCCTCCAGCACTTTCCGCCGGCATTCCGAAACTTGGTGTGCCGGGAGTTCGTCAACATTTTCATTTCTGCAAAGATTCACGGAAAGTTAAGCTCCCTATGCAAATTCAATTTCGATGTGCTAGGGAATGTGTTGTTCCAATCACTAATTATGAACGATGAATGATACACGAACACCTCCGCGTTTGTGTGCGACTGTGATCCTCCGTAGTATAGAGTAAAATGACCACATCATCGTTAGTGGTTGGTGAACACTTATATAGTTGACCAGATGAAGTCGGTCGCCCGATGGTCCAGTGACTTCTCCAACAGATATAGGTGAACCGCTAAGTAGGGCTGACAGCGCATAACTTCGATCTTCGCTGCGCCACAGCCCACCGCATAAAGTAGTATTAGAGGTGCCTTGCTTGGATGCGACTTTTGTTGTAGTGAAAGATCGACAGCTTGACTGTTAAGAGGACGACACAAACCGTGCCGCTCAGTCATGGCCGAGGAGCAAAAGGAGAAGGATCTCACCTGTTCGGTTGGTCATTTTCCAATGTTACCCGGCCACATCAAACAACGGATAGCTAACGGCAACCATCCTGGTAGATCTGCACCGACATTTTCTATCAACCGTTGACCCTTCTCGATTGTCTACATACCTTCTGCGGCTCATGTCTGAAGGAATGGTTTACATGGCAAGCGACTGCTGCGACATCTCAAGGCCGGCGCAAAGCCCAGCCGTACACCTGCCCATCGTGTCGAGATGTGGTGCGAGCAGCGAAGCCGGACTGGCGAATGACCTCGCAGCTCGAAGACTACCTCAACGCGCATCCCGATCGAGCGAAGAGTGAGGCGGAGAAGGAGGAATTGCGTGCACAATACAAGCCTGGTGACGATGTCATACCTAAGGTGGTAATCAGAGAGGACGAGGGAGACAGCGAGGATGAACGAATGATGGCAGGAGTACGGGAGTTGAGTCTTGCCGACGTGTCACATCAAACGGGACGAGCAAGAGCAAGAGCAAGACCATCGCGACGGCATGGGTCTGAAGAGCACCAGGTTGAGCATCGATCTTCCCTGAGGGACTTGCTGGTGGCTTCTCCAGTAGACTCCCATGACGTGCAACAAGAGATACTGCAGTCGATCCATAACGAGGGGTTACTGGACGGGATTGACATCGATAATCTCACTACTGAGCAGGAAGAGGAGCTTACGGAGCGGATTGCGGAAGCTTACAGACGACGGCAGCGTCGGAGGGATCGGTCTGGGAATCGAGATCATCGTCAGGCGACTGGCCGATCGCCGCAGCCTCCTCCTCGAGCTTCATCAGACCACAGATCTAGGCATCACAGTCGGACGGGCAGTGCAGCCAGCTCAAGTATACCACAGATTCAGCAGGGAACTCAAGCCGAGCAGTCTCAAGCTCGTGTACATCCCCCAGTCTCAAGACCGCGTCCTTCGGAGCAAAGTAGCCAGGAGTCGCGGAGTGACCGGAGAGCAGTCAACGCGAGCAGTCAGTGGAATGCGATATCAGGGCATCGTACGGTGGCGAGTCCTTCTACCATGGCTCCTGCTGCAAGGTCTGCTACGGATCTCACAGAGCGACCCAGAACCGAAGACCACGAACGCCAAAGGCGAAGGCGAGGTTCGACGCATGCAAGAAGTACCACGGATCCGGAGAATGAGGCACTACGTGCACATGTAAATCATCTACGCGGTGCTGCTGGTGCTTCTGAGCAGTCCAGTACACCAGTAAGATCTCCCATGACATCAAGAACTTCCACGGATGCAACACATAGACAGACACAACCGAGCAGTCCGCACTCTGTGTCTTCTGCAACTCCTTCAAGCGGACCTGCAAGCCAGCAGTCAATCCGCCCTGCGCCTTCGCACGCAGCATTCGCTCCAGAGCCGCTCTCAACACTGCAGCAAGACGATCATGCTCCATCTGTCCGCTGTGATCGGTGCGAGAAAGCGAATATCAAGCACGAGTTGCACTATCACTGCCGCCGCTGTCGGAATGGGGATTTCAATATATGCTTGGCTTGCTACCGAAACGAGCAAGGATGCGACTACTGGTTTGGTTTTGGCTATCGAGCATACGATCGATGGCAGCTACTGAGACCACCCGAAGGATATCCGCAGGGCCACGACGGACCACATGTACTTACTGCTCGACGATACCTGCGACCAGATCAAGTAACATTACAGATGTCTCAAGTACACCCACCATCAAAAGAGCCAGGATTACAAGAGGGCGCCTTCTGCGATATCTGCCAGAGCTTCGCGAACGAGCATTACTGGCACTGCCAGTACTGTCTGGACGGTGCCTGGGGCCATTGCAGCTCCTGCGTTCACCAAGGTCGACACTGCACGCATCCTTTGACTCCTGTCGCGCATCTCAGCACCCTCCTACAGCCTCATCACGACCCGACTAAAGCCATCCGCGCTCAGCTGCCGCACCTTCCTCACGATTCCTATGCCATCCATACCGCTCCCACCGACTGCGACATCTGCAACAAGCCCATCCGACCGACGCACCCACGCTTCCACTGCTACCAATGCAGCCATGGCGACTATGACGTCTGCACAGAGTGCTACACCAGCCTCGTCGCCCGCGGCAAGATCAGCCCCAACAACGGACCCCAGGGCTGGCGGCGCTGCTTGCAAGGCCACCGAATGGCTGTCGTCAGCTACCAAGCGACTCCCAACGGCGGGTATGCACGTATTACCACGCACGGTCCCGTGGGCGGATGGCGACTCAAGGACGATGCGGCGAGCACGTCGGTCGAGGCCATGCCGCCGCCGGAGAGCAGTCTCGGCGGACGCTGCTGGGCGCGATACAGTCGCTTCCCTCCGCCCGAGGTTACTGACGAGCTCATGTTTCCAAAGAACGCCGAGATCCGCGAGGTCGAGGAGCGACATCCTGAGTGGTGGGTAGGTGTGTACGCGGGGACGGTATTGCTTGTGCCGAGTAACCATGTCGAGCGCCTATAGAGATGGCACAATGGTACATAGAATGAATACACGAATAACGATTCACGAGATCCAAGCATCATGCATGAGCATTGAACTGTTCAGGAAGGTTATTTCTTACACATTATTGTTGCGCTACGACTTGACTCGTTCTATACAAAAGCGCTCTATCAGTTCTCATCCTCGCACTCCACAATCCACCGTATCCTCAAGTCCTCAGCTCCGAAAAAATGTACGGGAAGATGACCACACATGCCTTCCAGAAGACGCCGACGCTGCTGAGCATCCGCACCGGGATCTTGAGCGCGCTCGCGCTCGTCACGTAGATCCAGATGGCGTACAGCGCGACGGCGAAGAAGTGGTAGAAGAGCACGAAGGGCTGGCTGATGATACCAGCCAGCAGGCCGACGGGGCCGTCGATGCAGTTGCCGCCGAGCTTGAAGTAGCCGAAGCAGCCGGCCTGTAGAGCTTTGAGCTGGGGGTCGTTGGCGGCAAAGAGCGCGTACAACGCCTGGGCCATGATATTGATGACGCTGGTCAGGTTCTTGCGGCGCCAGTGGAATACGCGCATCTGCGCGAGCACGAGCTGGGTCTGGTCGAGTTGCGGGACGACGGAGGGGTGCAGCAGGGTCGAGAGGAGGACGACGTCGGTGAGCGCAACGGTCATGCCGCCGCCCGTCAGGGGATGGCGCATGTTCATGGCGTCACCGAGGACAACGAGGCCTGGGGATTTGTTGATCGTCGCGGGCAGGAAGGAGTTGGGCATCGAGCGTAGTCGGTCCTTCTCGAGGGCGGCCTGGAAGGATGGCTGGACGGACTTGGGCAGGGCGGGCAGCACGGTGTTGCGGAGGTAGCCCTTAACGCCACCGTTCTTGGTGGAGGCGGAGGCGAAGTTCTCGGGGATGTCGACGAGGACACGGGTCTCGTGGGTGCCGATCTGGTACAGTAGCACGGGACTGCCGTCACCGAGCACGACATGGCCGTGGTTCGGCATGGGCAGATCGGCATCAATGAGCTCCATGCCCCAGAACTTCGACTTGGCGACTGGGGCATCGTCACGGAATTCTTTGCGGAATTTGCTCGCATACCCGTCCGCAATGATGGTCAAGTCTCCAAAGAATGAGCTCTGCTCGCCCTTTACCAAAGCTTCCACCCCAACGATTTGTTGGGTATATCCGCTCCTGACCAAGTCTGTCGCCGTCGCCTCGACCACCGTGACGTTGCGATTCGCCATTGCTTTTGCTCTCAACCTCCGGATGAAGCGGCCATGGTGGAATGATCGACCCTCCGGTCTCTTGCGTTTCATCCCTCTCATCTCATCCGTGTGCGAGTCCTTGGTATCTTCCGGTCTTGTGTCCCGCGCGTTCGCCGGGTATGGTATTCTGACCTCCTCGCCGTAGTAGATAACATCGTACCCGAAGACCTTGATTGCATCAATCTCTTCCAGGCATTCCGCTAGGCCAAGCTTCTCTAATGCGGCGACACCGCCAGGTTGTAATAGCTCTCCAACGATCCGGTCGGGTTCTTTCCATGACTTTTCCAGCAGAATGACACTGCGGCCTTGGTTCCCAAGCGCATGTGCGATCGCGCAGCCAAACACTCCAGCGCCGACGATCACCACGTCCGCCTCATGATGTTGCCGTCGGCGCTCCTCTTTCTTCTGCAACTGATATTCCAGGGGCAGATAGTCGTTGCTGGCATGCATGGACATGATTGGCGCACACGCGATTGTGGCACGATGGGTCCACAGACTTGTCGATTGTTATTTGGATGAGTGCTGACGGCTCTCAGTATCAATTCCGCAGTCAATCGCAAAGTTGTGGTATGTTGCAGAACGACAATTCTGCTTTGATCAGGGAGTGTTGACGTCGGTGTGTTTCTCGTTCCACTTTCCATAGGACGATCTGAATAATCTAGACTTTGTGGCGCTCGAGGACGATCTCAGGGTCCGATCTTGAAAGTCAATTGCCGACAACTGACGCTAGACTAGAGTGCGTTTCGATATGACAGGCGCTGGACCATACTCAATTTTTGATATGATAATATTTGCTTGTTACTTTATAAAGTTACGATCGAGAGGGTGCGAGTTGAGGTGTACGATGGTTGCGTGCGATGTAGATCCAGCACATCACTGTGGTATGCAATATGGTAGTGACGAAGCCTTGCAACACTCCCGGCTTGAGCTGAGATACTTGCCGCCACGTCGTTTTCATCTCGCTGCACTGGGTACTGCTGCATATACAGTAATGGATTAAAGAGACTCGGAAACACAAGGAATATAACCAAAGGCTAAGTAGTCATGGATGGAGAGCGTTATATCATAGGTATGAATGTTTCGGGAGGGTTGACGGCCACCTCAGTGAAGTATTATGTGCTGACTTTTTTCCCCTCTACCAAGTCACCCATTCGGTCCTTGATGGATGCAGATACTTGTTTTGATTTCTACTCGAGTGGAATCTTTACGACAGATCACCAGTTCATGTGGAAGGACGGCCAAGAGCGTGACCTCGGGATGGTCCCCAAAAGGTAGTGAAGTTCAGTATAAGCCTGTGTTGATGTGGTACATATACCCTTACCCTGGACAAACATTTGTACTTCCTCGTGTAAGGTTTCAAAGAGCCCAGTGATGATTGTGTAGCGGATCTGTCATATTCTCATCCCGCATATGTTGCGAAACCACTACTGCACCGACCAGTCATTCATTGTCGTGGCTCGCAAACAACGAAGATAACATGAGGCCACAGCGTACACATGTCGTAATACTTCTCGGTCTGGTCACCATGGCGGACCCGGCCATGGGCAAGTCCAGAGAATGTAGAATTGTTCTCAATGATCTTGTAGCAAAGCCTGGATCTTATATCGTATAAAGCGAGTGTCGACCAAGTATGACCAGGCTGGTTGTCAAAGCCAAAGAAGACCTCGTATCCAGCATTCTTAATGGCACTTTGACAGCTTGTGTCACTCAAACACATGGCACTTGTGTTTCATATATGTACTGCTTACAGCTTCCAGGCCTGTAGTGCTGGAAGCCTTTGTCATCATGAACACCTGAGACAGCTATGCTACTGTAGCCGATCTGAGCATCAACATTTGCTTGATTGTGATAGTCGATGGTTCATTTCGTTTCAGTTGCAGGAACAGTTCTCTGGATAGGCCGTTGGATGGTACAACGGTGAGCATATTGACGAGTATGACCGTATCGGATCCAACGATGTCAAGCATCAACACCTATCAGCCCGATGTTCATGAGCAAGACCACAGCACAATGGCAACGATACTCAACACCTTTGAAACCATGCTAGTGCATGTCATCGTTTCCAGCCGCTCCCAATCATTTCTTGCACTTTGGTTGCAGGCGGCATGAAAGCTGTGCGACATGTTGTACTTGGGCTGCAACGAAGCAGATCAGACTCCAACCGATGTTATCCTTGTCAGTCTAGGACAACTAGGTGATGCATTCACATAAGCTAGTTCAATTGTGTACTGGTTGCACATATGAGGATATCTGCCTGCACATTGGGGAACACTTCGCTTCTCCATCATGATCTATCGCAGCATACGATATGGAGTCGACGACCGCTCATGTTGTGCACATTCGTGAGTGCGCGATGTTTAATCTTTGTATGCATGACTCCTGCGACAGGGGACGAAGATGGTTTCTTGCAGGTCAACCTCAGCTTCCTTTGCGTCTGGCTTGCAAATGCTTGCATGTACCATTTGAGGTAGAAGACTTCGCATATGAGCCTGAGAAGTGGAACAAGCAGTCCGAACAGCCATTCGAGTTTGGGTAGTGGCCATGATGCGGCCTTCGAGAGCTTGTCATGTGGTAAAGTACAGTGTCAAAGTTTCGTTGATGTTTGGTGCACGTCAATGCCCATCCATGGGAAAGCGTGACGCCAAGCCTCCGACGACCCTAGGATCTTGCAACAAACCACAGGATGCATTCTCCATACTTCACGTCCCGAACTTCGAGGTACACCAGTTGGCCAACAGTGTGGCGGTGATGCTCCTTATATGGTATCGAGAGGGGCGAACATGCGGCGGTAACACAATACCAGGTTCTGCATCTAGCACCAATTCGTGGCTCACGCACCACAGACAGCCCTCCAGTGTCACCATCCGTCCTACGCTGCGGCAAGATCAACGTGTTATTCGCCACCAAGATCCAAAGACCGGGTCGAGCTCTCTGGTTCTGCCCTGTCCTGGCTGGGAAAGTTTGCTGGATTTCCATGACCAACTGTATAGGCATTGCAACGTATGTGGTACACAACGAAAACTAGAGCCCCTTCCACAACGTGCTGGACCGATAATCCGGCCTTTCAGATGTACTAAACCATCAGCTACCTGGATTGCTGGGTGTCGATGTGACTAGTCATCTAGTATTGAATTTTCAGCACATCCCTCAATACCGAGGGATTGAGAGACGAACCAATATCTTGCTGCCCAGCCTTTGAGGCCAGAGGGCGTACCATGCAAGACTTTCTGTCTATACCGGCACTCGGATTAGCCCACGAGTCTTTCCGTGAAGTCTGGGGTCCATGAGAGTCGGTGGTAAGAAGGTGGAGTCCAACACAACAGACTTCACCTCACCCAGAGCTACCAACCAACCATTTCTTGTACGCTTTTTGGAATTCTCTGGTCCCATGCTCACTGCCCAATTTTCGGTCAATGGTACACTGTTCCGCATCCTTACGTGCGACATGGATTTGCAGCCATCACAGCCCGAGGTGTTCTTTGGTGGTTCTCGTGTATGTACGACAACTGTTGGAAAGTTGTGCTGATGGTACGCTGTTGCGAGCCGCGGCGCAATGTGCCATCGAACTGCGCAAGTGGGAGATTCCCATCGGTACATCTAGTGTGTGATGCATGGTCTCAACACTAAACCATCACATGTGTTTCAGCCATGATCTACATATGTAAAGCTTACCCACGACCGCGCCCTTAGATGGCTCCGTGGCGACAGGATTGGTATATGAATTTGCCTCCCTCATGCTTAGCCTTGCAAATTGTGCTTGTAGCTGCTTGTGGCCGTTGTAGATATACAACCGATCATGGTATGAACCTCAACAAGATCTCTACGAATATTGAGCTTCACAGCTGACGTTTGAAGATCTATGAGCAACATCTCGAACAGATGCCGCAGAGGCAGCGACGAAACGGGACAAGCCCTCCGGTCCGAGACTCTTTGCAAAATCTGAGTACTCCATTTCAGGTCACTCTTCCGAGGATACAGAGGAAGGATTGGCATCCATCTTGTACACAAACATCCCCAACGGCTCAGCCACTACTGCCACGAAAATCGATAAGCATTTCGGAGCTCTTGATCCAAAATGAGCAGTCACCACCGCGGACATATTCGGCATTATGCTCTCCATCATCACTACCAACTACCACACGCAGTTCGCCGCGATGGTCGAACTATACTGCGTCTCCAGTCCACTTGCAGTCATACGAGCCAATGCTCCGTTCTGAACATCATTTGGACCGGGTTCCTGCACACTTCGGACCTTGCGACTTTGACTTACAACACCCTCAGGCCCCATTTCAAAAACTCTCACCGTCCAACTATGGAAAAGAGGTGAGAATCGTCTCTCCAGGTCAGTCTGATGCTGCAGTATTTGCTTCGCCAAAGTCCTTAGTAAGCCACCATGATTCCGCAAGGCCGAGTTTAAGTGGCAGAACACATGAGGTAGATATTCCTGCGAATCTCGAATATCACCTCAGATTGCGTCAACAGCCGAGAGATGCCCGGGCTTGCGGCTTTGGTGAACGAGACCGTCGAGCTATTGACCCACCACCTATCATTGAGCTCAAGATCTTAGATAGGAGGACTGGTCAGCCTGAACAGGATCCAATGGCTATGCTTGCACTACATTGCACATTGCGTAATGAGGAAGGACGCGATGAGACCATCGACGAAACGTCGACACTCTTAAATCCGTCGCAAAGCCAACGACTCATGGGATCGTTGGTGGCTTCACCATATCAAGCAAAGGACGACAACAATGTTGCGGGCTCCTTCTTCGTCTTCTCCGACCTTAGCTGTCGCTCGCCCGGCAAGTTTCGGCTTCATTTCAAGCTCTTACGCGTTGATCCGTCGAACATGCTACCCGGGGCTATACACAAAAGTGTCGCGACAATCGTGACAGATGTATTCATCTCACATACTGCGAAAAGCTTTCCAGGAATGCGTGCCAGTACTCCCCTGATCAGGTCGCTACGAAGACAGGGATTGAATGTCAGTGTGAAGAAAGGCTCAGAGCGACGCACTAGTGAAAGCAAGATCAAGCGCCAACACGATAGTATTGATGAAGATGCCGCCTCGGAGTCAGATATCGATGGTTCGCGTGAGGATGGCATGGTCCCCATGGCATGGCAATGCCCCATGAGACCCAAGGAGCCACAAAGAAGCCGCAAATTCGCAAAGACAAGGAAGAAATTGGCTGCCCACACATGAGTGCGTGCGAAGTTAGGAGATCGATTGCACTGGTAAACCGCGGTGGAATGAGCTCATAGGATGTGACAAGATCCTGCCACTCATCTTTGACCGATCCGCGTACAGAGATTGTTGTCAGGAATGCACAATACTCCGTACGAGGAGTGGAACCTTGCACTTAGCGTAGCGGTACTGTAGCGGTAAGCAGTATGCTCTTTATGGACCGCGCATAGAAGCGAGGTCCTGGCCACTTTTCCATGCACCCCTGTCAGGGACAACTTGGAACTGATTTCACACGACTACTTGGAGCTGGCAAGAAGATTTGCGGCTTCTTCACGATGGATTTCGTGTTCTTCGAAGTCTACAGTGCACAAAACATGTGCATTTTCTGTATATAGCGAACATTTTCGTGCATTTAGCTTCTCAAGCAAGGCTCACAATGACATCGACGCGTTAACCGACATTCGAAAGCGTCGTCCAATGGCATAACCGCAGTTCGAAGAGAGGTGATTCTGTTCAACAGTGTAACGCTCGTCTCCTCTAGGTAATCGTAACATGATGCAAGTCGTTTTCGAGACTGCATCAGAGAAGACGTCGTACACACATGTCGTTAAGCCGAAATAGGAAGGTACGTGTATTTTACCTCTAGGTACGTTGGATGTAGCTACATGACTTCATGCATCTGCACCCTATACCATACATACATACGTTGTGCACCTGTGAATAACCTTCAGCAACCTGTATACCATTTGGGGCCTAACATCGTTGAGCAAAACAAACACTGAAGACAGCACGTCAGAACCCATTACCCGTCAAATCAGGTACGTGGTCTACGATAAGCATATATTGGCAAACAGCTCATGTACCTATATTCTCAGATCCACTCCCAGATCAGGATGACATTCGACGTGGAACAAGTCCGCAAGCATTTCCCAGCTCTGCAGCACCAACAAGTTTACTTCGACAACGCCGGTGGCTCGCAGGTCCTGCAGGAGGTCGTCGACAGCATCACGAAGTATCTATGTACAAGCAACGTCCAGCTCGGAGCCAGCTACCCAGTCTCACAGACATCCACCAAGCTCTTCGAGAATGGCTGCACTGCCGCAGCGACATACATCAACGCCTCTCCTAGTGAGGTCGTCCTAGGTCCATCGACGACCCAGCTCTTCCGTAACCTCTCCGCTGCGTTGTACGACTACATAACGCCGGAGTCGGAGATCATCGTCTCACTGCTGGATCACGAAGCCAACATCGCCTCGTGGGTGCAGCTCGCGGCATGGAAGAAGTGCACCCTCAAGTGGTGGGGCGCGGCGAGCAAAACGAACCCACAGCTTGATCCGGCAGAGCTTCGCCGGCTGATGACTCCGAATACCCGCCTGGTCGCTTGTACGCATACCAGCAACATACTCGGCACGATCAACGATGTGCGCGCGCTCGCCGCGACGGTCCACGAAGTCCCCGGTGCGTTGCTCTGCGTCGATGCGGTGGCGTACGCACCCCACCGCGCTGTCGATGTGCGGGCCTGGGGCGTTGACGTCTACTGCTTCAGTTGGTATAAGGTATACGGCCCGCATATTGCGATGATGTACGTGGCCAAGTCGGCGCAGCAGCATCTCCAGACACTGGGCCACTTCTTCAAGCCGACTGATTCGCTAGAGAATCTGCTTGGGTTGGCGGCAGCGAGCTACGAACTGGCGGCCAGCGTGCCGGCGGTGTGTGGATATCTGCGACAGGTGCCGTGGGCGGAGATTGCGGCGCACGAGGAGCGCTTGCAAGGCGTGCTGATCGAGTATCTGTGCTCGAAGCCGGATGTGTTCCAGATCTGGGGCGAGCCGGTGGCGGATCGGGCGAAGCGCGTGCCTGTGATTAGTTTCACGGTGAAGGGCTGGAAGAGCAAAGATGTAGTGGATGCAGTGGAGGCGAAGAGCAACTTCGGATGCAGGTGGGGCACTTTCTACTCGGTCAGATTGGCAGAGCAGGTGATGGGCTTAGATCCAGTGGATGGAGTCGTGCGAGTGTCGCTTGTGCACTATAATACAGGTAAGGTAGCACACTTGTATGCAGTAGACAATCACGATGTTGGGAACCTGCTAACAGAGTGCTTTCCCATCATTAGAGGACGAGATTCAGCGGTTTGTCAAACTTCTGGATGCAATTGTTTCAGCATGATCCAGGCTCCGGATCTGTATAGTATGCTTCACCTTATGATGAATAGCAAGGTACGGAAGCTACTCGCTATCATCATCATCATCGTATGCATCAATGCAAAACGTCAGTATGAATGTCCCAGCCACAAGCTGCCGAATACTTCGTCATACTATACGTCAAGCTCTTCCCAGCAGACGCTTGTGATCCTTGTACGCCTTAATCTCCTGCTCAGTTGGCCGGGCCTCTGGTCCATTGCCTCCACGTATTGGATCTTGACCTGGCAACTATGTAATTGGTTAGCACATGTCCAAAACATCGTTAGCACATTGTTGGCCACATACCCGTTCAAGGTGGAACTGATGGCGATTCTTCGAAGCATCTAGGACCCTTACGCTTCTGACCGCATACAAGCCATCGTAGCGGAATCCGAGCTGTGGAGCCCATTTGCTCTTTGCATTGTGTGATCTGATGAGGCGTACAGGCTTGTGGTTTTCTTTGTTCTCAAGGAGGAAAGCCGTGTTCGTACTGATTCCGTCCTTGCTATCAGTACCACAGTATTGTAGCCAGTCGCCGTGGTCTTCATCTGGGTATGGTTTGTTCTCGGAGTCAAGACCTCCCGATACTATCACAGAGAATGCTCCTTGGCCACGTGCACCAGCAATCCCACCCTGTGCAGCACCATGAGCGCCATCTCGTAGGGTACACAGCTGAGTCGGCCACCACTGGCCGTTCACCAAATGGTTGTCGCCATGGCATTTCCACGGCACCGCTTTAAATCTTGGATCGATCGAATCGCCGCCCTTCTCATTCTTCGCAGCTGTCTTGATCCCGCGCATGATGTCGGTCTCGAAATCTTGGCGACACCATTTAGTGTACAGTTCGAGCGCATCAGCTTTGATGTCATAAGGCCAGTCGATGTTGCTGCCCTGCGCACCTTTGAAAACCTGTGGTAGTCCATTGTCGTTCGAAAGCATCAGATTGTCTCTGAGCAGCTGACCAGTGACATCCATAAAGACAAGATTGTGCAACATCTTTCGCACGTTTTGGAGGTCGACTTTCCTCACGTAGCCTTTGAGACTGGCGAGGGCGGCATCTGTGTTGGCTAGGCGCGCATCCTTGGAGCGGCCTTTTGGCTTCTGAAGCTTTTGGTACCACTCTGGTGGCATATTTGGTGAAGCAAGAGTGGATACTGGCTGAAGATCAGACACTTGTGAAGATAAAGCTTGGGGCTTCTTTGGGTTCTTTTGGTTCTTGATATCACCGAGCGTCGGCTCTGTCTTTAAATTTGATTGCGGTGGCCGCGAGGGAATTGGCTGTCCCAGTGTCGGCGACACTGCCTTTTCGGCACGTTCCTTTCGTGGCGCCCAGTCTTTAAGGATGTCGCCCCCTGCTCTAAGAATCTTCGACGGTTCTGGATCACGTTTTGAAGATCGCACAAGCATTCTCTTCCTTGATGCAAGAGGTATAATGTCATCATCGTCGTCGCTGTTGATATCTTCTTGCTTCACATCATGGTTTGGAGAGGTGGGCTCTGGCCCAAGATCAGACGCAATTTGCGTCTGTGCAATCCCAGAAATAGGCTTGTCTGGTACTCGGTCTTCACCGCCAATGCTATGATGTATCTTACGACGCTTGTTACGCATAGCCTCTCTGCGCCTATCAAATTCTTCCTCATCCACGGAGTTAAGCGCCGCTTTGAATTTTTCACGATCAGTGAGGTTGAGAGCAGTCTGCGGCAAGCTTTGTTGGTTTCCCATCTTTGTAATTAGCAAGACTGTGTGAAATCAATGGAGCTGTAGACGATGTAAAGATGAAGGTAGTGAGCTGCGAGTGTATTGTTGTTGTGTGCGTTGGGAACAGCTTGGTGAGATATGGCTATTGTGTTGTCTGGGATCACCAGACACAATAGCAATAGAGTACGAGCTACCTCTTGCATGTGGTAACAGTGCACGCTACGTGTCGGTTGTCTGTCCGACCTTTTCGCGCTTCAGTATCGAAGTGAAGTGCGGACTGCACGCGTCTATGCTTGACCTCAACGCGAGATCACGTGGAATACGAACACTGCCAGAGTTCTCGGTGAATACCTCACCTGAGTCAGCTCTGCGATGTGAAGTCTGACATGCTTGTGTGATGTTGTGCATAGAAATGTTCGCAATGAAGTGAAGTGGCAACATGGAGCTCCAGTTGGGATTGAATTGAAAGCTGCTATCACGTGACCGTTGTTTCACTGTCTTCGCAGATTCGCGTTACACCTGGAGAACAACTTCACTTCGAGTGAATATGGCAGACAGCGATCCTCAACATCTGGCCTCTTTACAACACGCCTCAATGCTCCATGTGTCACTGGATTACCTTCACCATCATGACTCCAGAGGATATGCGTGTATCCGCCAAGCATGTAGGTATGCAGAGAGGGTCTTCTCCCCAAAGCAAGAAACACAGGTTTTTTCACATTCGATCACCTTGCGGAGTACAACGACCTCGAACAGTAGCTTCTGCTTACTGGCTCATCGTCCATCACAGCTAACAGATATCGGAATGATTACTATCACGGTTTTGTCAGCAGATGAAGAGCTTGGCTCGGCTTCTCGTCTATGCTGACTTCCACGAGACGCAGTCAGCAGCTGATCCGCAGCTGATGAATGACAAACAAACGCGCGACGAGTGTCATCTGATCACTCTATCGATTGGGTAGGCGGTGAACCGACAATGTCCGATACTCTTGATGAAAAGGAGGCCGGAACTCCAATGAACGGTAGAATCGGTGCACGACCTCTCCGTGTATCTCATCACCTCACTTCCAGCGAAGCTCACATTCAACGATTGATCAAGTAGACGGCGATCTCAGGAGACCAGTCCAACATCAGACAGGGAGATGCAATGCGAGAAGGTTTCGATCCTACGACCGCAACCGAAAGTCGAGACTGCTTATGCCAGAAGTCTGTTACATAAGAATACCCTCATCTGTCAACCACTTGAATAAAGCAGAAACTACCACACCACTTTCATGACTCGTGAGCTGGCGGCCATCGTCGTGAGCGCAACGCTAAATGACGCAGGCACGGCACAACCACTGTTCATGGAATGATAAGCATATCTGGTGGTGGCAAGCAGGCGTTCACTATGTACGCCGCCCATAAGCCATGTCGTGCGGCTAGGAAAGCCACAGCTGCAAGGCTGAAAGAGGAAGGACAAGCCACATGTCCCAAATAGTCGAATGTAGAACCACGTGTCCTTCGAATGAAAGCAACAATCTGGTTCAGAGGGCGAGCTACAGTGTACATAGAGACTTTGCTCTCGACTATGAAACCATGCTCGTCGAGTAGCATGATCCTCGATTCCTCGCGAGCTGAAGACCTCACGAAGCAAGCAGCGCGGTTGTCGCAGGTTTTTTGCGCAATCGCACATAGCGATCTGGAAACCTACAGCCTACTCGACGTTACAGTATACATGTCTGTTGCATGTGGACGTGGGACGATTAACGAGGCACAAGCCTGCAGATCTGCCAGCCAGTACTTCTTAATCATGTTAGCCTTCCCTCGTGCGAAAAACTCTTTGAGTGGATAATTTCTAGACGCTACAATTATGCAAGGACAATTGCGCAAAACCACGGCGCCCACTACGTCAACGTCGCAGTCGTCTCTGGCACCACACAGCCGCTATTCCTTGGGGGGCGGTTGAACTCTGCTCTGGAGGCGATCCACGATCGACGTCAAAGGATCAACTAACTTCCTAGTCCACGTGTCTATGGCACCGGGTGGGGCACCAACTGCTGTGCGGAATGGCTGAAGTCCTGCATTACATACTGTACGAGTCAGCAACAAGAGGTGTGGGAATTTCCTACGCATGGTATCTTTTCGTGGCGGTCTTGATGGAAGCGAAATGGTTTTGCTGTTGGAGGCGCGCTGAACGTGTTTTGCGATCATGATGTCAGTGTGTATTCCCGCACGATCGGCCTAGGCCGGACAGCCCGCCTGGTGAAAATTACAGTTGCAGTGCGCAGATCCGACGTGTTTGTTGAGTCTCATATGTGCCGGTCTTACTCGCACATATCGACAGAACAGGCACACCGCCGTTGCCGCATACATATGTCGCCGTTAAACAACCCGGTCAGGTGTGTCAAGCTCGACCTGACAGGCTCTTACGATCGGACACAGTCAGACTTCCCGCCAAGCATACATTATGCATCATCCACATAGTCGCAGTATCGTATGTACCATTGCTTCACTGTCAACGCAACTCGCTTGTTCCTCTACTGGCGGCGCGTCCTGCCATTGTGGGAAATGAAAAGTCTCAATATCCTAGATATCACACGTGTTAGGTGTGGAGGCCACATGGAAGGTGGATGATCGACAGCTAGAAGGACCAGGGGGACAGCCGCCTACGACATGGTCGATATGGTGCGAGAGTTTCGAAGTCTTCGATTCCTCCTCAAACAGTGGGTCGTGGCAGACGCCGTTCTGCAATGGAGTAGTGCTTGACGTCCTGCGAGGTCGATTTTAGTGTCGGTCGCAGGAAATCGCCGTTGAATTAGCTGGGCGAGTGCTAATCAGGTAGCAACTCATGCTACCACAGCTTACTTTGCACCATGACACGAAGCATTTCTAGTCCCTTGGCCATGGCATTTGCATGGTTGCATCGATTGCAGGATGGTGGGAATTGTGGGTGATGCCAATGTCTGGAGTAAGCATTGCGGGTTGGACAATGCTACGACTCTACCAATCAAGAGCTTTGAGCATAATACCTCGCGGTATGAGTTGTTGTGCATGAAAGAATGATTTCCGAAACCGTGCTGCGGAGATGGAAACGAACCGCAGTCATCAGGCAGCCCGAACGACCGTTGTAAGGATGTCACTACCGCCTCGCTCATTTTATGCAATCGAGATCCAGACACATACACACTATTCGCTGGTCATTGCCTCGTCGACAGCGTACACTGTCGTTGGCCTTATGCCTCCACCAGCCGCCCGCAACCCCGCAGAGTCTCATGGCCGATTAGCGATGTTGCAGTGCATTTGAGGGTTTGGTTCCTCGCCCACAGTGTGCTGGCGTGGCTGACGAGCCGCTGCGGCATGGCGCCGTTCTAAGCATAACCAAATGCAAGCCCGAGCCATCAGATGCAGCTGTCTCATGCATATTGTACATGAAGAGTGTGCGGTGAGGGGACAACCAAATGCTACAGTACATGTAGTCAGCACGGGAATGGCTGCCGCGGCATCTTTGGATGGCTATCGTTTGCACGGCGAATCATTGCTGACACGAAGCCCAACGTTGACGGCCGTCAAAAATAAGCATTACCTCACCCAAACTACGACGCTTGGCTGTGAGATGGACACTCGTCGTCCCATATTCCGCCCCGCCTTGGCTGCCGGCCGCCCTCTATCCATGAGATCATCACCGCTGCCACATGGCCGGCACGCCTTGTGCGCCGATCTGCAAGGGGTTGGTGGATCGTCCGTGGACTGTTCAGGAAAACCTTCGTATCAGATCTGCACATTGTCCATGGTTGATGCATCGTATTGTGCAAAGCGTACAACAGATCCTGATGGCAGGACTGGACACGAGCGCATCGGCGTCGACCACCTGAAGGATTTATGCACGACAAATGCACCCAAGTCAGCATCGGCATGCTCGCCCAATGCTGATGCTTTGACAACCATTATGATCGTGCTAATGTAGGTAGCTGCGTGCTTGCCAGCCCACCTAAGGTAGCGTCCAGCTGCGGTAAAGATCCCTAGGATGAATGCAGGTTGCATCAGCCACACTCAAATGCCCAAACCTTATAGCAGGATCGGGGTGGTGTGGGATCACGGATCACCGCTTGCAACGCTCCCTCGTGCTCGAACCATGATGTCTACTAGCCAGGACAAGGAGATCCTTCGCTGATCATGGTCTCCTCCAACAACAACTCCTTCAGGTTGCCGGATGCACCACGTACATAAAGGATGCAAAGCCCCCAAAGCATGCCATGAGAGAGAGTCAGGTATCTTCCATCCTTCACGCCACGGTCATTAACTACATACACCCTATTGAGACCTTACCACGCATCCTGTACTAACATTACTCGGCACTTTGATCTACAAAAACAACACCTCACCACATCAAGTTCTACTCAAGTTCTACTCATGCCATTTGACACCACGGGCTGTGGTGCACACCCACACTTCTCCATGTCTCCCTCAAGTAATGATCTACGATCAAAGATCAGGAGATCAAACACAATGGACTCCCAGACCTCAAGTGGCCGCTCCAAGACGCACCGCAAACTAAAAGAAAGCTGCAACGAATGTGGCTACGCCAAGGTGAAGTGCAGCAAAGAGAAGCCGCAATGCTCTCGTTGCAAAGAGCGAGGCCTCACTTGTGGGTACGACTTCTCTTCACGAGCTGGCCGGAGGTTGGCGTCTTCAAGAGCGACGACCTCTGATCCCTCATCTATGCGCCAAACCAGCTCATCTCGACCTCAACTTCAGCACTACCGAGGGCAAAGCCTTACAGCTTCCCCCAGTCTTTCGCCTACCATCATGCATCAAATTCCCACCCTCATGCCAGGCAGTGATGCTGAAATGGCAGCCTTTGGCTACTTCTCCGACGCATTCGGAATCAACGACTATGCTCTGGACTATCTTACGCCTTCGGCTTCACCTGTCATGCCTTGCAGTATGGACATGCCAGTCGATCCAATGATGGACTTCAGCCATCTTGACCAGACTGCGCAAAACATGCTTCCACCGACCTACTTCAACGATGCTTCGGCGCACATGAACCCCATCTTCACGCCACCCAACATGATGTCCCCAGACGCACTACCTGTCTCGCCAGTAACGCCTGACACTCCTGTGTCCCAACAAGGCAGCGTTGGCTCGGCCGTGTGTCACGAGGTGTTGAGAGGCAACAGCAGCTGTTTGTCGAAGATGCTCAACGTGTTGGCCATCCAAGAGCATGGACACCGTGCAGACGAGTCGGGCTATGGTTCCGGTGCATCGAGCCCAGCACATAACATGACCTCGGTCGAGGACGCCATCCATGCCAACAGGACCATCCTCGATGCCGCAGCAGCCACTCTCGACTGCCACTGCCTCGCTACCAGCAGCCAATTGATCTACCTTCTCGTTTCGACCGCATTCGACGTCATGTCACGCTATGCAAAGGCCGCCTCATATCCCGACCTGGTGATCCCCTCCCCTTCGCTCCAAGCCTTCGCCATGGCCAATGCTGGCGGCTCCTACCCTAACACCGACGCTGCTCCCGCCCGCCTCGTCTTCGGCGAGCTGCACAAGGTGCTCCGCTTCATCGACCTGCTCGCCCAGCGCTTCCAGGAGCTCAACTCGCTACAACGGCCCAACGCTCAGCGCCACGACAGCTTCATCTCCGGCACCAGCAACGTCGCCATGAGCAACATTGGCAACATCAGCAGCAGCTACAAGCCGCAGGAGCCTGGCGACGCCTGGAAGGGCCAGGTCGTCTGCGTCTCCGCCGCCACCTTCCAGTCGCTCGAGAACGATCTCCGTCGCCGCCTCAAGGAGATCCGTGATGGCATCTTGACGCAGTTGCGCAGCAGGACATTGTAGATTCTGCATCTGTCTGATTCTAAGTAACGCATACCATTGGGGTTCTTCAATGCATTTTCATGGGCGACGGCGTTCAAAACGAGGTTTTAGGGCAAACGACATTCATCATGATCGGGTATGGGTCGGGGAGCGGGTTGCATCCTGACGGCTGAGACTCATGGTGGGGAGCGTGCATATTGGTTCCGGGTTTTCGCTTCACTTCATCTTTCTTGCATCTTATCTTGGGGGGCGTGTGCGATTTTCTGTACACGACATTGGCAGCTGGGACGAAGCTGGCTATGACGTCTTTGGGCAGTGTTCAGCTGGATGGTGGGGAACAGACAGCTTCATAGTTCTATTCTTGTGCGAGCAGATACACGTACGCAATTCTGATAACTGTTTACATTACCTTACTTTCTACATCCACCTCCATACTCTTCTTCTTGCCATTTCACTCCCATTCCCCAATATTCGAACACACTTGCGGACTTGCCTTGAAGAATTCATACACAGACGTCTGGACGGGGACCACTCTCATCATGGCTTCCGCGATTAAAGGCGGTGTCAACAGCATGCTCTCTGCACTACATCTAGGTGGGAAGAAAGAAGAAAGCGAGAGCTACAGCCCGCCGACCGACGAGGACCTACGGCAGCTAAAGGAAAAGTACGAAAAGGCCGGGCAAGAGCAGGTGTGGGCATACTACGACGAACTCAAGCCGGAGGAAAAGGGCGCGCTGTACCAGCAACTGCTGCCAATTGACCCGGAACGAATCAATCAGCTAGCGGACAAGGCACTACATCCGCCGCAGGAGGAGGGCGAAGCAAAGACGACGTCACTGGAGCCGCTGCCGGAATCCGCGACGACGAGCACGATCGACAGCGACGCGGCGGATCTGGAGAAATGGTACAAGTCTGGCTTGGCGCTCGTGGCGCAGAATAAGGTCGGCGTGGTGCTGATGGCGGGTGGGCAGGGCACGCGGCTGGGCAGTTCGGCGCCCAAGGGCTGCTATGACATCGGCCTGCCCAGCAAGAAGTCGCTGTTCCAACTGCAGGCGGAGCGCATCTGGCGGCTGCAGCACCTCGCCAGCAAGCACCATGACAAGGAGGACGTGGTCATCCCGTGGTATATCATGACTTCGGGCCCAACGCGCAAGCCGACGCAGCAGTTCTTCGAGGACAACCGGTATTTCGGACTGAACCGCAACAACGTGGTGTTCTTCGAGCAGGGGGTGTTACCTTGCATTAGCAATGACGGCAAGATCCTGCTCGAGACGAAGGGGAAGGTTGCCGTGGCCCCGGACGGAAATGGTGGGTTGTACACGGCACTCATCACTGCCGGAGTTGTGCAGGACATGGAGAAGCGAGGCGTCGAGCACGTCCACGCTTACTGCGTCGACAACTGCCTCGTGCGTGTCGCCGATCCGACGTTCATCGGCTTCAGCGCCGAGAAGGAGGTCGACATCGCGACCAAAGTGGTGCGCAAGCGCAACGCCAAGGAAAGTGTTGGCCTCATCCTGCAGAAGAACGGCAAGCCCGATGTCGTGGAGTACTCCGAGATCGACAGCGCGACGGCGGAAGCGAAAGACGCAAAAGACAGCAGCCTGCTGAAGTTTCGTGCGGCCAACATCGTCAACCACTACTATAGCTTCCGATTCCTGCAATCCATCCCCGAATGGGCGCATAAGCTACCCCATCATGTCGCCAAGAAGAAGATCCCGTCGATTCCAAGCGACTCCAAGGATGGCACGCAGGTCAAGCCGGAGAAGCCGAATGGGATCAAACTGGAGCAGTTTGTGTTCGATTGCTTTCCCTTTTTGGACATGGAGAAGTTTGCGTGCATGGAGGTCAAGCGAGAGGATGAGTTCTCCCCACTCAAAAACGCGCCGGGCAGTGGCGAGGATTGCCCCGAGACCAGCCGGAAAGATATCTTGCAGCAGGGCACGCGCTTCCTGGAAGGCGCCGGGGCGGTCGTGACCAGCGAAGAGGCCGATAGTGGTGTCGAGGTGTCGCCGTTGATCAGTTACGGAGGTGAAGGATTGGAGTTCCTAAACGGGCGGGAGATCAGAGCTCCGGCGGTCATTGAGAAGCAGGATTGAGGATGAAACAACCAACACGAGGTGCCTTGCTTACATGTTTCATACCAACACGACGTGGACAGGGAAGTGCTTCGTTTGACCGGGGAGAATGATAGATCAAGATGATTAGGTATACATAGCAAACGTACTTACGACGATCACGAGCAACGAACAACGAACAATTCCAGATGAGATGCTTTGCTTGTACTCTACGATCCCGTACCTGCGGTGAGCAACATTGATGTCCTGTCCTGCAGCATGTCGTGTATATTTCGCGTTGCTGAAATGATCGTCGGCCTTTGCTATGATACACGGTACCTATCTTCCTACTCTCCTTCAATGTCTGTCTATGCCATGAACACGTAAACCATACACTATAAGAATAACGCGAGGTGTCACACAGCCAGCCTCCAGACAGGAATCTAGGCTCAGTTGCACTGGCAGAGTCGCAGAAAGAGGAAAGCGGAAAATGGAAAGTGGGATGGGCCGAACACAGAGAGGAAAAGCCTGGTCCGTGCACGACCATCAGGGCCAATCCGGAAAAAACCACAATCTCTTTGGCGCGCACCGCACGACTCGGTTTCGGTATGTGTGTTGGTGCGCTTCTAGTTCTTTGTCGAATTCCTGCGCGTTCCTTAACTCTCACTGCGACTACCACTACCACCACCACTACTACTACTACAGTACACGACGACGATACCGCGTACCTACACATCGAACGAAAGACTTTGTAAAGGGCCCTTACTACGCTTATTGTTGGAGGCTTAAGAGCGCAGATATCTCGAGAGAAAAACTGTCGTAAGAGAAGAGGAGAGCGCGAGGAAGACGAAGTGCGGAGCCGCTGCTGTTGTGGAGAAAGTGAGTGTTTGCAATTGCTTCAACCGTTGGAGATATCGTGATTGGAATTGAAGTTCTTGCTCGCGAAAAGACTCTTGCGCTGGCGATATTGGCGCTGGCGTTGAAATTTCGCGTTCGCAGCTGGATCGTTGAGTGTCACACAAGCTGGGAGACTCGGAGTTTGAATCACGAGACCATCGTTGAGGTTGCGCTTTCCTTGAGTTCTTGCTATGCGAAGGAGGTTTTCATCACAAAAATCGTACAGTTCTGACATTGGCAAGCAGACTAGAAAAGCCAGGAGTCCAGTCCTCTATACACAAACGATATGTCGTCTCTTTCCCGCCGTGCGTGCTACAAGTGCGGCAACGTCGGCCACTACGCCGAGGTGTGCTCGAGCAGCGAGAGGCTCTGGTGAGTGCATCATGCGTTGCGCGGGAGACGGAGGGATGTTTGTTGATCTTGTGACTGACTTGTCGGAAAAGCTACAACTGCAAGCAGCCGGGCCATGAGAGCAACAACTGCCCTCACCCAAGGACAACTGAGAGTGAGTGCTTGTCTGCATATGGAGTGTATGTATATGCGGTGCTGACTCTTTCCCCAGCAAAGCAGTGCTACCACTGCCAGGGCCTCGGACACGTCCAGGCTGACTGCCCCACTCTGCGCATCAGCGGTGGTGCTTCTGGCGGACGCTGCTATTCGTGTGGTCAGCCTGGTCATCTTGCCGTAAGCAGTCCACATGAAACAACGAAACTCCATGCGCTGACATTCACTTAGCGCAACTGCCCGACTCCCAACGCCGCTCCCTCTCCTCCAGTCGGTCGCGGTGCTGGTGGACCAGGTCGTGGTGGATACGGAGGAGGCTTCCGTGGTGGCTTCGCCGGGAATCGTTCTGCCATGTGCTACAAGTGTGGTGGACCCAACCACTTCGCCCGCGACTGCCAAGCTCAGGCCATGAAGTGCTATGCTTGTGGAAAGCTGGGCCACATCTCCCGCGACTGCACTGCTCCTAACGGAGGACCCCTGAACGCCGCTGGCAAAACTTGCTACAGGTGTGGTGAGGCTGGCCACATCTCCCGGGACTGCCCACAGAGCCAGGTTGATGGAGCTGCACCAGTTGTCAACGGTGATGCATCCGTCGCCCCTGAGGGTGTCCTGGCCGCGCCATTGGCTCCAGCTGCTATCGCGGCTTAAGCCCGAATTTTCATTTCCGACACATGCACACTCCACTGCGGTCATGAAGTGTGCAGCGCCATTTCCCTTTGGAACCTTCTGGCCCAGCAAATTTAGATCCGACATCCTTTTTATGTGAAACATTATACTTACAACGACCTCGAAGGTCTCAATGACCTCACGATCCAACGACGACCAACACCAAAAAGTTTTCTTCACGATTACGACACGAACCCAGCATATACCCCCTTTTTCACGAAAAAGAGCGGCGATTTTTAGAGTCGAGCCAAAACCACGCAGCCATGATCCGAGTCAGCTGAAGTGCTGACAAAGGCAGGTTGGCGAGGTGGAACGAAGGGTATTGACCGGCCTTTTTTGGCATGGGGAAAGGGCGAGAAGAGCCAGCAGCGGCGAGCGAAGCAGACGAGCGGAAGCGAGCGCAGTGGAAAGAACGAACAGAAACAAATGTGGAGAAGACCCCGGGAAGCAATCAGTAGTTCGGAGGACGGAAGTGACAGGGAAGCCTTGAGAGCTCTTCGAGTCGGTTGTGTGTGTTGTGTTGTGCTGTGTGCGATTATGCGAACTGTGCAGTATTGTGACTGTGCTAGGGGAAAGAGGTGTGGAGATCTGAATCGGTAAGACTGGATCGTGGTTACTTCAAGGCCGATGGACAGCGGTTGAGCGTGAAGGTCAGCAGATTCAATGATGTCCCCCTCTCTTCTCCTCTTAAAACTCACTATTTGTCTCCGTCCTATTCATTCCATTCCGTGATTGTGATAACAACAGGAAGCATTCCTAGTCTGCACATCTTAGGCTTGAACCTCCTGTCTCACAGCAATCCAACACCGCCATGCCAGCCAAAACGGCGGTTCCCATCTTGGGCAAACATGAGGTGCCATCATCTCGCTCGCAACACCATCCACCCATCCATCCGTCCCTTAGCGTGTCATCTCCCTCCATCAACGCTATATCCGCGGATGAAGGTCTGGCAGAAAGATAGATTCGTTATGCTCTGGGTCACACACTGGTGAGGACTATCGTGCACGTATGGAGTTGAGTTAGGTGGGATGAGATGGATTGAAATGGGGCAGAACGAAAGGAGGTGAAGTGGCATGAGGTGAAGTCGAGTGTAAGCGCGTCTTGCACGCGCGATGAGACGCGAATCAGGCAGGCAGGCAGGCAGGCACGATCTGTTCTTGCTCTTTCCCTAAGGTATCTAAGATTCGGTCGGCGGACGTGGATCGATCACGTTTTGATTTACATTTCTTCTTCTCCTTCTTCATCACCATCTTCCCTTCCTCGTTGTATCCTCAATTCTCTTTCCTTCACTTCGGTTCCTGCTTCCTTTTGCACGAGCAGGTCTAACAAAGAGAGCGGGGACACGGCAGACAATTGTCTTCTATGACGATTCAACGGGACTACACTTAGAGAGACGCACACAGTCGAACTTCAACGAGTAGGTGTGGAAACATGCCTGCTTCTGTGGCGTATAGTGAGGATGGTGAAGTATGCCAGCCTGCCAGCATGCTCATCTCTACTATCTACCGCATGGTACCCAGACTTACACATATCATAGGACAGCGACTTCATCATCGACATCGACGCCCTGCAGGCTCACGGTATGATCTGTCCTTACACAAGGTCCAGATCTTCAACAGGCATGACCAGACAACTGAATGGTATCTTCAACAGGCATCAATGTCGCGGATATCGCGAAGCTGCGGAGCGCGAATCTACATACCGTTGCTGTAAGACTTGTTCCCATATTGATTTGATTGTGTTGGAGAAACTACTTGTTAGTATGGTTGCGGATTGGGCGAGGACTGATGATGACAATACAGTCGGTGCATGGCTCCATGACCAAGAACTTGATCAAGATCAAGGGCATGTCGGAGACCAAAGTCGAGAAGATCAAGGAGGCTGTTAACAAGTGCATGGCGAGTACACCCGTTCTCTCCCTTCACCAGACTGAATTGACGTCTATCTCAGTCCGACTCGGGCGGCTTCAAAACCTCGGCAGAACTCCTACAGCTGCGCCGAAGATGCTTCCGCCTTCAGACGGGCAGTAAGCAGCTAGATGCCATACTTAATGGCGGATTCCAGTCGTCCAGCGTCAGTGAGGTGTTTGGCGAGTATCGGTGCGGCAAGACGCAGCTTGCTCATACACTCTGTGTCACGGCCCAGCTCGAGAAAGAGAAAGGTGGATGTCCGCCAGGAAAGGTCGCTTATATCGGTAGGTTGCCTGTGATCTGTGCATCTTGGACACTTTGAGCTGATGCTTGGCTGTAGACACCGAGGGCACCTATCGACCTCAGCGTATCATCGAGATTGCCCACCGCTTCAATGTTGACCCCGACACCGCCAGCGAGAACATCATATATATCCGTGCTGACAACAGCGAAAACCAGCACACTGCACTGTTGAGACTAGCCGAACACTTTGTCAGTGGAGAGTTTCGGCTGCTCATCATCGACAGCATTTGCGCGCTGTTCCGGGTCGACTACCAAGGACGTGGTGAATTAAGCGAACGTCAGCAGAAACTGGGCCAGCATTTGAGCGTCCTAACCAGGATGGCGGAAGAGTTCAATCTCGCTGTCTTTATCACCAACCAGGTCCAGTCTGATCCGGGTGCCAGCGCTCTCTTCGCCAGTGCAGACGGCAGGAAGCCGATCGGTGGACATGTGGTAGCCCATGCCTCTGCGACACGCATAATGCTGCGCAAAGGCCGTGGTCTCGAACGAGTCGCGAAGATTGTCGATTCACCGGGTATGTTCAACTGCCGGTCATAATCACATTCGATTCCCTGTTGACTCTGAAACTCTAGATTGTCCGGAGAGTGAAGCGACTTATATCATCACTACGGGTGGTATTGACGATCCTGACAAGGCCTGAGTGATTCTTTTCGAAGCTGACAAGCTAGCTCGATGGATGTGGTGACCATACTCTTGTGGATCTTGCTGATCTAGAACGGATGTTTTGCTACGGTTGAGGAGCAACGTACACGGTAGAGTGTAGCATGCTGAGTGTAGTGTGACATCGCTGGCCAAAGCTGAGATAGTGATATTTGGTGCTTACTAGTCCTCCACGGTACCTTGATGGCTAGCAATATCATTTCATACAAAGGCTCCGACCATCCCCAGATCCAGCAGTAAGATAAACATGCCAGGCACACCTAAGCCCTACCGCAAGGAACTATTCTGCAGGCGAGGGCCGGCCATGCCCCTCTCTGCTCTCCAGCCGCTAAAAGCCGTCAACACTCCACACTCCTCACTGAACATCTGCGATCAAGCACAATTGTTCACGTCGCCATGACGTACACCAACAACATGACGATGTTACCAGCTCATGATGCGCATACAATGATTGTATCTCGCGTAAAGCCAAGTCGAATACATGTAGGTATTCCATTCCTTTTCATTCCTTTCCTCCCATCTCACTTCTGAGTTCTCTCAATCCTCGATCTCAATCACCCAAATCAACATGGCCGTTTCACAAGCAGCAGCAAAGGCCGAGCAAGCGATTGGCCACGACAACAACGCCACGACCGTGCAAGATGTCACGAACCCAGGCAGAGACCGGGCGAAGTATGGCGACCCGACTGAAAACATGAAGGCGTTGGCATGGATGGGCAAGAACAAGGTCGAAATGAGTGAGTTCAGCGGCTCTTCAAGTTATACAACACGCAGAACACTGACCATTGCCACCCTCCGCAAGTCGAATGCCCCAAGCCCAAGCTCCTCGAGGACCGCGATGTCATCCTGAGGATCACCGGCAGCACCGTGTGCGGCTCGGACCTGCACCTGCTGCACGGTACCGTCGTCGAGCTGGAGAAGGGCGACATCCTTGGGCACGAATTCTGCGGCATTGTCGACCAGGTTGGCCCGGCCATCACCAACGTCAAGCCCGGCGACCGCGTCGTGGCCAGCTTCCAGATCGCGTGTGGTCACTGCTACTACTGCGACCAGAAGATGTCGTCGCAGTGCGAGAAGACCAACTCCAACACCATCGAGAACGCCATGTACGGCGGCCGCACCGCGGGCATGTTTGGCTACTCGCATTTCACTGGTGGCTTCGCGGGTGGTCAGGCCGAGTACACGCGGGTGCCGTATGGCGATGTCAATCTGCTGAAGTTGCCCGATGATGTGCCGGACGAGAAGGGATTGTACCTTTCGGATGTCATCTGCACGAGCTGGAATTGCGTGGTGGATACTGGAGTGAAGGAGGGCGATGTCGTGGCTAGTATGTCTTCCACACCCTGTTTCGCGATATGTTTTTCGTCGAAAGCCTGCTAACTATCTTGCCAGTCTGGGGTGCTGGACCCATCGGCCAAATGGCCGCCGACTTCTCCTTCATGCGAGGCGCCAAGCGCGTGATCATGATCGACCAAAACTGGCGCCTGGACTACGTGAAATCGAAGTACCCACGGGTCGAGACTGTAGACTTCTCGCAGCTCAAGGGGACGAAAGCGGTCGTGACGAAGCTCAAGGAGATGGTTGACGGCCGTGGACCGGACATCGCGCTCGAGTGCGTGGCCGGCGAGTACCCGAAAGGCTGGCTGCACACGATCGAGCTCGCGACAGGCCTAGAAACCGACACGTCCGAGATCCTCAACGAGATGATCGAGAGCGTGCGCAACTTCGGCAGCGTCGGCATCACGGGCGTCTACGTCGGGTACACGAACCACTTCAACATCGGCAGCATCATGGAGCGCGGCATCCGCTTCATCGGCAACGGCCAGGCCCCCGTCCACCGCTACTGGGACAGCCTGCTCAAGAAGATCCAGTCGGGCGACATCGATCCGCTCAAGATGGTCACGCATCGCGTCCGCGTCGAGGATCTTGATAAAGTCTACTACAAGTTCGACAAGAAGGAGGATGGCATGCAGAAGGTCTTTGTCCAGACGCGGTTTTCCGCCCCGCCGTGTGCGGGCTCGCCGCAGTTGACGACGTATTAGGTTGATCGTGGGTTGATGACGAGATGAGATCATGAATTGTAGTTTATGAGAAAAGTATACACGTCTTGACTTCATTACTGGCGTGGATGAAATTCGACGCCCTATTTGTAGTATAAATGATGCATCTGATTATGTTAGTTCTTTGTCTATACTTGTCCACGTACAGCGATATATCATTTCTACAGATCGTCAAGCTCCCATTGCCCTTCCACCTCCTCCACTACACTGCTACCCCCGGCCCACAGATCAACGTCTTAATCCCCTTGCCAGCCTTGACATCCGCAAACGCCTTCTCCGCGTCCTCAAACGCCACGCGCCCCGTGATCAGCTCCTTGACGCTCAACCGCCCGCTGGCCACCAGCCCGACCGACAACCGATAATCCCCCTCCTTGTACCGGAAGCTGCCCTTGACCACCAGCTCCTTGTTGCCCATCAGCCCGATCGGGAACGAGATGTCCGGCTTGCCGTTGCCCGCTTGCACGTACGTGCCGCCGCTGCGGGTTGCGTGGATCCCCGTCTGGATGCAGGGCTCGGCGCCCGTCGCGTCGATCGTTACGTCGGCGCCTAAGCCCAGATCTGCTGTGTCGATGATGCGGCGTGCGGCTTCTTCGGCGGATTCCCGTTGTGCTACGACGGTGTGTGTCGCGGCGTAGCGCTTGGCGAAGGCGAGGCGCTCTTCGTTCATGTCGATGCAGATTACTTTCGTGGCGCCGAAGGCTTTTGCGACGGCGCAGCATAGGATACCCACGGGACCGGCGCCAAAAACACTGTTAGGTTGGTTAGTATAGGAAGAGAGGGGAGAAGGTGGGAAAAAGGAAGGCGACTGACATGACGCTGTCTCCAGACTTCACGCCTCCCTGCCGTACGACGTGGACACCCACACTCAACGGCTCCATCAACGCACCCTCCTCCAGACTGACGTGCTCGGGCAGCTTATAGCAGAAGTCCTCCGGCAGAACATAGTATCTTGCCAGCGTACCATCGTACGGCGGCGTCGCCGCAAACTTCATATCCAGACAGAGATTGTACAATCCCTCTTTACAGCGTGCACAGCGACGACAGCACACGCCGGGCTCCATGCAGACGCGGTCGCCGACCTTGAGCGTAGTGACACGGGGGCCGACTGCTGAGATGACGCCGCTGGACTCGTGGCCGAGGACCATGGGGTCCTTGACAACGAAGGGCCCAATGGCGCCGTGCACCCAGTAGTGCACATCGGAGCCGCAGATGCCAGTGTATTTTGGCTCGACCAGGACGTCGTAGTCGGAGGTCAGGGTGGGGATCGGTCGGTTCTCGAAGACGACACTGCCGGGCTTTTGCAGGACGAAGGATGGGTTCTGCGTGGGTCGGACAAGGGGAGTGGTTAGCTAGGGACATCAATGTTGTTGCTGGGAGGATGAGTGGAGGGGTTTTGGTGGGATCAGATTCTATCTTACATCTTGTGCCATTATTGAATTGTGAAGAAGAGATGGCAATGCTCAGACGATCGGATGGTATTGCTTGTTTTCAGACTCGAGCCATTGGCAGGCCACTCGTCGAATATGAAATAATATTTCTCTTGCACGAGCTCACTCATGACTTCAGCATGAATCGCGGGGATCGTCATCCCTCCAACATTTTACCCGCAATTAACCGCGGGGTCAACCCCGGGTCACTGCATTGGGCGCTGCCGGTGGGTGTCGGGGGTGTCCCATCGCTACTTGTGACATTGGACTCAGTAACCTCATCTCAGCCATTGAGATACTGTAAGATACAGGACGATGATGTGTCTCCGCTCCGTGCATGCAATGCGTATCCTGGACGAACAATGATATCAGTCATAGCATGCCCTCCACAATTCGCATCTTGTATCAGCATCCCCAGGTAGGCGAAGTCCTTATCAGTGCCAACGCACATTGACCTCGTCTTCCCCTGCCAAAACCTCCAACGACGGCCATCTAGAACGTCGACAGAAGTCAGCCACGAAGGTCAGACCACGCGAGCGGGCGCAAAAGAAAAGCGAGCAGGAGATGTGCAAGTATGCAGGGCATTGATATCGAGGCCATGAGCAGTTTCTATCGAGTCAATCGCAGCCGTTTCATCTTCCTTATCAGCCCGACGGCCTGCAAATTCCGCCCTAGACCCTCCACACATGGCTGCCTCGTGCGTCTGGTGCTTATCGCAGCACCAGATCCATCCACTAGGATCGCGGCACCACGACTGGCACGAAAAGCTAAATGATTGCTCCTCGCGACATGGGATGCCAAGCGATGTCGCTGGACCCATGGGCGAAGTCTTACAAAGGGTCCTTGCTTCGCTGTTGTTGAGATAGCTCTGGATCGATTTTATCTCTCAGAGACTCTGTACCCGTCAGTAGCTCTCTGTAGGCCATCGAAGTACAGATTACTAGGTTCGAGCAAAGATGTCGGGACGAGCTCCGGTCCTGAGCCAGGCGACTGGCTATGGAGTCATCCTTGGTCTGGGTTTCTTGTTCGCGTAGGTGATATTCGATGAGGGCATTGGGAGATCAGGACTAATCCGATCGTCCCAGCTTTGGCATGATGTTGACCACATTCGTCCTCCGACGATACAATAACGAGCTTCAAACGTCCGAAGTGTTCAGCACCGCTGGCCGTACCGTCAAATCTGGTCTGGTCTCTTCTGCCGTTGTCTCCTCCTGGACGTGGGCTGCGACCCTCCTGCAATCATCGAGCGTGGCGTATCGTTATGGAGTCAGTGGACCTTTCTGGTATGCTTCGGGTGCGACTGTGCAGGTCATCCTCTTCGCTACCTTGGCAATTGAGCTCAAGAAGAAGGCGCCGCACGCGCATACCTTCCTCGAGGCCATCTTGAGCCGTTATGGTCCTGTCACTCACGGCGTGTACATTGTGTTTGGCCTGATGACCAACATTCTCGTGACTGCCATGCTTCTGACTGGTGGCTCTGCTGTGGTCACATCTCTCACAGGAGTGCCCACTGCGGCAGCTTGCTTTTTGCTTCCAATCGGTGTCGTGCTGTATGTCCATACCTCTTTATGATAGTTCGGCTCAGTATGCTGACCCGTGTTCTAGCTACACCATGTTCGGCGGCATCAAAGCCACTTTCTTGACCGATTACGTCCACACGGTCATGATCTTGGTCATCATTTTCATCTTCGCCTTCACAGCCTATGCTACAAATCAAGTTCTTGGCAGTCCAGGTGCTGTCTACGATGCTCTCGTCGCTGCCGCTCAACGCCATCCCGTTGAGGGAAATGCTGAGGGCAGCTACCTCACCATGCGAAGCAAGGAGGGCGCCATCTTCTTTGTGATCAACATCGTGGGCAACTTCGGCACTGTCTTCATGGACAACGGCTACTACAACAAGGCCATCGCAGCATCTCCCGTCCATGCTCTCCCCGGCTACATCGCTGGTGGTCTGTCCTGGTTTGCCATCCCCTGGCTTTGCGCCACCACCATGGGTCTGTCCGCACTGGCTCTCGAGAACAACCCTGTATTTCCCACATATCCCAACAGGATGAGCGCTGCCGATGTCAGTGCTGGTCTTGTGCTGCCAGATGCTGCTGTCGCTTTACTCGGATCCGGTGGTGCTGCGGCCACTCTGCTGTTGATCTTCATGGCAGTCACCAGTGCTATGTCTGCTGAACTGATCGCTGTTTCTTCCATCGCTACTTACGATATCTACCAGAGTGAGTCGGTCTGCTTTGTTCTGCTGCGCTTTCCCCGCTGACTTTCGGTCCTTTAGCATACATCAACCCTGGCGCATCAGGCCGTCGTCTGATCTACATCTCCCACACGAGCTGCATCATCTACGCTATCATCATGGCTTCGTTCAGTACTGGTCTCTATTATGCTGGCATCTCCATGGGCTACCTGTACCTCATGATGGGTGTCATCATCTCTGGTGCTGTGATCCCAGCCTCGTTGACATTGATCTGGGACCGCCAATCGTGGGCCGCTGCGACCTTCACGCCACCCCTTGCATTGATATGTTCACTCATTGCATGGCTCGTGACAGCTAAGAAAGAAGGCGGAAGTCTCTCCGTGGACTCTACCGGTGCCAAGTAAGTTTCGCTCATTGCCTCGATCATTTCGACGTGCTTTGCCACTGACACAAAGCACTAGCAACCCCATGCTGGCAGGCAATGTCGTCTCACTCCTCACTCCTCTCATCTTCGTGCCCATCCTGAGCTTCGTCTTCAAGAGCCCACGGTACGATTGGCTATCGATGAAGGCTATCCGCCTTAGTGACGACTCCGAACTTGCCGCCGCTGCCCACGTCGATATCGAGCTCGTCCCAGGATCAACCACTCAAACAGCCGAAGAAGAAGCGGCGGAGCAGAAGCAGCTGAACCGCGCCTCGAAGATCGCCCGCTCGCTGACCGTCTTCCTGACCATCGCCCTGCTCATCCTCTGGCCTATGCCCATGTACGGCACCGGCTACATCTTCAGCAAGGGCTTCTTCACCGGCTGGGTCTCCATCGGCATCTTCTGGCTGTTCTGCAGCACCGCCTGTGTTGGTATCTACCCGCTCTGGGAGGGTCGCCACACCATGTCTCGCACGTTCCGTGCTATCTGGCGCGATGTCACCGGCCGCGGTGGACCCGTTACCCACGGTCGTGCTACGCTTGCTGAGTCTGCGGACGTCCAGGAGAAAGTCATGGGGAAGAAAGCGGGTGGCGATATGACACCGCCGGAGAAGGAGGTTGCGGCTGATGAGTGACTGCAGTCGCGTACAAGAATGAGCTGAAATGTGATATGAATAGTCAATACCCCCTTTCACGCAGATAGAATGAGACGGCCGTATCCCACTTCAATCGTTGTATGAGTGTTTCCGTCAATTCCCGGGTCATGGTTCAAAGTGTATACTATGGCAGAGCAATGTAGCATCGCGTCCATACGTGCTCGCGGCTGATATCCAAGGCGCGATGTTGGCTAGACCAGAACAGGCAGGAGCGGGCTTCTTGGTTGGCGCACAGCGTGTGTGTTTCCGCTTAGTTCTGGTCCCTGAACTTCATGCTCTAGCCTCTTCTCACATCACCGTTACAGATTATCGATGGGCCAACACAACCAACAGCAGAAGAAGATATCTTCTAAATATGCTGGTCGCGAGATCCGTGAGCGAAATGCCGCCGTGGACATGTCTGCGATATGTGGTTTAGGAAAACACTACGCCCGTGGTCGGAACCACCTGCAGGGACCTGCAACCTACAACCGAAGGATTCGCCCTGATGGATATATATATATCTCTAAACATATGCTCAGGGTCTCGACTCCATGTCCTCCCATCCGTAGCTGGAAGACACCTCGCCATCAGGATATCGACCACTCATCATGGCGCAGCACGACGTCCTGGAATTCGATGTGATCATCGTCGGCGGTGGCACGTCCGGCTGCGTGCTGGCCAACCGCCTGTCCGAAGACCCCAGCTTGTCAGTGCTAATGCTCGAGGCCGGCGAGGACCACAGCGACGATGCACGCATCTACACTCCCGGTCTGGCTGGGAGTATGTGGGAGGATCCAGCCTTCGACTGGCAATATCTCGCCGAGCCCAACCCGGGCATCAACAACCGCCGCATCAAGCATCCCCGTGGTCGGCTGATCGGCGGCACCAGCGCCATCAACTCGTTCGCCATCATCTACCCTTCCGCGGCCGGCATCGATGCCTGGGCGGAGCTGGGCAACGACGGCTGGGACTGGAAGACGCTGGCGCCGTATTTCCTCAAGTTCCAGACCATCGTGCCGCCGAGTGCGGCGGTCAAGGAGCAGCTGAACATCATGCACAGCGACGAGAGTATTCGGAACTCGAAAGGCCCGATTCAGGCGGTGTTCCCGGTGCGTGTGACGGAGTTCCAGAAGGCTTGGGTCGACACGTTTCGAATGCTGGATCTGGAGCTGACGCGCGACCCGCTGTTGGGTCATTCTGTTGGCGGACATACGTCGACGTGCCATATCTCGGGCGACAGGCGGGAACGCAGTCATGCCGGAGTGGCGTATTTAGATCCTGTTCTTGAACGGACGAATCTAACGGTCATCACGAACTCGCTGGTGCACAAGATGGTGATTGATGGGGACGGTTCAGAACCACAGGTCCGTGGTGTAGTCTACGAGCAAGGCGGTGTGCTTCGTGAAGTCCGAGCGAAGAAAGAAGTCGTTCTTGCCGCCGGTACTTTCAACACACCACAGATCTTGGAGTTGTCGGGAATAGGTGATCCCAGCATTCTCAAGCAGCACGGGATTGATGTTGTTCATGCCAATCCAGCTGTTGGAGAGAACCTGCAAGACCACATCCGGCCCGGCATCTCATTCGAACTCAAGGATGATGCGCCTCCACGCATGACAATGCCGGTCGAAGAAGCCCGCCGACAATACGAAGAGCACCGCACTGGACCGTGGGCGGAACAGGGCGCCTTCGCGTTTTCCTACACGCCCCTCGTGCCGTTCCTTGACCCAGATGGAAAGGAGAAACTGTAACAGCTCCTCGACCACCATCTCAAAGACGACCCGAGCTGGACGCCGTTCATCCGCAAACGCAACGCATTCATCCGCAAAGTCATCGAGGACCCCGACGAAGCGACGGCTGTCTCCTTCCTCGCCCGCAAGTCTCTCATCGAGTCCGTCGAGGGCAACTTCATCACCTACTTCTCCATGCTCTCGCACCCCTTCTCTGCCGGATCTGTACACATCGCCTCGTCCGACCCTACCGCCAAACCCACCATCGACTTCCAATACTACTCGCACCCGCTCGACCTGGAGATCCACGCGCGCCACGTCCAGGTGCTCGAGAAGCTCGCTCACACTGAGCCGCTGGCCTCGTACATTAAGCCTGGTGGCCGCAAGCTTCCAACCGAATTCGCCACGGACACGCTCGAGGGCGCGAAGGCGTTGACACGTGAGTACGCCACGACCAACTACCATCCGTGTGGGACGTGCTCGTTGGGCGCCGTGGTCGATAGTCGGCTGAATGTCAAAGGTGTCCGGGGTCTGCGCGTCGTGGATGCAAGTGTCATGCCTATCATACCCCGTGGCAATATCGTCGCCACGGTCTATGCGGTCGCCGAACGGGCGGCGGATCTCATTAGTGAAGACTTAGGGTTGAAGAGGATTACTTAGGTAGCGTGGTATTTCAAGCAGAGATGGTGTATTTTAGCAAGTTCGAGAAAGGTTCTCTGCTCTGGAGAAGGTGGATGTGCGTATGTCTATCAAGTATTTCATAATCACGTATCAGGATATCCATAACCTACGTAACATGCACCATGGAGTTCGTAGCAAACAGAGCCATGGAGCAATATAGCGTTCCATCACTCCACAACATCGCCCGCCGCATCAGCGACCACGACATCACCGTCCGCATCTTTCGCTTCCATCTCCTTGCGCGCGTCCATGGCCTCCTTCAGGCGCTCGACCTCCATTTCCACGTCTTTGGGATCTCGACCAGGAGCGCCGGCGTCGTCGTCTTCGACGTCGGCGGAGCCGGACGCGAGTGTGGCGCTTGGCGAGACGGGATGCTGCTGTGTTGGGGGAGACTTGGCGCGGCCAACGGCCGCTTCCATGTTGAGCTCGCCAGTGATCTGCGCTTGGGGACCCGTGTCCTCCATGCCGACCTCTTCTGGGCCGCGGGCGTGGGGACGTTCGTCGGCTACGTCGGCACCAACAGTGGCAGTAGAGTTCGTCGCTGACTCGCGCCCGACGGCGGCGGCGCCATGTGTTGCGATCGTACGTCGATGGATGGGTTGCGTCGCAGGCACGACGCCGGCTTCCTGCTCTTGACGAAGGAGCTCGCCCTGCGTGACACCTCCTTGGAGACGCAGTTGCGCTTCGGTGGACTCGACCGACGTCGCTGTGCTGGCATCGCTCTGCTCGGAGAGCGTCGGGCTGCCAGGATTCGATCCCGGGTCTGCATGCGAAGGCACGCCGTTGACGACCACCGTAACGGTCTCGACACTGCCTGCGCCGTTGGGACCTTCGATCGTCTCAGTACTTCTGCTGTGTAGCTCGCCGTCATGCTGGGTTGGAGAAGCTCCTTCGCCAGCAAAGGCGGTGCCGTTGTTCCTCAGCCAAGGAATGGGCGTCAACAGCGCGCCTCCAAGACTCTCGTCGCTACCGAGACCCTCCCTGTCGCTGGCCCCGTTCACCAGACTGCTATCGCCATTGGTCAGGAAGCCACTCCCGTTGGTGGTAGGGTTGAGAGTGGGAAGGGGAAAGTCAGACACTGGCGAGCTGACCGATACAATCCGATCCAGGGCGCGTAGGTAGGCGGGCAAGAATCGATAGTGCTTTCTCGGTTGGAGCACCATCTCGGCCAGCCGTTGAATGGTGTAAGGTGGGCTTTGTGCGAAGTCGCGCTCGAGGACGTGCGTGGTTGTTTGGTACAGACTCAACAGATCAGGCGGTATGGCCCCAGGCTCGCCTTCTATCTGTGCTTCGGCGGGTCGAGCAAGGCGTTGTGATGTATCATTGAAGCCAGGCACTGGAGGTCTTGAAGGGGTTCTGGGTGAGATTGCGTTTGATTGTGGTGCCTCGTTCTCTTTCGAGCTGCTTTGACTATTCGGCGGTGGCTGACCCTCACCATCGTTCTCATCATCATAGTTCTCTTGCATCTCATCATCGGCATGTACATTCCGCACACCATGCTCTTGATCTTGTCTGTGAGACGGCGGCGGCGTGGATGCTATGATGTCCGACTCGTCGTGGGGAGGAAGCATTGGAATCGCAGGGACTGGAAAGGCATTATGTACGATCTGTAAGTCGCATTAGCATGGCATATACAAATATCGCTCAGCTGGACCATACATCATGGAGCTTCTGCAACATGCTCTCGAGCACGCGAGGCCAATCATTGCTGTGCTGTGGTCAGCATACTGCCTCTTCGCGTCTGATGGGGTTTCGTACATATCGATAGACCCATCACGAGCAGCCTCCTCGAGTATTTCGTCGCTAGAACGCATGGTACGAGAATGAGATGATCCGGCGCAAAATGTTGTAAGCTTTCATGTGGCTTCGACGAAGTGACGCGCGATCTGAAACGGCATGTGAACTCCAGACATAGCACGTGACGTTAAGTGTTTCACAAACATAGGTGGTCAACATATGACATTGATGCTTTCATGTTTCAAGTTCAAGTACTGTCGTGAGGTGAATAATCGTACATGTCTTCCATTCATGAGCCGTAGCTAGGTATCTCTAAAGCACAAGCACCACAACGCCCTTCTGTACAGCTGCGTGTTGAGCTCCTCATACATGGGAGTACAATCGGCTCAAATCCCATAATAACCATTCTAATCGATTGTCATACGCGTCGGCACCACTCCAAGTTGATGAGACGGACCCATATAGGCGAGGTCGTTGCTGTGCCTGCCGAACTTGGCCTCGTCCGTATCTGTAATCTTCCGCGTTTGAATATGCGGTCGCAAGCCTTTGTTGAAATTGCGCATGGTCATGAATGCTACGACAATCGTAACGACCAGCAGGATAAGCGTGAGCACAGCAAACGTGGTGAGCGATGGTCTAGCAGGAGCGTAATCGTCGGTGCGAGAACTGTGGTACATGCGGACGAGCTTGAAGAAGAAGTATGCCATCGCTGCAAAGTACACGACAATGATGCCGGCCTGTCCCACATAAGACTCGCGCCGTGTGAAGTAGGCGGCGAGAATCAGAAGGATGATGGTGATCGGGATGGCTGCCCACGTGAGACCTTGTTCGTATGTGGCAGTATTGGTGACGACAACCAGGAACTGGACAGTGAAGCCCAAGAAAAAGAAGAAGTCGAACTTGAGCAGCGCAATGTAGATCTTGTCAGACGTCAGCATTGTGGCCCCCAAGAGAATTGTAACAAAAAGAACATACCTGATATGTCAGATAGCGCCGCTTCAATCTCAGATCGGCCGAGATATGCTTGTATATGGACCAGGCGAACTCGTCATACAGCTTCCAGGCCACAAATGAAAGCAATATGGTGCCCAAAGCCAGGATACAGGGTCCAGCAATTAGAAATGGCTGAAGATGCTCCCAAGTAGCGGGATCGATGTATGGACGTGATTTTGGCCCTGGCGTGGCCATTTGAGTGAGCTGATACACAGCCGATTGTACCTGTCCCTTCTCTACGGCCGCGTATATGAGCAGCCCTAGGTTGTAAAGGCATATCCCGATAACCTGGATAGTATTTTGAAGACGCAGAGCATCCCACACCAATACCAGCTCATACAGAAACCCGAAAATGTATAGTGCAAGGTAGGTGGGTATACTTCGAGTCGCACTCGGTGCTTGACTCGCAGGTTCATCGTCAGGCACATTCAGATTGGCCTGGAATCGTCCAAAGACATATGCTTCCAGTGCCAAACTAATGATGCATTGTGCCAGCGCGACAAGGAAAAATGTCCATGTCCATCGAGATTGTGGTCGATACATCTTTCTCGTCTTCTGGTTGTTCGCTGTCCCAGTACTCAAACCCTCCCTGTCATGATATCCTCCAGGAGCGTATGCCGTCGGCGCAAGAGCTGGCCTGACCGTGCTGCTGAAAGAATTGCCCGCGAGTGGTTCGTATGCAGTGTCCCCGCTCAGCAGCGACGTGCGCGTCTTGTGACCTTTGCTCGCAATCTTGCCGGTGTTGTGGCTGCTGTGCAAGCAGCCGTAGTCGCGTAGAAAAGGCGTTCGGTCTTAGCTTGAAGACCAAGAAAGACAGATGCACTGACCAACGTCGCACACCGAAGAGCTGGCGTGGAGCACCAATGCGGTCACAACCGTCACTCCAGGAAGAATTATCGTGTGTAGAAGGATGGGACTGCTTGAAATCGCGAGGATACTGCACTCTTATCGTGCTGTTTGTGGATTGTCGAGGAGGCAATGCTGGCTATTACGCGATAGAGGCGGCGTCGGGGGAGGATTGGTAGTGGAAACGGTGCAATCGTTCTCGTGGAGGCACGCTTCTGCAGTTCCTATACAGGAGGAGAATGCGAAGGTGGTATTGCAATCGAATGAAGCGTGTGATCTGGTGAAAGACTTCTGCAGAGCAACTATAACACAAAAACGAAATAGTGCGCTCTCCTTGCTGCGGTCATGTTCGCTGCGGTCCCATCTCTGTGGCTGAGCCCGTGCGGTCCTCTCCGTCCTCTCCCTCTCGGCTTCACAGCTTTTTTCCGACTCGTATCGTCAATGGCCATACTATTTCATGCACATCAAATGCTCAACGTAAGTTCATACACTCACCATCAAAGCCAGTCACCATGAACATATTTCCCCCGCTACAAGATGAACTGTTATAACATTAGAACCGTTGCGAATGACTGCTTCTTCCGAGGCGAGATGATCGCAAAACAACCCAAGCCTGATCGCACTCTGCATACTTCTTTGCTCAGCCACAACGTCCATTTGCTGCTCATAGCTTACATATATCTCAGTAGCAATAGACCATGTCATATCATGTAGTGCGCCGTCTGCGGCCTCATCTGTTCACAGCCTTGCGACCCTCACCAAGTCGACGTACCCTCTCGCAAGCACCAAGTCCTCCCAAGCTAGAAAGAGAAGTGACACATGATTATCATAAGCGTGTGGCCGAGCTCCAGACGCAGCGTGCCCTATCAGACTATTATCCCCGTCTACCGCCTGCATATCATGAACGCGCTGTGTCCATCCGCAACGTGCTGGATGGGTGCAAAACTCTAGAGCCTGGGCAGACCAACACGTTGCTGCAGCCAAGCATCGCTGGTACGACTTTAGTTGATTGTTCGGTTGAGGCGTAGAGCGCTGAATTGTACAGGTAGGATACACTCCGTCAGAACCGCAGGTTCAAAGTTGTTTTTCATTGATCTGCAAGAGTCCCTTGGAAGCGAGAGAGATATCATCCAGGTCGTTGGCGACCTTAGTAAGTTGCCAGATACATCCCGGGAAGTTTTCAAGCAATTTGTAAAGTTGGCTCGAAAAGGAGACCATTGCATCGTAACTGGTCATGGCCACAGAACAGCTCGCGGAGAGCCATCCATCCTAGCTAGTGCGTTGCCTGAGATTGTAGCGCCTTCGTTACATCAGATCCCCAGCAGGTTGGACGACGCTGAAACCAAAGCTCGTCTACCATACGCGAACATGCTGGTCAATCCGCAAGCCATACGGACCATGCGCATAGCATACCTGATTGATGATGAAATGAGAAAATACTTCTTCGACCAAGGATTCACAGGAGTTCGCACGCCTTTACTTACTGCGGGTGCCGGTGGCGCGACTGCGCGACCTTTCGAGACTGTTGCAAATGAACTTCAGGAAGAGAAGCTTAATCTACGCATTGCACCAGAGCTATTCTTGAAGCGGTTGGTGGTTGGTGGTATGAATCAAGTGTTTGAAATTGGGCCAGCCTTTCGCAATGAGGGCGTCGACGCTACGCACAATCCTGAATTCACCATTTGCGAGTTCTACGAAGCTTTCGCAACACTGGATCGTTTGATAGACCGAACACAGCACATCCTCAGACTTATTAGTGAAAGGATTCAGAGGGATGTGCCAGACACGAAAGGAACAGGCAATGCGTTGGACATGAGAACGCAACTTGCGCGGCTCGAGTTCATCCCTGAGATCGAAGAAGCGCTAGGTCATCCCTTACCCGATCTTTCTTCACTTGAAGAAGCACAAATTGAGCTGGCGAAGATATTCACGACTCAAGGGATTCCGCTCCCATCAAAGCCAACTCTTCCGCGCCTTCTGGATGCTTTGGCAGGCCACTTCCTGGAGCCGCGTTGCGATGCCCCCACTTTCATCACTCACCACCCGGCAGCGCTGTCCCCCCTCTCCAAGCATTTCGTCTGTCCAAAGACGGGCCAAATGGTTGCTGCTCGTGCAGAGCTCTTCATCAAAGGACGAGAATATGCGAACATGTATGAGGAGGAGAATTCGCCATTCGAGCAACGACAGAAATTCGAGGAGCAGCTCCAATACCGCCAAGTCGATGGGGAGGGTGATGGACGCTCTGAAATAGATGAGAGCTATCTCGAAGCACTCGAGTGGGGACTGCCGCCGACAGGAGGTTGGGGTTGTGGTGTCGATCGCCTGGTCATGCTGTTCGCGGGACAAGAGAGAATGGCAGACGTTCTACCATTCGGTAGCCTGAGGAACGTTGTTGGCCTGGCACATAGATGGTGAACGCGGACTAGTTGATGATTGTGTAACAATATCGGTGTATAGTAAGTTGAATGATAAATGTGTGGCCTACCTAGGGATCATTCGTCCCTGCAGAGCAGATCGAGCAAACATCTTGGGTAGACAAGTCCACTGTGCTTGAGCAGGCCTGTACATATCTATTCGGGTATCTCTACGAGATATACAGGCATTTTCAAACAACACAGATGTTGGACACGAATGCCATGTGCAACTCCGAGGATGAGCCGCAGAGCCGGCATGTAGACACGGACTGCCGGCGTGACCCCGAAACGCCGGCTCTCGGCAAAGGATCCAGACACACCCTAGTTTACAAATCACCTGCTCCACGCTCATCAACTGCGGTCGCTGGCATGTTCGGTCTGTTCTGTCATTGGGAACCAAACATCGCATCCGAATCAACGCGAATTTTTCAAATATTCAAGGACCATAGGCTTGGCGCAAGATCTGCTCAGGCGGTGACCTGCACGTCGCCAGTTCATACAGTGTAGGCTTCGAAGTCACGGCTACTGGACAGTATCAGTAATCATCCATCACCGCTTTCCTGTCATCTTGTGGGGATCACGTCAGCTGAGGGATTGACGTGCTCTGCTTAGAAGGCATACCTCAGTCACAGCAGAAAGGAGTGCTATTAAGCTCGTCGCTGGTATTCAGACTCTGGTGCTGCTAGAGCAGTCATAGGATTTATTGACAGCCGTCATGCCTTCAGTCACTGCTCCGACCAAGGCGGCAGATAGTGGGCGGACAAAGAGGAAACGCGCCCAGGCCCGGCACGACGATGCTGGTGATGACAGCGATGAGTCGAAGAAGAGAGGTCGACCGCGAGTGGAGAAACAGGATGAATCGGCTGCAGATGTATGTATTTCCTGCGGTATCCATCCTTTGTTTGCTACGCATTGCCTACTGCCTGACGTTTGATCGCGGTCTTTGCTCGCTGTCAGTCGCCGCTTCACGTAACAAGGAGCTAACAACATGGCAGCGTCGACGGACACAGATTCGAATGGCTCAGAGAGCCTATCGGCAACGTAAGGAGAGTACTCTAGAGGACCTACGCCGACGTCTCACAGAGATCGCCGGAGCTGTAGAAGCTGCCGGCACGGCTTTCCAGGAATGTCGAGGACGTATGACTGCATCTGGACTGTCCAAGTCGCAGCTGAACGAACTTCACACGATTTCATGCCATCTTGAGCAGCTCACCAAGATGGTTCAGAGTGGAGATGGTGTCGACCCTGTCCCAACTGCATTACCTACGCCACCAAGTAGCTCCAAAAGTCATGATGGCGCAGACGATGTGCGAAGCATCGAGATGGACAGTCCTGCGTGGGCTCATCAAGCAGATTCACAGTTCACACCGCCAAAGCCAGAACGATCCACTTCCGATGAAACGTATGCTACGTTCTCATCAAACACGGCACTTGATACGCTTGAGATGAATGACGTGCAGTATGACCTGACCTCAGATCAAAGTATTACTCAGTATACCGACTCTTTGTCTTTCAGCGGATCCCGGTCTATAACACCAGACTCGATCCCTCTCCCAGCCTCTCTGGCACCGCCAAAGTCTTACAGTTACCTGGAAACCAGTTTCGCCCGCAGACTTCACCGAATGGGCTTGGAGGCAGGCTACGATCTCCTTGTCAATCAGGCACGACGACCAATATGCTATGAGCGAATCTTTCAGCTGTCCCTCATGGGCCGTAGCCGTGAGAAGCTGATTGCGTCGTTGCAGTCTGTCCTCGCCAGAGGTCCACAAGACAGTCTTGACTTCTGGGAGGCTCCTCTCATACATGTTGGCGGTGCTGGGACACACTTTGCACGTCGGAATCAGTTTGGCGAACTCCAGCCGAAGAAAACATCGTATCACATTGGAATAGTTGGGCCTCAGACACTTTCCACATTGGAAACTGCAGCACGAGACAGCGTGAGCACAGACATGACTGTCGAAATAGCTGGGTTTGAGGGCGAATGGTTTGACCCATATGATGTTGATGGCTATCTGGAGAGCAAAGGTATCCACATCGAGCCATGGGCATCTATTGTTATGGTGGAAGCTACCGAGTGGCCTGCCCATGCCAAACTTGCACCACCTGCCGGACTTCCACCCAGATTCTCCACGCCTGACCGATGCTCTGCTTTCGATCCTATCCAACTACGGATGCTCGCCAACATGAAAGCTGATGTCAGCAGGTGGAATGATCTGAATCCGTTAAATTTTGATGGTGTGCGCGATTCGCACGCTGTCACACAGTCATGGCTACATTTCCCAGATATGGACTTCAGCGCTTCGGCTGCTCATTTAGCCATGAATGGTCCTACTCAAATGGACTATTTTACTGAAGTTTCAGACATCATGCAGGACGTACCCAACCCTCATGATATCGGTGATAGTGGGTCAATGCTATATCTATCAACAAACCATGCAAACCAGCTTCCGATTTACGGCCCTCGTCGCAAAGTTGTCTACATTGACGTGATGAAATTTATGAGAGGTAAGCCAGGTCTCCTTCATTATCTTTTTCGAAGCGCTAATACATTCGCAGCTCTCATTGTTAGTACCGTTTGTCTCGGACGTACACCAGGATATCGCCGTCGTGATGTTGATCGCGCTCTTGCCATGGCATCGTTTGACGTTGAGTCTTGAGGAGACAATCAAAGCACGATTTGGTGACAATTTGAGCATTAATTTACTCCTAACATTTCGAAGTCTGATCCAGTAGCTGCTGGCTATGGTGAATCAAGACGATATGCTTGTATTGCAGTGGTACTCCAAACTTCGTTCTGGGCAGCATCATCGAGTCCCAACGATGGGTCTTGCAAAACCAGCTCCACCACACTTTTCCACGAAACCCATGATTTCTCTTTGCCAGGCCCTGCAAAGGTACATACCGGCCAGTCACTCCCAAACATGACACGGCTTGGCCCGAACGTGTCGAATACATGACGAACCCATGGGATAATGTGTTTGGCTGTCTGCACTGGCGATTCCATTTGTGAGGAAGCAAGCTCGGAGAAGGCACCTGACAACTTCATGTATATTCCAGAACAGGTGGCCATGTCCGAAATGGCAGCCTGCCAGCTTGCGAACTCCGGTTCTGACGAGCTCGAGAAATCCGGTTTGCAGAGATGATTGACCACAAATCTGGCTCGCTTGCTTTCGACCGTCGCACTGGCTTGCGCTGCTCGCATTGCCTTTGCAACTGCTTCCAATTGCCATGTTCCGCCTGACCGCTGGTCTACCCCGACCTCAAATACAAAGCCACGCTCGCCCAGCACACGCAGATTGGCGAGGAAGTGCTCGCTATGCACCAAACCTTCGAATATCGCCTGCTCGTGAATAGCTTGAAGCAAGAAACGAAAACCCTTCATACGCCGCCACGTCTGAGCACCTGCATACTGCTCCGCCACGGCCAGATAGCGTGTCAACACCGCCGTCGGCTGGTCCATCGGTGCCCACGGAATAAGTGCCAATAATTTTGGTCCAGCCTGTCCCTCCTTCTCCACCAATCCGCGCAGAAACGTGATCTCCGCTAGAGGTCCTGCAGCCCAAATTTCGACATCCTCTGCTTCGCTGCTGGTGCTGGGAGCGGTATATCGCCGATCCGTCTCAACATAGACAATCCCAGCGATGGAAGTATCGTGGTCGGTGCCACGCATGTAGTCCTCGACCAGCTGTGGCGTCCATCTGTTCTGGTCGCCGCTCATCCATGCATGACTGGCCTCATTCGCGGCGGATGCCGGCCACAGGTGGACGTGGCTGTCGATGATGGTGGTTGGAGGACGCGGCATTATTGCTTGACACAAAGGTAGAGGTGCAATATCGTCGTGTATATGGACTGAGTATCTCTCGTGCCGTACAACGGATCGCGAGAGTCGAACTGTTGATTATCCAATCCGTGCTATGCTTGGAATATATCTGTTGTGTCTCCGTGCAGTCTCGCTCAGGATCCACTCACTCTCTTCAACATGAACAATGACGAATCTACCTCCCTGCGGTATGTAGATTTCAACAATCCAACCCACAATAGTCGCCAACAATTCTTCTCCCAACCCAACCCAGTCGAAGTTATCTCCTCCAACCAACAAATCTAGAGTGCAAGGTCGACACGTGCAGTCTGGCGTTTTTTCCAAACGTACCCTATGATAAAACCCGCCTGTGTTTCCAGGATGGCATGTGGCACGTTGTGGCCCACACCGTCCTCCAGCCTACATGCAGTAAAGTACCAACAGTACTGCAAAGCAATCGCCGTGCCGTTGAATACCGTCCCCCCTCCATGTCTGTACAATAATCCTCACTCGGGGAGAGATATCCCGAACTGTAACCCTACGAGTGCTGTAGGGTTGCGATGGATGCCCCGCTCTAGCTCTATTTATTACCTACCTACCCACTTACCTACCTACCAGCTTCTCGATGGAGAAAAATCCGCCCCCCCACGTCGACGGTAAGTAGCTCTTCCATCCACTTTACCCGATTGCTTGACAGTAAGGGTGTCCTTCTCGGATTGGAGAGGGGTCAGAGAAACGAGGGAAGTGGAGGGTCAGACGCGTGTGATAGATGGGAGAAGGGAAGCAAAATATGTTATGTCATGTCATAGCCTGTCATTGCTGTGGATGATCGGAAGATGAATACATAGCTGCCGAAGAGGTATGGGGCTCTTCGGTGTATGTCGTTGACGATCGTGGTGGATATTGTATTCACCGGGCATCTACCTATGTACAGTGTTTTACTTCACTTTACTTCATATTTACACTTACCTAAAATCTCTTCTATACTTCAGGTGTGCAGTATTGTAGACTCATACTCTGACGCTTCCAAACTGCATCATCTCCTTCGTTGTACCTTTATCCGAGTCGACCTACCTGACTCTCCTGACCGGGCAGAGTCTAGGATTTGCTCCAGTGGCATTGGCGACGTTGAGCTAGAGAGCGATATCACAACGCAAGAGCAAAGTTCCACAAGCATAAAAAACAACCATGGCGACCAACGGCCGCAGCAGCACGAATGCCACCCCTCCGCCAGCCGGCATCTACGTCCCCGTGCCCACCTTCTTCGCGCGCGAGGGCAGCGCGGCCTATGACCCCGTCACCCCGCCGCTGGACCTCGAGACGCAGACGGCGCACTCGCTCTTCCTGGCCCGCGGCGGGATCAAAGGGCTGGTGATCCTGGGCAGCACGGGCGAGGCCATCTTCATCCGACGCGAGGAGCGGAAGGAGCTGATCGCCAGCCAGCGGAAAGCGTTGGATGCGGCGGGGTTTCAGGACCGGGCGATCATTGCGGGGACGGCGACGCAGCAGGTGGACGACACGCTCGAGTTGATTCGCGAAAGTAAGGAGGCGGGCGCGGAGTATGCCATGGTGCTGGGGCCGGCGTACTTTGCGTCCAGCACGAGTCAGACGGGGATTCAGAAGTGGTTTGAAGTGGTGAGTTGAGTGATGTGGGAAGTTTCTGAAAATGGAAGAGGATATCGGGAAGGGCTGGTTATGGGAGGTCCGGGTAGGCTGACAAGGTGTGAACTTCACAGGTCGCGGATAGGTCTGTCTTGCCAGTGATGATGTGAGTACCGCATGCTTTGAAGCCCTCCAGTCGTTACACGAGACCGCTGACAGCAAGTCTGCAGCTACCACTACCCCGGCGTCACGAACAACCTCTACATTGCACCCTCGACGTTCGAGAAGCTGGCGGCGCACCCCAACATCGTCGGCTGCAAGCTCTCACACGGCATCATCGACGACCAGACGTTGATCGCAGCGAATCCGCGAATCGACCACGCGCACTTCTCCGTCTTCACCGGTCTGGGCCAGAACTTACTCCCCGTCCTGACCATCGGTGGCGTCGCGGCGATTGACGGGTTGGCGGGCGTCTTCCCACGCATCGTCGTGCGATTGTTCAACGTGTATAACGAGAGTGTCGCACGCGGGGTGACGAAAGCCGATCTCGAAGAAATGCGTACGTGAAATTTTCCTCCAGCACACAAAAATCAAGACAGACGCTCATGACAACACAGGCAATCTGCAATTCCGCATCTGCGAAGGCGAGAAGATCATCGCGCGGTGGGGTGTGGTTGGGACCAAAGAAGCCATCGCACGGCTTTGGGGCTTCGGAGACAAGACCGGTGGCCGACTGCCGCTCGCTGGTGGGTTCGAGGACGGCGAGGCGGAGTGGCGGAAGTGGGAGGAAGCTTTTACCGGTCTCCAGCAACTTGAGAAGCAATTGCAGGCCGAGGAGAAGAGCAGCTAGAGACGAGGGCGATACAGTGTTCTAGTTGGTCTGGCAAGGAAATGAAGATGAAGAGATTAGAAATGAAGAAAGTTCTGTTGGTGGCTGGGACGTCGTTGTCGAGTGCAGTGTCGCTGCATGCATTTGCATTGCATTTGTGCCACCCTTTCCGCTCCTCTCCAATCATGTGATGGCCCCGAAAAGTGATCGACTTCTCCACATTGGACATGCGCAGCATCGATAAAAAGGGCTCGGCGATCGATGGCGGCGACCAACCACTATTGACTTTGGCTGTACATCGCCAGCTGCTACTATCCCAACTGAAAATCCTGCCAAGTACTCGTGTCGCTGTCTTGGTGGTCTGTATTCGCGTCGTGGTGTGGCAGTACACGGCACATGTACACATGGATGGGCCATGGACGACATGCCGAGCCATCTCCAGCCAAGACATGAGAGACGTGTAAGGACCGGGGGAACGATGAATGCACTACTGCTCGATGCGCTGTTGCGATTCCCAACCTTTTTTCTCTCTCTCTTTCGGCAGGGACCGATAGCGAGCAAGGTCAATGCTGTCTGCACAACGAGGGTACCCGTACTATGTCCAAAACTTGATCTTCGGTGCTTAGAGATTGGAAACATGTAAGCATGTGAGGGGATCCACATAGACAGTCAACTCAAAACGAACGGCCGACATATGTAGCTCCAAGGAGGGGCGCGAGTGCGCATGTGGTTTTTAGATTCTAGATCGTGATGCAAGAGCGTTGGAAATGTCTCAATCTCATTTCAATCATGCAAATGCAGTGATTGCATCTGTGCTTTCGATCTTACAGCCAGTTCCCGGTCGCCTATCAAGATTCAAGGCTACAGCTCTCAAAGTCTCGACATGTTGTACTGTACTCCAGCAATTCGGTCCAGCCGAAATGCAAGGGCTGGATATCGATATGCTCAAAAGAGCAGGTCGTCAAGAATCAGAGTTCACAGAGCACGCAAGCAGACTCAAGGAAGTTGCCGCAGTGGAGTTGGATCGAACGTTGAAAAGCCTGATCTCGAGCTGTGTCTTGCCTCGTGATCGCGTCGCTTCCAGTCACTTATCACCGGTCTGTTGGTCTTCCGTCCTCGTTGGATGTATTGCTGGATTGCCGGCTCGAGCATTGACCAGACGTATCCAGCACGATTACATATCTGTGTGGCCATTCAGCTCGAGTCTCAGCCTTGACAAAGACCCCGACGTCAACGAAGCACTCTGCCAGTCAGCTGAAGCACAGACGGCCGAGAATAGCTCTGGTGTGATTGTGAGTGTGGGGATAGCTGGAGAGACTACTGCATTGTGGCATGCAAGGCAGACATTCAGCTTTTGCTCGCGTGTTAGTGTACCGTTGTTTCATCCAAAGTATTGCGCATGTACTCGCCGCCTATACATCATTCATGTACAATTCCTGCAAGTATCTTTGCGAAGGAAGAGGCAACTGCTCTCCCTGACCGGCCAGCCCGTCTTTGATTGTTCGTTTTCGGATCGAAGCCCGACGCCACACGCACGATGTGAACCACATGGAAGAGCATCGACAGGTGGCGCCGACCAGACGTGATCGGGTGGGCCGATATTGAGAACGAACTGTCGTTGTTCAGGTGGACGGGGGGCGTCAAGAAGATGACGCTTATTGCTTTCGACTCTGGCCGGTCATCGAGGTTCAGTAGCAGCTGAAACCTGGGCAATCGAAGATCATGCACAGTAACATCGAGGTACGTTCATCTCATAGCGGCGTGTTGATTGAGGAGGATAAAGCGACGACCAGCTGAGGTGGTGCATCGAACAATGGTACGTTTTGTCGTCGTCGACAGCACTAGTGGTTCAACTGCAGTTTGAGCCTTGAAGGTTCTTGTTTGGTACGACTTCCAGCTTGGGTATGTACATGCTGGTCGCTAGTGAATAATCACTTGAGACATTCAGCAACAGGCCGATCATGCCTCTACATATCTGCCTTCGTGCGGGCGTAGCATGGGCGGAAGATCACTATTGCTTCGTATGATGCTGTAAGCTTCGATCAACAGTGCTAGTGGGTTGGTGTGAATAGACTTCTCAAGCCATCGATGATGCAGATTGCAGATGTTAACGTGATGGCGAGGCGGAAAGCTTAGATTCTAGATGCGTTATTCTTGCGGGTGATGTTCTGCAGCAACACGGTTTGGCCGATCAGCCACTCTCTCTCCTTGGCGCGCATCGACGTACCTATGAAATAAGTAGATATGTATGCAGCTTCATTGAGATGGCTTTGTGTGCAGGAATGATAATGCAGGGTTAACACGATGTTCAAGCAACAAGGGAAGACAGCTGGAGCATGCTCCGAACTGGGCGTTTGTCCGACCAAGGGCAAGTCGAGAGGATCGATGGCTTGCAGCTTCATGTTGGTGATGCCTGTCGACTGGACGGGTGGTGAACATCGATGACCAGAACACTCACTGCAAGACGGGTGCGAGGGCGGGAAGAACGGTCGTACTTCATGTCGAACCCTGTTCATGAGACAAGATATGTGGATATCTACAAACCCTGAACTACACACACATATGTCTGTGGGTAGGGAGTGGATCGTAGACGGTCATGTAGGCGTACAGACACAGTAAATACATACCTTTACCTTACATGTACCTTACCTTGCCTCCAGAAGAACAACACCCTGCACTTCCGAAAACTGATTCCATATCAACACCAACCACAAAGCGCATTAACTTGATCACGAATGGACGATCACTCACAAAACCATAACGGCAGATCGTCGTCCGCCCCTCCCCTCCATTTCCTACCCCTCCATCCCCATTCATACATCTCTGTCCGATCTATCCGGGCGATGATTCCAATAAGCAGCCTGCATGTTATGCAGGCGCGCATCGTTCGGATCTCGGAAATGCAGGGCCCGCAGACGCGCACATTGCGTTCACTCTAAGAGAGATCTCATGTCGTCGATCTTCTGTGGCTGGCTTATGTAGGAAGAACAGGTAAGGGTAGGGTCAGCGTGGTATGAAAAAGGTAAACAGGTTCCAACGTTCCATTTGCGACCAAAAGCGATGATCTGCTGGATGAATCGGAAAGGCAAACATAGGTATGCTTTTTCGCGATTTTCGTACGTGCCGCCCGTTCCCTTCCCCCGGCGCCCTGGTGAGATTCCTGTCGGATCCGAGAGGGATATAAGGAATACTTCTTGCGAGGTCGGCGATGGGAGATTGGAATGTCTAGCAGGAGTCAGTCTCAAGGGAATCGGTAGGAGACAGTAGAGAAACCCTCGGCGAGAGAAACGAGTAGACAGTATGAGATGTATGTAACAGTAAAGCCAGCAGGGGAGCAGGGATCACAGATGCTGGAAGGTGGATTCTGCCAGACAACTCAAAATGCGCCACTGCCAATCGCGGCCAGACCTCGTCAGCAACAGCAACAGCCCCCCTCCTCGGCTGCAGGTAGACGAGTAGGATCAGAGGGCCGTTGCTGGGAGATGTGATGCAAGGTACATCGGTGACTAGGTAGGGAAATGGTCAAGTAAGGTAGATAGGCAGGGTAGGCATGCGGTGGATTTACGATTACAATCATGAGAAACCGCGGTGCGGGGATGTAGCAGAAACTGGTTGGGTGGATTTTCCGTCACCTGTTCTAAAACGCCATGGCCGTTGCATGTCTCGCCTTCGCTACGCTACAGTAAACAGTCCCAAGGAATGGAAAACATTAGTCGTACAAAAGCCCGTACCGTGAGAAGACAATATTTCGAGATCCCTGCCTCACAGTAGGCGGGGCAACGGTCGAACAATGTGACATCCCACATTCCAATTTGACGCCAACGCAAGAGACATAGCCACCCGGATATAGAACATAAATTTTTGGCAAACATTTCCTCTCCACAAACTTTTTTCGTGGGCGAAATGCGCCACGTAGATATTGCTCGTGCTGGAAAATAACTCATTGGGGCATCGGCGAGGCGGTCCTAATAGAGGCCCTGATAGAGCTGGCAGGGCTTCTTTGCGGCAAGAAGGGATGAACCTCCTGCTTTTTCTTCTTCGTCGTCTTCTTCTTCCATCTACTTCTATGAGCAGGTGTGCCGATGCAGGAATGTGATGGTTGTGATCGTGATCGTCGTCGTGGATAAAATAAGGGTCGTTTATTCGTGATGGTGGAAATTAGTTAGGAGAGGCGTCTCAGCATGTGATGGATTGCTTTCGTATGCTGGCAGTATATCGCCAGGCAAAGGGTTTGCAGTGTGTATATCAAAGGATTCGGATTTTCGTCCAGCAAGATCGGGCGAGCCATAGCGTGGAAGACGGATCATGCGAACAGTATCATCTGCATCGGCGCCGTCTCTGCTTCCCCAGGTTGTCTACTAGAATGTCAGTCTACGTTGCTTGAGTCAACTAGCGAAAGTGGCTACTGACCGCGTTCAAGGTGAAGAGGCCCTGAAGCTTGATCAATCCGTGGTAGTAGCCAAAGCCGATGTACAAGGGAATGTATATCACGTCACAAGGGTAACGAACGAAATGTCCCCAGAGCTTCACGGTTTTGCTGAACACAAACGTCCAGATGGCCAGGAAGATGAAGAGTGCTTTACGCGACTCATAATCCCAGCCAAGAGAGGCCTGGTACCAAGAGAGGAAGATGAAGGCATCGTATGGTAGTGCCCAAGCGGTGATGGTCGTTTGGAGAACAGCATACGTACTCCAAGGTTGGGTCCTGCATGTTCATGTTAGCTTTGGGACATCTTGCGTGATGACGAGGACGACATACCACCAATAGTGTCGTTCCACAAACAGGCTAGTGAGGTTGCTTCGCCAGTTACTTCGCACCCACCGGAGGCACTGACTAAGATATTTTGGACCGTCCTCAAGAGTGGTTCTGACCTCGGCTTCCTTGTGGTATTGCATGGCGATTTTGTAGCCATGAGAGTACATCCATCTGGTGACGAAGTTGTCGTCGTCTGCGTTCAGCTGGCATGTTCGCCACTCTTCGTGTGTGAAGCCATGGGTGAATGCTTCGTCTTGGAGGATAGCACTTCGATAGGCTACTGTGCGGCCCGAGAGGCAAGGTAGACCTCCATCAATGTGCAAGCATGCCGAGCAGTCAAAGTTTCGTCTCTCCAGATAAGCGGCACCCAGAAAGCTCCACATGTTCCTGTTCTCTGCACGCTTGAGGCGCTGTGACGTGCCCACGCCACCCATGTTTGAGTCCTCGAATGGTGCCAGCATCCATTGTAGCACTTTTGGCGGCCAGATCACGTCGTCGTCGACGAAGACGGTGATTTTGGTGACCACTTCAGGTATGGCCACGCACATCTGCCGGCGCTTGTTGGCCAATTCAGTACTCAAGACTCGGATCTTCTTGGCATTGATGGACTGGGCCAGCCTCTGGAGATCCTCAACGTTGGCATTGACCGTGACCAGGATCAGCTCGTACGGGTCAGCCTGTAAGCAGGTCCGCAAGGTCTGCTCCAGCTCTTCGCCGCCGGTAGCAATGGTGGGGAGGATGATGGTGACATCCTGAGACGAATATGATGGGTTGGCGGGGATAGGAATGGGACGAAAAGTCCAGTGAGACACGCAATTGATGATTAAACGCAAGTATCGAAACAACCTGAAGGGAAGTGTTAGCTCACGTGCTCATGATGTCAATGGGAAGTTTCCCTTTTAAGTGGGAGGAGGAGTGCTCGTACCATGCAAAGACGGCAATGTGTAGCCAGGAAAGCATACTGCAAAAAGCAAACGAGAGTTGGGAGGGGGGCTGCCAAAGCCTACATTCGAGACCAGCGGACGTAAAGAACAAGAGGGAGATGAAGTGAAGCAACACATCGAGATATAACTGTCGAGACTGGACAGGCCAGCAGTAGCAGCAGACAGTAGCAGGTTCAGCAACAGCTTTCCTCGGTAGACGCAGGAGCGCTTAGTAGTGAGCGGACCGGCGAGCGATGCTACGTTTTTGGCGACGGTTGAAGATATGCGTGATTCAGACGTGCGGGCAGGCGTTGAAGGGCGCTCCATGCCCTTATTCGACAGCGGGCAGGAACTGGATGGGGCGCGTATGGCTGTGCCTGGCGTCGCATTGGAAGTTCCAGTCGCGGCGTGCAGCATGGGCGCCCCTCCACCACGAACAACAATCACGATAGCGCTGGTGGGGTATGCCTGTTCGGTCGTAGGCGTGCTCAGCTAGCGAGCGCTCCAGTCGACCACACTGAAGGTGCATGCGGGCCAGCTGCACCCTAACAGCATCTGATCCCTTCTAACCGTATGTTTCATGAATCATATGTCCGAAGAGCCCGTCGCCGTCGGTCGTATTACATACATGTACAGTCTTTGCTTGTCATCGATCATCACTCGCGTCGATTCGCGCGCAGGGTCCAGCGCCTCTGTTCGCTAGTGCCCGTTGCTCATCTGAGACCTAGGCTGGAGCGACATGTCATGGGTCAACGACCGGCGGCAACAGAAATGGCAGGTGAGATAGAGACACCGTGCAAGGTGATGGCCCTAATCGTTCTGTGACCATTCAGCCCACGGATAACCCGACGCTGGCCGTGAGGGTTCGTTGTCCGGTTCGAAGAGCGATTCTCAAGTGAAAAGTCTGCCCCGCTGCAGTGCGATTCTTCAAAGTCCTCGGGTGGAGTCCTATCCAGACAGAGCAAAGCGGCGGGAATGCACGGTGGAGTGGTTCGCTCGTGCCAACGGCTAATGACGACTGACCTTAGCGTGCGCTTGGAGCGAAGAGGTGGCCAGAAATGGTGCGTACAGTAGTCCAGAGAGCTGCAGTCGTGCCATCCACACTCGAATCCGGTACGTACCACATGGCGGAGCTCGCAATTGTGCACATGCTCGACATCGTCCGGTCGTCGCAGCCTCGATCTAGGCTAAGCGCATCTCGTCCAGGGCATCGTCGGCGAGGGCCACGAGTCGACCAGTGTTAGCTAGGCAGCGCCACGAACAGAATTGCGACATGCAAACATCCTGGCCCTTGAACTATGCCAGCATCCACTCTCGGAACCACTTTTGCAACAAGCACGCTTAAGCTTGCTCCACTACGAGAAAGACGTGCATATGCAGTAGGTGTGTAGCGACCTAAATTGTTGAGCCCGTCTTCTGCCGGCCACTGGCACTTCCGGACGAGATCGAGCGCATCGCTATCATCACAACACCCTCCGGTCCTTGTGACTTTTCTGTTCTGCTGCTCTTATCCGAGCCTATTGCCTTCTAGAGAATCTTGATGTCATCACGCGCCCTCGTTCACCTTCGCCACGACGCCCGCCGTTCGGTCACCGGGCGTGATCGGTGCATCGTCGACAATCAGCTGGAAGGTTGTTTCGATCATCGAGGCCGCAGCCTCCAAAACCTGGGGTTGCCAACCCATGTCTTCCCTGATTTGCCTGACGCAGAGGCGAGACGGGTGGGAGTCTCGTCCCCGTTCCACTGCACCTCATCATGTCGAACATGCGATGCACTTTCGCTTAGACAGAGAAGCGCACTAACATCGACCTTGCAGGCCGCACCTACGCGTTACGGCCACATCGTGTAGCTGCACATCACATTCGATAGTTGCATGATGGCGGAGCGCCGAGGTCAAGTCGCGTGCACTGGCGGACATTGATTGGAGACATGCCCTTGTGTTACAGCTTGTAATACTCACAGCGTTAGGGGAAGCCATTCCGCGGCTGCGGTGCACCGGATGACCTCGCACTCTAAGTGAACGTCGACCATTGTTTGTTATTGCTGTCGAGGAAAGTGGCGGTGCAGATCTTGCACAGGGTGTGTCTTATCCAGCCCGTGGCTTTGGCACCATGTGAATAAAGAGTCAGGATCCTTCTGAGAGGTCTCCCACGCTTCAGAAGGTTTATCTTCCTCAGATGATCTTGGCTGATTGATGCACCAAAGCCCTATCGTCGTTTACGTCTCCGAACCTGTATTTGACAAAAGCCTTCTCGCTGGCAGGCTGTAGCATTGTGTGCGGGGCAGTAACAGGCATGGCGACGCCATAAGTGGTTGCAACCACACCCACTGTGGGGCACTAATGTCCACATACAGAAAGTTTCAGACACGGAGCATCGTAGTGAGAAAAGGTGGCCAAGCTGTGACGTGGTTTCAATTGTAGCTAACTCAGGGACAACCATGACATTGTTCAAGCGAACCGTGCTACTCGCCAAATAGGCACGTTCGGAAGAATGAGTTGATGCATGGTGACGATGCGCTCCACCCGATCAAAATCACGAAGGCAATGTCGTTATTCTTGAGCTCAAATTTCGTAGCTGCAGATGTGATCATCAATGATAGACTTTTCCTGACGAACCATGATGCTGGTATGTTCAACTCAACATGTCGTCAACGCATCCTCTGACAGCCCAACAGACTAGGATGTATGTTGGAGATGGGAGCCGTCTCGTTCGTGGGGTTTGATGCTCATCATTTGCAGCAGACTTGCTTATCCACATTACGATCTCCCGTTACAGCTATGACGACAAACACTGTCCATACTACACAGTATTGGATGAGATGTATGCAGGTCCTGATGAGGGTCAGAGTTTCGGTGTTGTTGTTAATGGTGAGAGCACGATGAACCATGTTAGTCGAGCTGGCTCATGTGTAATAGCTGGCAACATGGTGATAGCTTGAAATGATTGCAAGCACGACCTACGTAACATGCCGTCTGAAGGCTAGGTGCTGTTCAGTTTGGTCGGGACTGCAATGTGTGGTTATTCGGCGCCAGTGAAGGCGCGTTCAGGAAAGCACTCGCAAGGTCAGTGTGACGATGCCACCAGATACATCTTTTGACAGGCTGCGATCCGTCGCAGACCGGCAGGTAATGCTCACACGAGCATCAATACTGCGGATTGTCGGAAATGTTTGCGTATGTTGAAGCTTGAGTGCACGAGATGTAGTGGCTCTTGAGGAAGTGAGGTTAGAAATCAAGGCCTCAACCGCACCAGGCACGTGTGCCATGAGGCACCGCTCAGGAATTCATGCAGTTGCCAACTGGTCCACAACACTTCATACATGTACGCCTCACCACATCACCAAGTCAGGACTGGAACAAAGGAAAGTTCTAATACCGTGGACTGGTAATATGCACAATATACATGCGGAGTCCAGAGCGTGCGGAGCAGCTTACTGTTTCCTGTCTCTTTATGGCTGACATTCCCAGCCGCTGCATTACATTCTCCTTTGTTATCTTACTTGTCCACTTGTTGACAGTCTGAAACTGTCCTTTTCCGACATCAGACGTCTAGTGAGCTGCGTGCACTGCGTCACTCCTGTAACCCACGATCTTCATCCTTCCAATCATGGTTCCGACAGAGAAGAAACCAAGAGTCTCCGCAGCGATCACACCAACAGTAGCGAGGGTCGCATGGTCCAAGTTCCTTAGTCGAGTCAGGAACGATTCGGGGTTCTGAGCAACGGTCTGTGCTGTAGAGCTGGCGGTGGATTGGACGCTAGACATGAGCGAGGACGGGTTTTTCAGCGCGTTCTGGAGAGGAGTGGCATATGATTGGATTTGTTGCACAGTTCTGGGCGTTGTCAGCTATAGCTATGGTCGGCGAGTGCTTTGATGCCCAAATCATGATGACTTACGGTGGAGACATGCCACGACCTTGAGCCACGATCTTGCCAAGCTCACCCACGACACGCGCGTAGTAGATAGTAGGAGGAATCAAGCCTGCGAGCATATTGTCAATCTGATGTTATCCTGAAGTACCATAATACGCAAACACACCTTGCACAAAGGTGATCACCTGCCCAGTTGTGCCGCCAATGCCTGACAACGCGCGACCTGCGGATGCTGCAGCGCTGCTGGCAGCATTTCCGGCAGAGCTGGAGACTCTCGACAAGCCTTGTTGTGCCTGACCGGCAGTTTCTGACGCTTTGCTGGCGATAGATGAGGCCGTGTCCTTTGCTTTGCCGGCGACTTCGGAGGTAGTGGATGCCGCGCGACGCTGGACCAACACCCGCGATTGACGCAATGCTAGTCTTGGGAGGAGTGCCGCAGACATGATGGCGTATCAATGGTGACTGTGGAGGTGATACACTCTTACCTTCGCTCTGACAATGGCTGTTGTTGAGCTCCTTGATTTTCCGAGCGGCTAGTCCCGACACTAGCTGTCCTGCATGTGTCCTCGGTCGGGCGCCGCAATTCCGCCCATGTCGTCAATGCATATATCTTCAGAAATTCTGGCTCAAATATCTTTGTGGAAATAAATGCGACTATGGACGCTTTACGATTATTGTCTCGTTCGACACGACGACCGAATCGCTCCGCTGAACCCTCGAAGGCCATTACGCCGTCAGACGGACAATTGAGTGACGCTCAACTATTCCCGTCAGATGACGGATCATCAGGCAATTCGCGAAAGCGAAAGCGTCGTAATGATGGCCCACGACAAGATGAGGATGTGGTGGACTTCTTTAGTCCAGCCCGATCGAAAGAGCCGGAAAGAGCTAAATCAACATCGAAGGAAGAGCTTGTAAAGGATGTCGCAGACAGTGCCGGGCCAAGTCAGACCGTCGCACATGCAAAGGACTCGCTAGAAGAACGCAAAGCCGTACTGAGACAGCATAAGCTCAAGATCTCATGGCTGAACTCGACGCAGTCAGGGAAGGTCACAAAGCGGAAACGTCAAGAGACCGTGCCCAATACGAAAACCGTTAAGCAATCAATATACCCACAACCAGTACGGTTGTTTGGAGAATTACAGCAAAAGCATATGATATCCAATCAACTGGCCGATAACCTACACGAACAAGGCTATAGCGTACCTACAGAGGTTCAAATCGGTGCATTACCTGTCTTGTTGGATCGCCCTTCTACCTTTCTGTCTGAAGCAGCTCCTGAAGTGGAAGCTATTGATCTTCTTACCGTCGCACCAACAGGCAGCGGAAAGACTTTAGCTTTCATGATCCCGTTGATTGAACATATTCGACGATCCAGAAATAAGGATTCCAGCCTACACAGCCAGAACGCCGCGGTCATCTTAGCTCCAACTAAAGAGCTGGTCGCACAGATCGTCAATGAGGGTAGAAAGCTAGCGCATAAAACGGGTATCAAAGTAGTACAAGTACGAAAAGGTATGCAGCTATCGGGGTCTTCTCCACATGACTCTGGTGACCAGGACCTGTCTGTAAAAGCGGATATTCTTGTGTCTACCCCTGGCATCTTGCACTCCATTATGGGCGACTCTAACGGCCCTAAATCCAATCTGCACTCGTCGATTCAACATCTTGTGCTCGATGAGGCCGATGTGCTGCTTGATCCGCTTTTCCGAGAACAGACGCTTGGTGTCTGGAATGCGGTAACGAACCAAAAACTTCGTGTCTCTTTGTGGTCTGCCACGATGGGAAGCAACATTGAGGATCTCGCGCGGTCAACGATCGAGGAGCGGCGAGCAAGACTCGCCATTGAAGACATTATACCACTAATTCGATTGGTCGTGGGACTCAAAGATTCCGCTGTGCCAAACGTCGAGCACAAACTAGTGTATGCTGCCACGGAACAAGGCAAATTGATGGGACTACGTCAAATACTGCATCCGAACACAAGCTCCGCGGAAGCTGGTCCTTCTCTGCGTCCGCCATTCCTGGTCTTCACCCAAACCATCGAACGTGCCGTCGCGCTCCATTCGGAACTTATGTACGACATTCCGGTAGAAGCTGGTGGCATAAGCCGGATTGCAGTGCTTCACTCTGATTTGTCTGATACAGCTCGTGACAGCGTGATGACACGTTTTCGGAAGGGCGAAGTCTGGATACTGATCACAACTGACTTACTCTCGCGAGGCGTAGACTTTCGAGGCATCAATGGCGTCGTTAACTACGATATACCGACCTCGAGTGCCGCGTATGTACATCGCGTCGGACGCACAGGACGAGCGGGTCGCAAGGGTGGCGTGGCTGTCACTCTGTATAGTCAGGAAGATATACCTTACCTCAAGCACGTAGCAAACGTGGTTGCCATGGCTCAGAAGCAAAAGGGCGACGGTACTACCGACGCTCTGCAGCCGTGGCTGCTCGATGCTCTGCCAAAGCTGAGCAAACAAGACAAGCAGAAGCTCAAGAAAAGAGGCATTGAGTCAAGGACTGCGCGTGGAAAGGAAGCGGATCCCAAGGCAGCACGCCGTGCCAAGATTAGCACGAAACCTGGATTCCAGCGACAGACCGAGAACAAGCGTAGAGGCGCTATTCTTGGTAGCCAGAGGCGGAAGCAGGAAGAAGAAGCTGAGAGCGGCTCGGACGCTGAAGGTGATTTCCGTGGATTCGGTTGAGCTCTTTCAAGACACCATCTATTGTAGATTTACAAACAAGCCTCCGTCAACCAACAGTTGCGCACCCGTGACATATTCACTCATATCGCTTGCCAGAAACACCGCTGGACCAGCCAAGTCTTGCGTCCTCCCCAGCCGACCCAGTGGTATCCGACCCTCCATGTACTTCCGCTTCTCCTCATCTGCCAGATCCCCGTCGTTCAGCTGCGTGCGTATCGTACCGGGTAGCAGCGCATTACATCTGATGCCGTACTTGCCCAGCGCGCATGCGGTGCTCTGCATCAACGATAACACGCCCGCCTTGGTCGGTGTGTAATGCGTCTGCCCGGCGCCGCCGACCAATGCAGAAATGGACGAGACGCCGATAATGCTGCCCCCTGGCGGAGTCTGGCGTGCCATCTGCTGTGCCGCGGCTTGGACAGCGAAGAACGCCCCGTTGAGGTTCGTCGATATGGTGCGGTTCACCAGGTCGGGAGTCATGCTAGGAGCATCGCAGGAGCATGTCAGCCTGGGTTTCAAAGGCTAGACGTTTGATGGAAGGTAGAATCGTTACGTCAAGAAGTCCGCGAATTCGCATATGCCCGCGTTCGAGACGAAGACGTCCAGTCGTCCGAACTTCGCTACGGTTCGCTTGACGAGCTCCTGTCCTGTCTCCGGCTGCGAGATGTCTCCCGGTATCGCGATCAGCAGATCCGTCGCGCTCGGTCCAGCCTCGTCGGCCATCTCGCGGAACTGCTTTGCAGACTTCTCGTCCGGGTAGTGGTTGATGGCCACTCGCGCTCCATGGCGGAGGTAGTCCAGAGCGATGGCGCGGCCAATGCCTGTTGCAGCACCGGTGACGGCGGCGACTTTGCCGGCGAGGAGCGCCATGTTGGGGATGGACTAGGGGATATGAAGTGAAGAATTGTGAGGCCCAAAATGGGCACGTGGGTGATTGCAAGTTTGTCCCATCTTCAGCGTGACGAAATCTTGAGAAGAGAAAAGTGTTACGCGCTCGACGTACTGCTTGTGGCATTTTGGGTTGAGGTTAGAGCATGTGGAGTGGGCTGGTGGTGGGGTGAGAGCGTCGCCGGGAGAATGTACACCGAGGGGTATCGAAGCGCTGCTTACAGAAGAGACCTTTGCCCAGTCTGCATCTATAGTAACATGAAGGTTGACATATGTTACCTGAAAAGTGAAACTTCCTATGTGAAATTTGTTGCAGTGCGCATAAGGTTATACACTCGATATCAGCCTCTCGCCTGCGAGACTCGTCTGCGGGTCATTGGACTGTACAACCCACTGCTTCGAAGCCTCAAGTGCTACTTGAGATATCCCCAGATGTCCAGACACTTGATATCATCTAACCCACATAGCGTCCAGTGTTGAAGGTGCCTGATCCTCTGGTCTTGTGCTAGGAAGGGTTTACGTTGGTAGCTCACTAGTGTAAGGTGTGAAAGGCCATTCGGACCCTGTTCATAGCAAATGACACTCATGTGTTTGTTGAATCGTCCTTCACATTTTACAGAAATCATCGTTGAAACGCGGGATTACATTTCCGCTTCCCTGGCGCTGGACATGGGTCTCGTCCAAGGAAACTAATTCTGGCAAGCATTAATAGTCCGATGTTATCATGTATTCGCAGAATATCGAGTAGAGTGGTTCGCTAGACCAAACATTCTATCCGTCTTGCCTACATGTCTACGAGGCTTAATGGCGAGGTCACACTTATTAGGCTGTGACAGGCTGCAATAGTTGTGCAATCCAATGGAAATACGATGCGAGCTAATGGAATCAGCTGATTTCTCCTTGTTATATCGCACGCTTTGCCTCACATCTGGTTCGCAGCCGTTCGACACACCGCAGAAAAATAGAAGCACGACGTCTGGGACCATACAAGCCTTCGTCGCAGGAACTATGTGCCGTATAAGGTTGCGCCACGTGTGGAGAGAGGGTGACCCTTGAACATGAATTGTATGCAATAACGCGCCGGTATAGATTGGCGTTTCTTGGAGAAGATTCCTGACCAATACCAGAACCAGTATATGCAGGGTTCCTTTCCAAGTGAGGGATTGGGCGCTGATCGTGGTGGAATATGCTTCTACCGAGTGTCCCTCCGGCAGTTCAACGTTGTGAGCGCGGATGCGTTGACAATCCCAATTAACAAAACATTCCGAGTGGCTCTGACTGTTCGTGACAGTGCAAGCCTACCTATCAAGGAGGTAATGATAGACGAGATAACGGCTTACCTTATAAATGTCCGTCTTCCACCAGTGCCACTGTCTGGAAGATCAGCGGGCCGATCTTTGCACTTCTGAGCACTATGAAACAACAACGTCCAGAGATGCGGGCTGTGCAACGATGCCTACATTTCGTGCTATAGGACTCTTGACGTGGCAGTGCCTTTGGATGCTGATGATCGGATATGCGCCAAGAGGATACAGCATGGAGCTGGAAGTGGTTGGTGAACTGCCGATTGCACATCTTCTCATCGCTGAAGAATACGAGGTTGTGAGTGCGTGTCGGATGGTGGCACTTTAGGCTGGACGAGAATAGTGGCAGACGCAGCTCGACTAAGGATTTTAAGCAGCCCGCGCTAGCTGACGCCAGGGTCCAACCAACGTCCCTGAGGCCACGACCGCCTCCGTCACTGCTCTCCTGTTGCATGTGAGCGCCGTTGGAGACAAACTGCATCTTCTTCAATCTGCCATTCGCAACATCTGTGACCTACCTGCGATGAATGCAGTGCTTGGTTCCCATTCTCCCCACTCAATTTGAAACTTGCTCTCCTCCTCGCAACTGGACTTCAAGACTCAAAGGCGCATGAGAATCTCACGTCAATTCGGTCGCAAGCAACGGAGCTAAAATCGGACCCTGCTCGCCTACCCTCCTCCACACCCCTGCTGTCCTTCACCCTACTCTACAGTATTCGCCATATTACGACCATCTCTGCAGCGACCTGAACGCCTACCTTACCTACGATTTCTCTCGCACTATCAGCATACCAGAAGCCTTTCGCAGCTCCAACTAAGCTCTGACGCCGCATGAGCGATTACCTAGCGATAACAACAGACCGCGATTCCGTTGCGTCCGTACAGCTCCCTTGCGTATGAGAGCGCGGCCATCTTTGTGAAAACCGCACGAAATGGAGACGTGAGCGAATCAGGCGACCACCCACCATATTCCGGATCACCCCACGACGGTCCTTACAGCTATGCCATACGAGGAGACGTCCGCTGCGGTTGCTAGCATTCTGTCCTCTTTTGCCAAATCTCGTCCGCAAGACCACTATTTTCAAGCTCCAGCCAGCACTCATGGCGCCAAGAGCAACCAGATCACACTGCCGGGGGAGGATACGGTAGAGAAACGCACGCTGGAGCGCGAGCTAAGCAGTTTGGCGGCACGGATACAACTTTTGGAGGTTGCAGCCGCCAGCAATGCAGGTGTGCTCCCAGTCACGCCGAGTGAGCCAGCCTCCTCAGCTTTCGGTGAGGCACCTGTCTCACCGCGCCCACAACGGCTGGCTTCTGGAGGGAATCCGCCGCGCCAGCAGATGACCTCTCGAGTCAATAGCATTCTATCGAAGAATGAAAGGGAGCCTGAGGCCCGGCAGCTTACTGAAGAGCAGTTTGTTTTCCTGCGGCAACACATCGACCAACAAGCAGCCGAGATCAGAAGTCAGAAGGACTTCATCGATGGAATCAAGTCTCAACTGGCACACCAACAGACTGCTACGAAGCAGGCGCTGGACACCCTTGGCAACTCTTCATCGATAGAACAGCTGAAGCGAGAAATCGAGAAGAATGCGCAGATCAATGCCACATACCAAAAAGTGCTTCGCGAGATCGGCACCATTATCACAGCTGTAGCTGAAGGCGACCTGAGCAAGAAAGTCCTGATCCATATGACAGAAAAGGATCCCGAGATCGCACGCTTCAAGCATACGATCAACAAGATGGTGGACCAGCTACAGATCTTTGCCAGCCAAGTGACACATCTTGCGAAAGAAGTGGGCACAGAAGGTCAGCTCGGCGGTCAGGCTGTTGTTCCTGGTGTGGATGGCATCTGGGCGGAGCTCACGAAGAACGTCAATGTCATGGCACAGAACTTGACCGACCAAGTACGAGAGATTGCTGTTGTGACGACAGCAGTAGCGCAGGGCGATCTCAGTCGCAAGATTCAAAGACCGGCGAAAGGCGAAATTCTGCAACTACAACAAACCATCAATACCATGGTGGATCAACTGCGAACATTCGCGACCGAAGTTACTCGAGTGTCTCGTGATGTCGGAACGGAGGGAGTCTTGGGTGGCCAGGCCCAGATTGAAGGTGTGCAAGGAATGTGGAACGACCTTACTGTTAACGTGAATGCTATGGTTAGTATATTCCGGAATCTCGTTGGTGCACGGGTCTACGGCTAACAGATGTGGCAGGCCAACAACTTGACCACACAAGTGCGCGACATTGCCGAAGTCACCACCGCAGTAGCGAAAGGAGATTTGACGCAAAAAGTCAAGGCGCACTGCAAAGGCGAGATCCTTGAGCTCAAGAGCACGATCAATGACATGGTGGACCAATTGAGACAATTCGCACATGAGGTGACCAAAATTGCACGCGAGGTGGGCACAGAGGGAAGACTAGGTGGACAAGCCACTGTGCACGGCGTAGAGGGAACGTGGAAAGATCTCACCGAGAACGTCAATGGTATGTTTACAGGATGTCATAATGCCGTGCGAAGTCGAGCAGCAGCTAACACTCCCGCGCATCAGGCATGGCAATGAATTTGACGACACAGGTATGTATCGTGCTCCTGATTGAGTGAAATCAGGGACTAATTGTCCTGCAGGTCCGGGAGATCGCAGAAGTCACGACGGCCGTCGCAAAAGGTGATCTGAGCAGAAAGGTCGAAGCCGAGGTCAAAGGCGAGATATTGCTCCTGAAGAACACCATCAACGACATGGTGGATCGCTTGAGTACGTTTGCCTTTGAAGTCTCGAAAGTGGCCCGTGAGGTCGGCACAGAGGGTACTCTAGGCGGGCAGGCTCAAGTCAAGAACGTCGAAGGGAAATGGAAGGATCTTACGGATAACGTGAACACTATGGCTGGTATGTTCTTCAAAGGAGCAGACCTTGCAAGCGATTGTGCTAATGTCCACCAGGCAACCTTACAAACCAGGTGCGAAGCATATCCGACGTCACGCAAGCCATTGCTCGCGGCGACATGACTCAACGAATCAAAGTCCACGCGCAAGGAGAGATTCAGACGCTGAAAGATACCGTCAACGACATGGTGACTCGTCTGGACGCGTGGTCTCTAGCCGTGAAGCGCGTAGCCAGGGATGTCGGAGTCGATGGTAAGATGGGTGGCCAAGCAGAAGTAGATGGCATCACGGGACGGTGGAAGGAGATTACGACCGATGTCAACATCATGGTGAGTAATGACATTGCGTCTGCACTAGAGCATTGCTAATGCCACTTTAGGCTCAGAACTTGACAAGCCAGGTCAGGGCGTTTGGTGATATTTCGAACGCCGCCATGGCTGGTAACTTTTCGAAGATGATCACCGTAGAAGCATCCGGCGAGATGAACGAATTGAAGAACAAAATCAACAAGATGGTCTCCAGCTTGCGAGAAAGTATTCAACGGAACAACAAGGCCAGAGAAGCTGCCGAACTGGCCAACCAAACCAAGTCCGAGTTCCTGGCCAACATGTCTCATGAGATTCGCACACCGATGAATGGAATCATTGGTATGACTCAGCTTACCTTGGACACTGAACTTGAGCAGAACCAGAGGGATATGTTGAATATCGTGTTCTCTCTTGCGAACAGCCTACTAACGATCATCGATGACATTCTGGATATCTCCAAAATCGAGGCCAACCGCATGATTCTGGAGGAGGAGCCATTCTCTCTGCGAAGTCTTGTGTTTAACAGTCTCAAGTCTCTTGCAGTCAGGGCGAACGAAAAGAACATCAGTCTGGTGTACGACGTGGATAGCTCGGTGCCTGACTACATCGTTGGAGACTCATTCCGACTCCGCCAAATCATCTTGAACTTGGCTGGAAACGCGATCAAATTTACAGAAGACGGTGAGGTGAGGGTAAGGATTTTGGCGGACAGGACCACACCTTGCGAGAAAGGCGAAGTAGTGGTGAAGTTTGCCGTCTCCGACACAGGCATCGGCATCCACCACAACAAGCTCGATCTCATCTTCGATACCTTCCAACAGGCCGACGGCTCAACAACCCGTAAATTTGGTGGAACTGGCCTGGGCCTTTCCATCTCGAGACGGCTGGTCACACTGATGCGCGGAAAGATGTGGGTGGAATCGACATATGGCTCTGGCAGCACGTTCTTCTTCACCTGCCATTCTCGTGTTGGCAACCCGGATGTTGGGAGGATCATGCCACAGCTGCAGCAGTACCGGAAGCATAAAGTTCTGTTTGTGGACCACGGCCACACCAGTAGACCGGACGCGATTGCGGAATGCATCCGGACGTTGGATCTGGTCCCTTGTGTTGTGTCTGCTGGTAAGACACCGCCTTCGGAGATTGGCTCCACCGAAGTATATGACTGTGTCATTGTCGACCAGACCGAGGTCGCCCAGAAGATGCGCAGCCTGGAGAGGTTCAAATATGTTCCGATCGTCATGCTGGCACCCACCATCTCGGTCAACTTCAAGACCGCTCTCGAGAACGGTATTGCGAGCTACATGACCACACCATGCTTGCCCATCGACCTGGGTAATGCACTGATTCCCGCTCTCGAAGGCCGAGCGGCCCCCATCTCAGCAGATCATTCTCGGACGTTTGACATCCTCTTGGCCGAAGACAACGCCGTGAACCAGAAGCTGGCCGTGAAGATCCTGACGAAGCACAACCACAAGGTCACGGTGGCCAACAATGGCCTCGAAGCCTTCGAGAACATCAAGCGCAAACGTTTCGATGTCGTGCTCATGGACGTCCAGATGCCCGTAATGGGTGGCTTCGAAGCCACCGGCAAGATCCGCGAGTACGAGCAGGCTCACGATCTTGCGCGCTCGCCCATCATTGCCTTGACGGCGCATGCCATGCTCGGCGACCGCGAGAAATGTATCCAGGCGCAGATGGACGAGTACCTCTCGAAGCCCCTCAAGCCTGCGCAATTGATCCAGACGATTCTGAAATGTGCCACGCTTGGCGGCGCATTGCTCGAACGCAAGAACGACAACCGTGGGTTCCGCGTCGAGAATGCCGATCTGCCCGAGGATCCCGACCGGCTCTCCGTGCCTCAGCGGCCGGAGCTGACCCCCAGAGGGTACACAGAAGGTGGCCCTGCAGGATTGGAGTCTCCGGCGATAATAACGGCGGACCAGGATGATCCAATGCTGAGGGTAAGATCACTTGAAAATGATGGCGTCGTTTCCTGAGATGTGTGCTGACGAGTGTGATTAGGAGGCGCTTATCAGAGCTAACAGCAGCTGAAATTGACTAGTGAGCACGAGCTGGACTTTGTGAAGCACATACGCATCGTGTCCTGAACTGCCGGATCATGCAATGACTGGAAGCATCTGGGACAGATCAGTTATCGAGCAGTCTTCCACATTCATGCTCCCCCTATGGCCAATCACCTCCAACATCACGACGTTTTCACCACCATGGACAACACAGGACTGTGATTCCACCACCATCCTCTGTTCTGGACCAACTGGCGAAACACCCAAACCTAAAACCCCTTTTCCTTCCGGCGTTCAATATGCATAGCGACGAGAGATTTCCATCATTATCACGCAGATGCTTTTTCGCTTTCCCAGGTTCAAACGGTGTTTCACATCACACAGGCGGTCGCGACACGCACGTGAGCTCACCAAGGCGCAGGCGTCATGCCACGGGACAGGATCGTGCATGTGGCACGAAGTACAGTGTGCTTTGTCATGGACACCGCTACAGGAGGACTGGTCATGTCATGTCATTGTCACGGTTATCGAAGTGCTAGCGACGAAGGACGAAGAAAGAGTGAATGACTTCGTCCTGCGAGGCGGGCAAAGTACGACGGGAGGTCTTCACGCAAAGCTGCGACCCATCGCCATAGCCGCTTGGCGCAGTTTGAGAATTGAATCACAGCGCGGTGCAGACCGTGCACAGTATAGACTCCTTTTCGATATGACAATTCATCCATTCTTTCGACCTGAAGAATAGAAACAGATGGGGAGAGATCCACGTATGTACGTCGAGGTACCACCTTATGTTTGTGTCATCGCGGGTAGTCTTGGTCAAAATGTGTAGGTTGGAATCGATCGTGGTTGCAATTGATGATGTCCAGGTCAGACGACTGTTATCTGGGGAAGTGAAATAAGTAGGTAAGGTACTTAGAGCGCCCACCTACCTTTCATCCCTTCGACATGGAACGACTGGGCATCAAGTGCCTGTCACCCCGATAGATAGATCTACCTTGACCCTGCTTTAGGAGAAACAGCACGGCGACGTTGCGATTGTTGGACGAGAGACCATACTAATGCTTACGAAACATTGAGATCTGACGTGTTCGGACATTAAAAGTGATGGGTTTGCGCCGTTCTATAGACAGGTAGCTATCTAGCAGGGTACGGGATATATCATGGCAAATATTCGAAAAGCGCAACTCAGAGGCCTTCGGAGGCGGGAGGGCCGTGATATGCTGTACAATGCGAGGAAATCGTTAGTACTTGCTTGCTAGCTTGAACATGTCTCGTAGTGTTCTTGCAGGTGAAGCGTCTCGAAGGGATTAAGTAGGAATGGGGTGAACACTTACATTTCCGCGAATGCAGCACATACCACACAGCGGCGATGAGGCCGAAACCAACCAGCACGACGCTGGAGTAGTTCATGGCGACGGGCGTGGTGGGCAGCAGCGTGGGCATGGAGAAGAGCACGAGCTCGAAGCCGATCCAGGCGAGGGCGAGGACATTGACGGCGAAGCCGGCGACCTTGCCGAGGTTCCAGCGCGCGCGCAGGACTTCGCTGCGGCCGCAGAGGAGGCTGATGCCGATGGGCAGCCCGTAAGCGAGCGCGAGCGCTTGCACGCCGACGGACACGAAAGCCGTGAAGGCCGAGGTGCTGCCTAGGTTGATCAGGCCGAGCAGCATTTGGATGATCGTTACGAGGATTAGGGAGTAGACGGGAACGCCGAGGCGGGTGTCGACTTTGGAGAAGATGGAGGCGCCCTGGGAAGGGGGTGTTAGTTGTGAAAAAGAATGTTTTGGGATAGAAGGAGGGTGGTCGTACCGGCATAGCGTTGTCGCGCGCCATAGCCCATGTGCATCGTGATGCGGCGACGGTGATGCTAATGGAGCAGAAGAGTGTGATGCCCAGGACGAGGAAGATGAGTCCGAGTCCGCCGCCCGGTGAGCCCATCACGACGTTGAAGATGTAGGGAAGTGCCTGCATATGATCTCTGGTTAACATGATGAGTCGATAGAGATGAGTTTGTGTTGAGACCTACCTGTCCTCCAGGAGCATTGGTGTAGATGTCCAAAAGCGGTGGGAGAGTGGCACAAATCGGAATGATGAAGAAAAGACCTGCAATGCCACCGACCGGAACGCAAAGACTGATCGCCTTCGGCACTTTGATCGCAGGGTCGGCGCACTCTTCTGCCATGGACGAGATCATGCCGATCGCGGAAAACGTGTAGGCAGCGGGCAGCAGACCGATGAAGAAGGTGAATCCACCCCAACCAGACAGGCTTTCGTCGTAATTGCCGAGAGTGTACGCTGCGCTGTGTCGTCCGACATCAGCTTTCACCGACAGCGCGATGAGGATGGCGAGAATAGAGATGGCTGTCCACGCGGCGCAGATGGTGTCGACCATGGGCAGCCATTTATTCAAGAACGTGCAGATCAGGAAGGTCCCAATGCAGATGGCGTAGAATACCAAAAGGAGTTGCCATGCGTTCATGGTGAAGTCCGGATGGTACATAGACACCGTGGCGCTGATGAGAGAGGCAAAGCCGAAGTTGACTAGCAGTCCCATCAGTACTCCACAGCAGATAGAACCATGAACGTGCTACTCCCATTCTTACATACCTGAAAGCGTGATCGTCCAGTTCCCGATCATGAAGATCCAGCCGGTGATGTACGCCAACGCCGTCTTCCATTTCGGCGCGACCTGGAAGGCCCAGTAACTCGGTCCACCAGAGGTCGGATAGCGACTCGCCAGCTCTCCCAGCGACAGCGCCACACACTCGTCCAAGATCAAGACGACGATCCAGCCGAGGAAGATAGACAGCTGGCCACCGCCGATGATGGCCGACATGAGCGGCGACCCTTCACCGTATGGAATGGCCGCAATGGCGAGAGATTGGAATAGCAACGTCCATAGTGACCGGTTGCGCTGCAGCTCCGGCTTGTAGCCCAGGACCGCCTCAAGCGTCTCGCCTTCGGCCTCGCTGTGCTTGCGGCCAGCTTCGAAGACGTCCGGACTCGAACTGTTGACTGGTTTCTCGTCCATGATCCTGGATCCGAGCTGCAGCTGTCGCCGCCCCTTTGGCTTCGTGGGAGGTCCGGCGATTCGTGCGTGAAGCTATCCCAGCTTTCTGGCTGACAAAGTCAAAGATCCACGCGGGCGCGCACCTATACCGCTTGGGAGAAACAGAAAAGACACCGTGTAATAACAATATGCCGTCCAGTAAGAAAGAGACACAGCAGAAAGATGAAAAGCAGCGACAAAGCAGTGCCTCGCCAGGATCTAGGTCCTGGTCGCGGTCCTTATCATGCACGAGCAGCTTCGCAACGCATATGCATCTCCCAGCATGGATATCCCACGATCACACCACACCACACCGCGATTCCAGAAGCTTGGCCGCGATCTCACCAAACGCCCCAACGCGCCTCGCGCCCACTCGGGTCTTCTGCCCAGGCACCTAAACGTCCCGACGATACAGTTTGGCAACGTATGCGCTGCACACTGTCCGCCTATCATACGCCGCCCAGCGCCTGCGCAAGCAATTGGTTGTGGATGCCGTACGGTGTCGAGATCGGAGCTTTGGCCCTGCGTCAAGCGACGATAAGCAGCGCCGGGAGATTATGCCCGATCAGGCAGTATTCTGGGACTTACCGGGGGGTTCGGGAACGGCCCACTGCCATCGCCGCGTTCTAGATAACGATCCCGTGGATCCGACGCGCTTGCGTGGGAGGTGCCGGACGTGCCGTCTCGACCATGTGGTGTCCGACCTGAATGTCGGGTGGATATCTTGTGTACCTCCATCTTTGGATGTGTACGTATAGATTTGTATTCAGGAGGCGCTGCGGCTGTACACATGCTTCCACCACGATCGCGACACGACCTACAGTGCTCGTGTGGTATCATGCTGCTAGGATCTGTGTGCACCGACCTGCGTCTCGCCCGCGCAACGGCTCCTTCCTGCATATTACCTCGGCCTCGATTGACGAATCGTGGCTCGCGTGCGCATGCGGTTCTGCAGATCGCCATACACAGCATGAGAGACGAGCACGTTATTGGCAACTCCTCATAATGATGAAATGGATGATGGTTCAAGGATAGATTTCCAACTACATGTTCATGGCTTCAATAATCTCCACCATCGTCCAGCTCCTCTCCATCATCCGCTCCACTCGCAGCACTCATTCCACTTACACTAGGCGTCTCGCCACCAGCTTTCTTCTTGCCAAGTTTGAGCACGCTGCTCCAGCTCCTGGTGCTCGACCTGTTGTCCCGTTCTCGCGGTTGCTCCTTTGCAGCTCCATCGTGAAGACTGCTCAGACTTGCGCTTAGGCGATCTTCATCGTCTTCATGAGGACCGGTGGGAGTTGATGGTGAAGCACCAGCGGAGGTGGATGGGCCTTGGTCAACGAGCAGGCGGCTCTTCTCTCGCTTAAAGGTGGGCAGGGAGAACTTGCTCGAGGACGACTTGCGCGTGATTTTGGCCATCAGCGATTCCTTGCCTGTGGAACCGAGACTGCCGATCAGTGGCGAAGGCGCATCTGTCGAGGTTGCGTACGAAGGGGTCAGCACCAGATCGGTAGAATTGCGGCCGGACTCAGCAATGGAGGATTCAGTCGTGGCCACACTGTGGTTGTCGCGCGTGTCGCGAGATTTGCGACTATTGGTCGGAGAGGCGTCATCATCGTCCAGTTGCCTGAGGTTTGGAGTATTGCTGGCAGAAGCATTGGAGTAGGAATTCTTCTCGGTAGAACTCTTGCTTTTGTCTTTCCGGCTTGTACCAGAGAAGAGACTCTTGAAGCTCTTGGCGTTTGGATTGAGCGTAGGTTGCGCATCATCCAAATCAGACTCTGGCCTTTGGAATCCTGGCGGCGGTTTGGTCCCAATGGGAGCTAGTTGTGTCTCCTGGTCTGGATAAAGCACGTCAGGGTCGTCAGCTTCCATGATGTGCTCAGCTAAAGCTGGGCCATATTGGGCGGAAGGTCGGCGTGACGCGACTCGAGAACCGTATAGACGCGCCGGCTGCAGAGACGGCGTATTCCAAGCTGGCCCAAACCCCAATGGACTGTTACGCGCTGGCCCATTCATATCCGAAGCAGGCCAGGGGTCTCCAACACCTACGCCCCAGCGACTACTATCAAAAGAAGGCCGCGGCAATTCAGTGGAATGAGTGGATCCTGGCCTAGGCGAAGCTGGACGACGTGCAAAAGACGTGAAATTCGTTGGCCACCCGTCGCTCTTCTCGCGCCCAAATAGTCCGAATCGTCTCCGAGAAGATGTTGCAGGCAACTCAGTCGAAGGGACTGACGGTCCGTCAAGAGTGATGGCCGACCCGGAAATACTGCTGTTTCTCTTTCGTGATGCTGCATCGATGCCTGCCAGGCCCTGGTCGGCTCTTGGCATCGAGTGGCTGTGCGCCTTGCCCAGAGCAGGTCCGTCATCCGCTGTGATAGGTTTGATCCGTGGTTTGATGCCAAACATGCTGCTGAAACGACTCGCTGCCAGACCTCCCGAGCCGCTAGCAGCCCGGTTAGAACGGGTCGACCGGATAGATTGTCGATCGGCATCTATGAAATATTCTGGTGATCCTATCCCTGTGGTGTGGCTATTCTCACGCGGACTTGCAAAGACGCTTGGTGACCTACTGCTGGCTGACCCTGGTGATGCTGGACCTGACATATAGTGGTCATTACTGTTGTAAGAGTTTTGTGGACCAGGCAGGTTGGGTAGACCTGGTAAAGAGCCCAACCCGGGAAGTGGCTGCACTGTATTCGTCAGGCTTCTATGCTCGCCCTCATCGCTGAACAAATTGGTGGGTAACAGCTCAGCGCCTGCGCTTGGACTCATGGGCGCCCCTCCGGTAAGTCGTTCCCGATCTTCATCAGTCATGGCACCTGCATGCAAGGTCATGCCATTTTGTAGGTTGATAAAAGGTGATGGTGCGGTTGGATAGCCTTGTGCTAGACCCTGTAGAGAAGCGGCGAAAGGAGAATGATTCAAGGGTGACTGCGTGTTCGTGTGGGTCGCGACATGAGAGCTGCCGGCACTGCCGTGTTCACTTTGTGCTGTTCGACTAAGAGGACTGTCCCCTTTCCTGGCTAGTCGCTCTTGCGTTGGAGGTGGCGAGCCTATCTGTGTCTGTGCGACCTCTTCAGTCCTGCGCCGCTCGGCTCGAAGCGACTCGAGATAGCGTTGTTGGTCGGCGTAGAATCGTTTCGCAGACTCCAGGGCCTGGAATGACATGGCGTATTGCGCTTGCAATGACGCACGATGAGCGTTCCACTGGCGTTCTTCCTCAGCGTCCTGCTGGAGTTGTTGAACAAGGCTGGGCTCTGGCTCGCTTCCACCAGCGGGCGAATTGTTCTTCATCGCTCGCTCAATTTTCCTGTAGTCGGCATTCATCTCGCGTATGCTGTCGTCCAATGCGCGGATGGCAGTAGCTTCCTCGGTAAGCTTTATGCGCATTGCTTTCTTCTCCTCTTCCACCTGCTCCAAGTAATCGACTTTTGCCTGGGCTATCCGCTTTACGTCTTCGCTCATGTCGGTGATCTCGCGTTCCCATTTGACCATATCGTCGACAAGTCTCTGGCGCTCCTGCTTTTTCTGCTGCAACAAGCGCTCATGCTTAGTGCGATCGCCCTGTGCAGCGGTGTTCTGGCGCTCCAAGATGTTGATGGATCGCTTCAACTCACGATTTGCCTTCTCTTTTTCTGCCGTCTCAGCCTTCAATCTGTCTCGCTCTTCAATCATCTTTTCCTTTTCCCTGACCTCGTCTTCCTCTTCATCCTTTGCCTGACGTTCAACATCCTCCGTCTCCCGGCGAATTAGATCCAGCTTTGTGGTCAACTCTTGAAGGGTTTCATGGCCGTCCAACGGAGCATTGCTGTCGGTCCATTGCTCAGGCTTACTCTCCAGGGTCACGAGTGCATTTGAAGCACGACGAGCAATCATGCTACGTTTCCTGATCAAGGTTCCTTCTCTGATGGTCGGTGCTGCATCAACGCTGGCAGGTGTTACATCCTTCAGGCCGCGGTACTGATGTACGTATGGTAGCGTTTCGGGAGAGCCATCATGGTTGTTCTCATGATGCTCAACAGCAGCAACGAAGAAGTCCGCTGTCGAAGCAGGCTTTGTCCTGAATCGAATAGGTTCACTTCTTGATCCGAAATCATGGCTGTTCACCAAGGCAATGCGCACAACATAGTAGGTACTCGGCTGGAGACCACTAATCGTCACAGCATTATACGTGACTGGAACCGTGTCAAGTACAGAGCCATTGAGGTATATCTCGAATTTGAGCGAACTCCGCTGTCTTTGCTTGTCCGGCACGAACCAATGTACGATAGCTCCATCTGCCTTTATGCTCGCGAGATTTATATCGGGGGTGAGCGGGACATCGAAGCCGAGGAGGAAGGCAAGCTCGTCGAGTGGCTTGTGGATGACCTGTAGTGCGCGGTAGACCAGCCTGTTTCATGATGAGTAACTGCCTGTGGAATGCTGTGCGCCAACAATCACTAACCAGAAGAGCGCCAGACACACACAAATGAGCTTGAACCAGAAGACCAACGGCACTGCCAAAGGGTGAAGCGGCGCGATGAATATGGGAGACGTGGTTGAAGATAAGGAACTGAAGTCGACTGCCTCCGCCAAGCAGCAGCGGCGGACATGGGCAGCTAGAGAGGCGGCGGTGAGGACATGTGTTATGAGCGAAGGCATGAAAGAAACCCCAGTAATGCGCCTTGTTGGTTCATGGATGTGGATGAAACCTCAAGTGCAGTGGAGGAAGACAAGAAGCAATCGTAAGATGTGTAGCTGGAGGGGTGGAATATCGGAAATCAGCCCAGCGAAGAAGCAGAAGAATACTGTTACCAATGTACCGAACTTCACTTAGCGTCGGTAGACGTCCGGACTACATGTTTTGGAGCCCGGCACCTCACATCTTGCAGTGTCCAGCATAGCATGGATTCTTGGATTGAACGCTTTCATAAAGACATTGCTGATCATGTTAGATTCGCTTGAATGTCCTATTGATGGTTGCACACCTTGGTCCATGTAAATGATATAGCAGACCTGCTGTTCAAAGTTACACACCCATTGCGGTGCATGTGATGTTTGAAGCTAAGAATGACGTCCGTCTCGCTTCGTTCCGTTAAGTTCACCAGTTGCTGACGACCGATCAATCGACCCAGACTGTTGAGCATGTGTTTGTCTCACCTCGGCCTCAGACATTGCTATCCATAATCGCAAGCAAACATTGCATCTTCGCTTTTTGAGCCAGGCGGACGACACATCCAAAGCACCATCACCTCGAAATTAATCAACGCTTTCCTAGAGTCCTTCGCTTCAACCCCAACCAACCCCCTCGAACCAGTTCGGCAAATCATACAAACCTCGTGTTGGTCTGCAACCCCCCATCAGTACAGACATTCACCTCAGCATTGCTATTCAATATTCTTGGCTCTGACACTACAACTTGAGCACTTGAAGCCCTACTTCTCCCAGCACGATTCGTGCAAGCATTGCACAATCCTCGTCAACCAAGAAATCGATCATCCGTAAGAGCTGGACTGGATCGTTCCCAGTTCAGCTGCCTCGCGCAGCGCCATGCAGTACGTGCGCTCCCTCACCGGCACCGTATCGAGCACGTGGAATAGTATCAATCCTGCAACCCTCTCTGGTGCCATCGATGTTGTGGTCGTCGAACAGGAGGATGGCTCCTTAGCTTGCTCGCCCTTCCATATTCGCTTCGGCAAATTCAGCTTGCTCCGCCCATACGAGAAGAAGGTGGAGTTTCGCATCAATGGTGACAAACAAGAATTCCCCATGAAATTGGGCGAAGGAGGAGAGGCGTTCTTCGTGTTCGAGACAAAAGATGAAGTGCCCGAGGCATTACAAACAAGCCCCTTGGTATCGCCTGTGACTAGCCCGCAGATGAGCCCAAGTGCACCAAATACACCTTCTCTACAGGAGCCGAATCCGTTTGAATTGGAATCCGGCATGCCAAGTCCTCCCGTGGGTATGAAAAGACGAGAGCACAGCAAGAGCACGTCTGGAATACTACCGACCCGTGAAGATGCGACCAGAGCACACAGTGACATTGGGCATGTTTCTCCCGCGCTATACCCACCTGAACCAGCTACATCACGCTCACGTGCAAATCCGCCCGTGAAAGCCGAGGAAGAACTTCCAAGACTCGATCGAAGCACCACTGATAGTGCGCTTCCGGCTGTTAAATTGGCGCTTGATGGTACTTCAGAGCGAAGCGAACCATTCCCAGCTCTTGCCTCCTCACAACGTGAAGGTGTCGAACGACCAAGAAGCCCTCAGTCTGCCAGTAACGAAGAGGCAAAAGCGCGAGCAGTGAACTTGTCAAAGAAGCTCTGGACATCAAACATCAGCAATCAGGTCACGGAATCTGGTGATCTGATGCTGGACATGACAGGCTTCAAAAGTAGTGATGGTGATGCATTGCACGCAGAGGTGATTGCGCGGCAACTGCTCTCAGAAGAGATTGACGGCCCGTACGACATTGGTGCTCTCATCGGAGCCGATGAGAAAGGCAACATCTGGATATACAGCAGCGAGGAGGCTAGAGATGCTGCTGCGAAGAAAGGCTCACATGGCATGCGAGGATTTGATCCTAGCTCGTATGCCTCCTCGGATATGCTATCAGATCCTGGGTATCACAGTGACGACGCCAGGAGTGATTCGAATGTCGACTACGCCGGTTCACATCTCCGTCGGGACTCAGATAGTGCTGTGGGTCTGACATCGCAACCCAGTTCACCGCTGCAGCCAGTCACTGCGGGAGATCCTAACAAGAATTATGCCAAGACACTACGCCTGACCTCGGACCAACTCAAGACTATGAATCTCAAATCGGGCGCGAATCAAATGGCGTTCACTGTCAATCGTGCGACATGCAATGCGACTCTGTGGTATTGGAAACACGACGTGCCAATTGTTATCTCAGATATTGACGGCACGATCACAAAATCGGATGTCATGGGCCATGTGATGAACTCCATCGGACGTGACTGGACGCATCAAGGTGTGGCTAAGTTGTACACCGAGATCTCGGCCAATGGCTACAACTTCTTATACTTGACAAGCCGCAGTGTCGGTCTGGCGGACAACTCGCGCGCATACCTCAATAGTGTTGTGCAAGAAGGATACCGCCTACCGAAGGGTCCTGTAATACTGAGTCCGGACCGGACTATTGCAGCCTTGCGACGCGAGATCTACCTTCGAAAGCCTGAGCTGTTCAAGATGGCCTGCTTGCGCGACATCATGTCCCTGTTTGCAGGCCATGGTGGTTCCAATAACACTCATGAATCTGTGGAGGCGGGTTTACACGCACACATTGAGCCTGCACCAGATGGCTTTGCTGCTGGTCGTGGGAAAGGTGGAAGCCCCTTCTATGCCGGCTTTGGTAATCGTCTCACCGATGCCTTAAGCTATCGGTCTGTAAACATTCCGTCCACACGCATCTTCACCATCAACAGCAATTCGGAAGTGTCGCTCGATCTACTCTCGCTGAACACATATAAGACTGCATATGGAAGTATGCGTGAGATTGTCGATCACTACTTTCCGCCTGTCGGCTTATTAGTGACAGGTGGTGGAGAGGAGTTTACTGACTTCAACTACTGGCGAGACCAACCATTTGACGTCGCAGATTTCACAGATAGCGGATCGGAGGATGAAATGGTCGGTAGTGCCATAAAGCGTTCCGGAACGTCAATGAGCGTGGCTAGGGAGAGCGTTCTCAGCGAGGACGAAGCTGGGGACGACATGACGGAAAGTTTTCTCACCGAACCCAGATTAAGTCTCAGCCTGCAGCCGAGCATGAGTGGGTCAGTATTCAGCGGGCTTGAGGAAGAAGTCGCGAGATCTACCCTAGACGAAGACGAAGGTGATGAATATGACGACGACGAAGATGAGGCAGAGGAAGATTCTGCCATGGAAGAAGACGACAACGATGACATTGAAGAAGGAAGCGTAGGCACTGCAGAATCGGCTGAGCTCGCGAGCAATGCAGCGACTGCTGCAGCACGTGTGCGAAAGCTCGATTCGACTCCGAGGCAGCGACCCGTCAAGGGCGATTCTTTCCAAAGTGCAAAGCTGTCGCCGTGATATGTAGCTGTTGTATCAAAAACGCCGAACACAAAAGTTTAGGCATTTCTCATTTGTGTAGCACTGCTTCTCATACAAAGTGATGTTGGAATGCTATATCATCGGCATTGCTATGTATTTTGGATCCTGCCATCTCCGCTAGTGGCGTGTCGATCAATGCAGATTGAGCCGCGCACTCACATGCACGTCACCTCCTCCATTCCTCCGTGATAAGAATCATACACATTCGTGTGCATCTCGCGTTCACGAACTATGTGAGAACCAAGATACTATCCAAGATAGCCAGTCGAAGGTCTTGAACTTGATTGGGAACACGATGGCGTCCTCGGCGTCGTCCACTGGGGCTGTCGCCACAATCACTACTACATTTACGCGGATATACGACACATTTGCATCTCCTGTTGGCGCCACAATAGCTTCGACTAGTACAAGTACCTACTCCGCCAACTACATTGGCCCTAACGAAGAACAAGAAAACACACTTGAAGTTCAGGTATTGGTCACTCTTACGACGAATGTTGAGGCTTCTTGCCAAAACATGATGAGACTGGGCCTACCGTTACAACCGAACCCTGTAAGTGGAATCCTTTTCGTTCTCGAAGCATCTTGAGACAGTACTAATTTGTGATCATTCAGGATGTCTCTGGCTTGGGGGTGAGTCTTGAACTTTCAGCGTTAATAGCTGAGCTGACATGGCAAAATCGCTATAATGCAGGTGATTCTGGCGTTCGTCATTTCTGCCTATCTGATCCAATGTTGGAGCGTCTTCGCATATTTCTGGGGTCTTCTTCCTCCTAGCCTTTTGCGGCCTGTCGATCTGCGGGTCATGAAGGCCAACAGCCGTCATGTTGATAGTCAATGGCATGGAGCCTTGGAAAAAGCCGCCATCATATTCAGTGATCAGCAGATTATCACTGGCATTGGAATCCTCCTAGCAGGATACTGCAACATTGGATCGAATCTCTCAGCGTACCATTGGCAGATCATTACTTACCTAGCATGGATGAGTAGTAACGTGCATCTTACCACGCTGACATTGCTGCGGGAGTGGTTGAAGGAAAACAAAACCCTCCGTCGATGGCGTGTCACCGGTATGGCTATCTTGATGGTCCTTTTGATCTGCGCCCTGATACCTACGCGAACTAACGCCTGGATATGGGCTCTAAACGACAACGTATCCTTTCCGAGCTCCTACGGGAGAGGCCTCGGCCTTGGAATTCCAACCATATGTCTTTGGGCTGCGAATGGTACAACGAACTTGGATGCTCCATGGGCTTTTGCTATCCTCATCATCTCCTATATCTGGAAAATGGGCCAGCTTTTTGACTCGAGTAGACTCCATCTCAAGAAGTGGCTTCGCTCTGGCCCTGAATGGTTACTTGAGCGTGCGGCAGTCCGTGCATTAAAGAAAAAGAACGATACTAGTGCAGGCAGACCACTTGGGTCGCGCATATGGTACAGAGGTCCGTCGTAATGGTATACCGGAATAGTTTATCAAGATGGCTGATATCTTGCAGTGATCATGGTCATCTACGTGCCTACCATCGCTTTCTTCGAGTTTGGCGACTCCTTTGTTGCCTCTCTCTGGATGCTCACGATTGGTCTAGTCTGGGGTTCGGTGCAGATATTCACAACACGCGCTCTTGCTCCACCTGAAGTATCTGCTGCAGAATCTACCTGGGGTTTCGGTCAGATCTTGCCTATGCTCTTCCTGTTGCAGCCTGGCGTAGCCCTCTTCGAACATTTTTATGGTTAGTACTATCGTTCTTGATACTACTACACCCAGAAGCCAACTGACGCTCTTGTAGCATCGCACAATGCTAGCCGTCAGCAGAAAATAACGACATCCTTCGCCAAACCGGTTTTGTTGAAGATCAGATCGAACCTAGGTCTGGATAAGGACAAGTCAAGCGTGACAGCCGTATCTGCTTCGCGATCAACCACAATGACAGATCTAGAGCCCGGGACACCGCTTAACGAGCAGCCGAAGAAGCTGTCAGAAATAATGAAAGACCTCGAACCGAAATCACCATCTCAGAAAGCAGACTTGACGGGACTGGAGCCACATATCGAGTTCATGTATGGTTCTAGACTTTTCGTGGCTCTCATCTGGGTTATCAACCTACGTAAGTACCATACATCATTGCTATGCAGCTTGACCACAGTTACCTTGGCTGATCTCATCGCCAGTTGTGTTTTGCTGCGCCCTCGCGGTTTTTCTGGGGTCTGTCACTTTATTTGGCTTTACTAAGGAGATCTGGATGATAAGGTACGTTGAAGCGTGGCGTTCCCTCGATTCGCCTTGCATTGAAGCTGACTATAGCGCTATTATCTTTAAGCCTGATCGCGATTGGTTGCTCCGTGACTTGCATAGCCATGATCTCGAGCTGTGCAAGCTTTTCATCCAAGCTATATCGGTGAGAAATCACAGTGCAGCGGAACCAATAACACTGCTACAGATTTGCTGGGTAGCCACGTCTGCAACACGAATGTATGGTGTGCAGCCGCGTACAGCGCATAGGCTACCAAACGTTGCGCGGGAGATTCGCCGCAGTCTCAATGGAGGCATCCCTGTGACGCGCAGCCACAACCAGGTCCGAACCCAACAGGATTTTGCGCCGCCCTGGATGGTTGGACATCGGTATCCTCCCATCGCTTGACTACTGTGCCCGAGAGGTCGACCACCTCATTTGGTTGATGCACTTCCCTGCTCATGCAGACATGCGGTCCAGTCTGCGGCTCCAGCGCGTGCTCTGCCAGGTATCCTCACCTTCACGATGTCAACTCGCATCAGATCTTGGAGGTGGACCCACAAATCATACGATATTCCGGTTCGCGTCCCATGGGCAAAGCTCAGGGGGATAATCTGATTATGGCTCTATCTCTGGAGTCCGTCTCATTCACATCGATATAGTGCATCTCGCGGAGAAACATCCTGCTCTATCTCTGAAATATGTTTCGATAGCCCGCAATCACATGCAAATGGGTTCGACCAGTATAGTGCAAAGGCGCCACTGATCACGTGCAGTTACCTACATATACACATACATATTTTCATCATGTTTCATGTGACTGCCACGCACCCCACCCATGCACTGACTCGTGGAGCGAAAGAGCGCGTACTCAATCTACCACGCAGCACAAGATAAGATGCGGACATCATTACCAACCTCACGTTCTCCGACCACATTTCGACCTCACTCCAATACGACTCAAGCGATGCCTACAAGTTGAAGCCAGCGTTCCTTCCAAAGTCTACACACCCCGGCAATCGCTCATCGCCTTGCACCCTATCTCAGCATGACTTCAATCACAAGCCTTCCACCTGAGGTTCTCGGTCAAGTCTGTGCTTATTTGGGACACTGCCACAAGCCCAGCTGTCGTGCTCTTTCCTTGGTGAACAAGGATTGGCGAGCCGCAGTGCTTCCAGCTCTGTTCAACACCATCCACCTCCTCGTCAGCACGCCTGAAAAGCTGCAAGAAGATGTGGACACTTGGACTCAGATGCTGCGACGCAACAGCAGCTTCAGGCATGTTCGCAAAATTCAGGTTGAGGGGACCTTGACGACTGCTACAAGTAAGAAGCGAGTCATTAGATATAAGCCGTGGCTCAAGCATTACGACGACAGCGATCCTTTCGCCACAGATGGTGATTATGTGTACACACTTCATGCCACCGCGATGGAGAACATGTTGCAAAACGACAATCTATGGTTACTGCTAGCCAAATTTATAGCTGAGCTTCGGGGGCTCCACGACTTCATCTACGCAGGCTTGGATGTCTTCCAACCATGTTTACTCAAGGTTTTACATGAGTCTCGACCGGACTGCAGACTCCACCTGCTTAACTTCGAGTTCAGACCAATGCAATCTTACTTGCAACTTCACCCCTACGAGCTGGAGCTGGTATGCTCACCTTGCTTACATACTATCGAGATGGCACATTGTCTCAAAACATCGGAAGCTGATGATGTGATGGTTGCATTACAGATGACTTCGGGTCTGGCACCGAACCTGCGAAGATTAGGTGGTCAGACTGACCGAGCTCAAGGTGAAGTCTTGCCAACACGTAAGCAACTATCCCAACCGTCAATGGGAACGCACACGAAGGCTCGTGGTCAACTTACTAGGCTAGATTTCAAGTCTTATTACCCAACGGGACGAAGGGCTGTAGTACTATGGAGTCACTGCATAGACTTCGCTGCTCTTCGAACTCTTACATTCCGCTACGGACTCACCCAGAAGGCTGTGGAATGGATGTCAGATCATTCGAATCTCAGATCCCTGACAACGTTGGTGCTGAATTTCGTGGACCTCCCCAATACCTGGATGGGCTCATTGCCGAATGCCGCAGCATCACTCTTAACGCGTTTACCACCTCTGAGAAATTTGCAAATCACTGCACAAGTGGGACTTCGGATCTTAAATACCATCCTCGAATCCCACGCATCCACATTACGGCGTCTTTGGCTTCCACCTGTGCCACACAGCTGTGACCACATCCGTGAAAAGGCATCCGCCGAACAGGTCCGGAGAATCCTGGAAACGTGTCACAATCTTGAGGATTTGGAACTATCAATGTATCGATCGCAGGGTGACATGCATGAGTCTGCTACGTATCAACATATCGGCCACCTCCCAAGACTACGATGTCTTGTACTGACGCTGGACTGCTCGGATGTACGCTCAGAACGGAATAGGATGGAAAATACTTCAGAGTTGGGAGGAGGTCAGCCTTCTTATAATCAAGTCAGGGATGCCTTCAAGTACTCTGCACTTGATCAATTCTTGGCTGTTACGATATTTCGGGCCATTTCTTTCAGCCAGGCGTCCCGGGGTCGCTACCAGCTTGAACGCTTGAAGCTGAAGGTGGCCAACAGTGTTGTGTCCAGCTATACTGAGGGCAGTGGTCGCCACTATGACCCAGTACTGGCCAAAATACTCAGCTGTATTGGTCGATCCTGGCTTTGTACAGCAAGCGTAAGAGACGATACCAAGGACGGGATTGCCGTGACTGAGCTTGATCACAGTATGAGAAAAGGTTGGGAGGATGATATTGGGCCGAAGCTTGGAAGATTCGAGGCTATCTTTCGTAGTATCTGGCCAAGAGGTCCGGAGAATGACTGGCGTAAGGACTGGCACAGCTTTCCGCTGCAGACTGCATCAGAGCATACCGAGACCTAGTTGACCAAAGAGCGCAAATAATGGGGAAAGTGTTGGGGAAGTCACAAGCTCTTCTCTTACACTCTTCTGCATCGGTGAATGCGAAGTCAGATATCATTCTGGGGACAGAGTAGCTCTGGCGACTCCACGGCCGGTCGAGTTCGGCTGGACACAGTCGTCCGTCGGCTTTCTGACCTAGAGAGACATAAGAATCAGTTCAGAATTTTCTGCAATGACGCGATATTCCCTACAAGGTGATCGGCTGGGTTGAAAGCCTGTAGTAATTTCGTAAATCAACTACCTTCGAGGTGCCTTTGCCTTCGCCATTGGCGTTGGAATGGTGTCCTCAGAAGCACTACCTTTCCGTCAACATATTTATCCCAGCGCTTATAACGAGTCAATGCAGATGTGTTCGATCAGTAGCAAAAAGATTGGTTCATCACATTCACTTTGCGTTGAGAATGTTCGCCGTCGTGTTCGGTACTTCCAATATGTTCGGTACTTCCAATGTGTTCGGTACTTCCAATGTGTTCGCAGTGTTGAACACCATCAAATCGTAAGCTTTTGGGTCGGTGGAAAGGGCGTAGAAGTCGAAGGTTTCCGATCAGGAAGTGGAACATCATTCCCAGCGACTTTACATGCTCAACATCCAGTACACATCAACGTCACATGAGATGACATCGGTGCATGCCCATTTTTTTCTCAACCATGGACGATGATGGAGGGATTCCTCGCGACTCTGCGGATGAATCTGAATATTACGACTTCACCTTGACATTTCTTGACTTTGCCGATGCACTTAAGCTGAAATCACAACCGAATCTGGACAACATATTGCAACAGTTCTACAACGAAGAGTGGTGTGCAGGAATATTATGGGCACGCGACCAAGAAAATGCTCATCGCGTCCTCATTTTGATTGGTGAACATGCTCTGTAGTTCAATATTGTTGCTTGTTCATGCACTGATTTCACGACTCTTTAGAATGGTCGGAAGACACAACTCTTCAGGAAAGGGATATGCTACCTTCCGTATGGGCTGCGCAACTACCGACACTGCGTTCAATACCGCGCTCGTTATATATTACGCTCAACGTCGGTTTCCCTAGCTTATTTCCTGGCCTTTTGAACCGCTATGAGGTCCACGAAATCATCACGATACATGGAAGGTCGGAGCTCGTTAGCTCTACTCTGTTAGAGCAGTTTGACCTTCTGGCGGAGAACGTCTCTTCTGGCACTGACCATGAAATCCCACCTGGCCTCGTCGGCATTGCTCGAGGTATCACTGAGCCAGGCGTGCATGATCGAGAGAGGACTATTGCCACACTATGGACTTGGCTAGATGACGAAAAACGATTGTCATTCCAGGATCCGCGACGACATTTGACATGCTGTGGTACACTATACGAAGAGACGGTCACGGGACCACTTCGCAACCTTGAGGCACAAGGTGCAGTCATCGAAAAGACTGTCATGTACCTACGACGATGGTTTCCAAGTAGGGTGGTACAAGAACCGCCACCTTGACGCTGTATTGTACTGTAGACCGTGTGTTTCGGTGACTGTCCTCAGTGCTAGGACGTCGTCTGCGGAACCAAAATGAAGTTGTTGAGGCTGACACGGATGCAAATATCATGGCTAGAGCTAATCCCGAGATACAAATATGCCGTCGAAACAGTACAGCCCGTGGTTTTGCTCGAGTTCGCATGAACAGCTGGCATGTCGCCAAGCTAAGCGGCTACGATGCTACAACCCTTGCAGTGAACACCTTTCTCTGAGCGCTTGGCCATAACGGAACAGTTTAACGCCCTCAGAACTCGAGTAAAGCTTATTAAATCGAGCACAGTGTTTACCCAGCCGACTGCCAGCTTCTTATACAACACAGCGTCGCCTATCGACCTCGCAAATGCATTTGCAGCAAGGATCAATGCTGCTACTTTGGTGGAGGCATCATCGACATCAATTCGCGCCGCTGACTATGAACATTAGCACGCGAGGCCGTATCGTCTTTCGTGGTCTTACCTTGTTGTACATATATCCAACCAACTGGAGCTAGACCGACCACTGGTACCAGCCATGCTACAGGTACCTCGACAGTCCAGCCATATCGTTGTATATCACCGGCCAAGATAAGCATTCCAATGATGAGAGGCTTTACGAGGACCAAAATTAACGTGCTTGGGCCACAAACATTGTAGGTGATCTTGTACACCCACAGAATGAACCTCGCATGAATCTTGGAGATGGAATGCGAGAGGTTCTGACTTGCTCCTCAGCGTCATATTCTACCATCAATTGAGATAGACAGGGATTGAGTGACGAGCCGTCCTCATATTTAGCGGTCCATTGGCGTCAATGCAGTAGAATCGTCAACTTTGATTGCAGTGTACACTATTGCGTCCTGATACGTAATGCTCGATGTTGTCTCTGTGCACTTCTGCGACGTGCCCAGAGTCATTTATGAGGATCCGAAGGATTCATCCTACACCATTCAAAGTTAGTGCCGTGAATCAGGACGGGTACGCTCCGCCACACCGATTTGATACGAACCCATGTATTCATCACACTTGACCTGCTTCCTTGCACTCCATAGACACAACCATCCCTACGCATACCAAAGATGTTTGCTCACTGTTCGGCTCCATCCCTGGCCAATATACTGATCTCCATCCTGCCTGTGCTAGCAGTCGCCTCCGTGCAAGCATCATCATATAGCCATGAACAAGAGGTGGTCAGCGGTGTCAACCAGTTCGCACCCGGTTTCTCCTTCAGCGTAGTAGCGGATTCGAGTGTTAGACGTGATGCTACCGTAGCGACGGTCAACCTTGGGATTTCCATCTCTGCAGGCTCACGTGAGGAGGTCAAGACTCTTGGTGACTTCGAGCGGGCGAAGCTTCGCGCCTTACTGGATACCTTCCCGGCCGAAGCCGTGTCCTACTCTTTGGACAGCGCAATCGAGATATACGAAGAAGACAGGGACTATAGCCGAAAGGACGTGAGTTCTAAGGACGGACTCCTATCCGCCTCTGCCACCTACACCGGTCGAGGAGACACAGTGGTCACCTTCCAAGACCGGCGGTTCTTCCGCCTCTTTGCGGCTACGTATGCTGATTCGACCACCGTCAATATTGACTGGGTGAACTGGAAGCTTGCCCCAGCCGTCAAAGCGGCTGCACTGCGAGATCTACGGCACCAGATTGTGCGTGAGGCGACTCAGGCGGGCGCCGACTACGTCGAGGCTACAATGCCCAATGCACACTTCCACCTCGCCGATATTACCGAGTTGTCTGTGTACGAGAATATGTATGGGGATCACAATGGTCTGCAGTTTGGCCGAGGCGTTGAACACACGGCATCAGGGGACATCCAAGCACCGCGGGTGCAATTGACGGCGAACGTGAGGTACAAGTTTGTCGTTCAACCTTGATCAGTTGGATGTGATCATGCCCGTCTAGCTACTATGCCTATTGACTTGGCTACTATTTTCTGGACCGGAAGAACAGTGAGAGATTGTGAAGAGTAGCTTTCCTCGATACGCACAATTAAGACATGTTCATTCTCAATGTCATTATTACATCAAACTCAGTACCAATCGTGAGCAAACCGATTAATGACTGGAATTCGTTTGACCCCAGCTACATCAGTACGTCGATGCGTGTATGGATCGCGATATTCTCTTACGCTCCCCGAGACACGATGATCGCAGCACAGGTCGGCTCTAGCAAGCAACGTCGTTTCATCCCATCCGACTTTGCTTAATCTCATCCAGCAACCGTAGCACGTCTCGACAGCAAGCTTCTTTCGCCTTCTTCTTACCATACACGTTCCTGATCGCAATCTCGCGTGCTAGTCTGGGGTCTAAGGCGATGTCACGCTCGTGGAACTTGACCGTCATGTTGATCAGCGAATTCAGTCCGGCATCGACCGTCTGTACTTCGTATTGTGGTTGAATCAAGCCAAGCGAGGCGACCATCTCGTTGACTTGCTGTGGCAAGGAAGTTTGACTTATAACGCCTGGTGCGACGCTTGATACGCTTTGCGATTCGACGGCTGAGCCGGGCTGCAATGCTCCAGCCGGCATGACAGCGTCATCCGTTTTCTGCCGCTTGGTGGGTACAATCTGTAGCGATCCGTCCAGCTTACCTTGACTACGAAGCCAGAGTACGGCATCCAGAGCAGCTGCTTTCTTGGCATCCTTCTTGTTGGGATATAGGTCATCAACTGCACCAAAAGGGTGAGTCGGGGAGCCTTGGAACTTGACGGTGCATGAGAAGTAGAAGGGTGTACTCTCTGTTTGGTGCTCCTCAAACTCGGCAAACGGTAGTTTCTGCCTCTGAAGATAAGCTGTGACATGTCAGTAAACACGACAACCTCCAAGCTGCCAACCTGAGGCCCTGCCATGACGGACGAGGGTCAATCAGGCATACTTACTCATCAAAATGCTCACCCAGTCCTCTGCGCCAAGTTCATCCTTAGTGAACTTGCTCGGCGGGCCAGCCTGCGCCATCTCAGCATTCTTCCTCTTCTTCGATTCACTCGCCTTCTCCAGCGCCTCCAAAAGTGGCAAGGCTGCTTTGCAGACCTGCTCCTTGGCTTCCTTCTTCGACGCGAATGGGCCCAGCAGCTCGACGACATGTTCGCCAAACACGACCTTCCCACTGAATCGCAGCGGCGAGGTTTCCACAAGTTCATACGTTGGCCGCAGCCCGATCTTCACACATAGCTCGTGGAAACGTACCACGATCGCAGGATTGCTAGACGTCGCACGTAGAGGCACGACCTTAGGCTTCGGGCCGTCGTATGGATTCTCCTTCTCCCAGTCCTCGATAGATTGCAAGTTCGGCGCTTCGTCTCCGAGGTCGTATCCGCCATTGTTTGTTTGTCTCCTTGGCTCAGCTGAATTGGCAGAAGCTGGTGCGCCCGCCATTCGCATTGGCAGTACATCTTGTTGGTCCATCACATTCGACGGTGAAATTGTATTACTGGTAGCAGTACTTGGGTCACGGACGTAGTCGTAAGCTGGAATTAGCTCGCCGTTTTGGTTGGGCACCACCAGTGATCTGAGGAGTTGATCCATGGAGCTGCTTGTATTGCTGGCCCCCCCGCGATCAATGTGCATGGATTGTGTGACACAGCCTGATTTGTCGACAAGGGTTGTGGCAGAGCTCCAATTGGATGCAGCATGCCATCTGTGTGGCTCAACGCGATGAAATGAGTAGAATACCTTATGCAGCGGTCAAGCTTCACATGGGAAGTAGGCTCTTGAACTGAAGTTCGTCACTCGTAGCTGCTATTGTAAAGTACAGTACCAAGGTACATTCCAACCTACATTATGTGATACACACGCAGTGAGGACTAATCGCCCATGTAGGATAGCAAATGAAGAACAATCATCTCCTTCACAGGTGACGTTGCTTCCCCGCAGGCCACGCGATGCTTGGTCCTCAAGAGAGAAGCGAAGACATTCGCGAATGTATACTACACGACTGCGCTCGGAATGAACGTGATCAGATGATCTACTCCTCAGAATGAATGACTTATTTATCGTAACTAGCTAGTCTATCACATTGCATTACCTCCATCATGACCTCACAACTTTCGAACAATCACAGTGTCGAGATGCACTTTACACCAAGCCTTTCGAGTTCTCCTTTATGGCGTCTTCGAGACCAGTGAAGCCCTTCTGGTACCACTTCTTCAAGAACGCTTCAGCCTCCTGGTTCGGGATCTCGGTGATATCCTCACCATTATCCGGGATATCTCCCATGATGTCCAGATGAGGGTTCTGCTTCTTTAGAACATCCGCCATCTTCTGGAAGGTATACGGTTCTGCAAAGGCGAAAATTCGTTTTCCATTGGCCTCAGGATCGGTCAGGCCTATGACGTGGAGGCGAGCGGTGTCCGCGACATCGACAAACCATTGTGGCGGGAATCCAAGAATGGACCGGTCGCCTTTGATCAGCTGTGGGACCCACGATCCCGTGCTGGAACTCAGTTCTGCGCCAGGTTGGAGGATTGCTCCAAAGTTGGCATTGGGAAGGATAGCAGTGACTTGAAAGTTTGGCTTGTCACTCTTTACCGCGTTCCATAAAGCCTTCTCGCCTTCAGTCTTGCTGGCCGCGTATACAGTATAAGAGTCAACCTTTGGGTTAGTTTTTGCCTCATTTACGGCATAGTCGTTCCAAGAATCGGTAGTGACGGTGATTTTCTTGTTCGGGATGGGCATCAGGGCAGCTGAAGAAGATGAAGTGTAGACGAAAGACTTGATGCTTGGCTCTTTCAAGGCCGATTTAAAAGCTTCGAGCACGCCCTTCACGGTTGGCGGGACGACCTCGTCCACTTTGTCGCTGAAGGTCATGATAGAAGCAACGTGCAAAACACCGGCAACGCCCTTCACGGCTTCGTCGAATGCGCCGTCTTTGATCATGTCCGGAACTGATGCAGCCTCAAACCGGCCCTTTCCATACTTCTTTTCCGCATATTCGGATAGCCATTTCACCTTGTCGGCAGATCGTGAAGTGCCGCGAACGTTGTAGCCAGCTGCCAGTAGTTCATCGACACAATGAGATCCGATGTAGCCATTGGCGCCGGTGACCAGCACCCAGGAGCCCTTTTCGATTGTTGTAATCATCTTATCTTGGTGATCGTTATTTCGTGAGGAATGTATGTTTGTGCGTAGGAGGGGCATCCGCATTCAGCCGCAGTGCGGGACATATATATATATACATGCGGTCCGGCAGCCTGAAGGAGGCCGCAGTTGCCTCAATCCGGATGACGTAGAACTGCCCAATTGGTAAGCAGTTCTAAACTTCCCCAAGGATTCTCGGACTTTGCTTCCATGAGCATTCTTTTCCTGGCGATACTACCTTATTGACTTTGGCAGGAGGATGAATAACGCAATCCGGCGGATGAAGGGGTTATCACGCCTCTCGTTCTCACGCTCACCGTATTGACTGCAAGCCAAATAGCGGATGCGTGCTAGTACATATTTCATCTTCCTCGACCTTAGGTATCTTATGTTTTCGTCTGGACACGCACTGCAACAGCCGCCAGATTGCTCAATAGTGCCCACTGTAGTCTTCTGCAATCTTTGCAGTCACGGATGGCTTTGCCCACAATATCATGACTTCGAACGTGGGAAACCCGCTCTTCTGCGCGATGCTGCATGGGCATAGGTGTAGATGCTGTGTCGAGGCACCTTGTACTGGTGACATAAGTGCAACAGTCTAAGCGAAGGAGATGACATTTACGGTATGGTGTAGAGGCCCGGTCTTTGGCGAGGGTACCATTGTGCTCAGAGCTCTAGTACTCGTCTGCTTTTGCGACCAAATTTCTCCAAAATGTAGCCATAAAAAATCCACAAACAATCATATCCAAGTGTCCCTATCCAGCACTCTCAAGGAAACGCCTTCGCCATTCGCCGAGCTCCTTACTTGTTGGTCATGCCAGACCTCCGTGGATATCATCGTGGAAACATAAATTTACAGTCGTAAAAAGGGGGTTGCGAGAGTGCGACGGTGATCACACCTTTTCTGGTCGATGTATTCGCCGGTCTGTTCGCTTTGGAAGTGTCCATGGTATTGCGCAGATGACCTAGACATTGGTTGTCAGCACTGACGCCTCCAATTTAGATCCACCGACGAGCGACCCACCTCTCCTTCGCTATATGCCCAGAAATACACCGCAATCGCGATGAAATAGTATAGGGCAGGATTTGTGCCCTGGTAAAGCAGCACGGACACCAACGACGCCAGTGGTAGCCATAGCAGTCGTACAACCATGCTTCGATGTATTGACGTGCCCGCAACCAGTCGTAGCGGCCATTCGTATGCGAGACTTATGAGTGCCACGATGAGGTTGATGATTTGAAGGGTCGGGAACGGTTTGACGGCGCTGTCAAAGTTCTTGGTGAGAAAATCGAAGAAGAACTTTGGCCAGAAGAAGCCTTCCAGAGAGGCTGCGACTTGGTCTACCATTGCGGCACTTGTCAGTCCTGTCCGGATTTGTCTTTTCTGTTTGGGGTGAGGAAAACATACATGTTGCTGCTGTAAGGACGATAAGGCGCGCCCAGTGGTTCTTGATGAGCTTGCCCATTGCCTCGTAGGTTTTCTTTGATGTTTGAGTTGGAACAGCGCAGATGAGGTAGCGCTGTGGTATGCTACCGTGCACAGCAACTCATGATCGTCACGAAGTTCTCAGAAAGAAATAACTTGGAGCAGCACGAGACTGAAGAGCAATAGTCCACGTGGTTGTGAGTCGGTATGTAGCTATGAGAGAAGGCTATTCTGGGAGGAGAATAGAGTATAAGAGGACGGGTGAGCCAGACGGCTGGAGAGTTAATGATGCAGGACGACGTGATCTCAAGCCGCGCTGCCGAGTTCAGAAGATCGCAGATGGAGGCACTGGAGGGTGGACAATCACAGTGACAGAACGGGCACGATGCATACTTACTGTACATGTAGCTATGCCTGTGCCCGTCTAGACTCCACAGCGTGCACGGCACGTTCGTTTGCTTTGGCTGCATGTAGAGCTGTAAGCGCCTGTGAAGCGGCGAATGAGGTCGCAATCAGGACGTGCTCGATGTCTTGAGGGCGTTGCGGGGATTATGCCAGGCATATGCATCGGACCACTTCCCAGACTGGGAACCCTAGTTGATCGTATCCTCTTTTGTGCTTGTTGGTCTTACTGCATGCTACCGGTTCGTGCGCCTAAGCATTTTGAGCCACCACCACCTAAATGCGCATGTCTCCCCAACAAGCGGGACCAACATTGCAAATCTTGGCCACAACCGAACAGACTGTACGAAGCGAGCAGCGGGATATTATCTAGTGTCGACGGTGAGCCTCTACAGGCAGGCGCAGATGCTGTAGTGCATTGGTGGTCGCTTTTCCAGAACTCGACGGGTGCCAAACAGATGTCCAATGATACACCGTCCCAACACCAAGTCTACTAGCGTGGGCGGTTATGTGAAGTGTGCTTGATGCATGAGTGGAGTCGTGTGGAGCCAGTCACGCCAGTGGACCGACGACGGCACAGCGATGGATCGCTCCGCCCGAACCCTGCATCAGCTGCACGTTCTTGAGCTCATCAACACATCTGGGTGGACGCTCGGCAAAGCTGTGTCGCAAAACCGCCTGCTCGAGTGTTCCCCGTGCCTCCGAATGCTCGATGGCGCCTGGATAATACTCCACTGTATCGTATCGTCTACCGCTGCTCGGGAGACCCGGCCGTCTTGCCGTGCAGTCGAGATCTCCATGCTTTGAGAGCCATGCGAAGCTCGTGACTTTGTTGGTCGTCTGTTTCATTCCATGTTTCTAATCTTATCCTCTCGATCTCTTTCTTACTGCATACCAGCTTTGCCACTGTGTACCGGCGACCATCTCTCTAACATCACTCAAGCAGTGCTTTGTCTGCACGTCAGGACATCCACAACAGCAAGAAGGAACAGTCTTGCCGCTCCTGGTCACCATAATCGCGTAAGATCTCAGGCCAATTCTCTCGGCGACGCCTCTGTCGAGGCCAAGATGTCACGACTATCGTAGACAATAACGCTCCCTGCAACAATCTGCGTCCTGGAAAACTCGCAAAACATCGACCACTTCTCGAAATCTTATAACAATGGCTGTCGCTCAACCACCAAAACGCTCTTGGCTAGCGGCGCAATTCGCCTGGCGCAAACTGCTGTTCTATGGACTTTTCCATGGCTTTCACATTTTCCTTTTCGCCTACGGCTGGTACAAGCAAGCGTCCGACTCTCGGCTTGCTGCTCTGAATAGTCTTACATTTTCTGTATGGCTATCGCGAGGCGCCGGTCTTGTGCTCAGCGTTGACGTTCTGCTTATTCTACTGCCAATGTGCCGCAATATCCTGCGCATAGTCCGACCAAAGGTACGATGGCTGCCATTAGACGAAAGTCAGTGGTTCCATCGTCAGGTGGCATACAGCTTGCTCCTGTGGACGATCGTGCATACCTGCGCCCATTATGTAAACTTCTTTAATGTCGAGCGAAGCCAGGTCCGGAAGGAGGCAGCGGTACAGATACATTACACACAGGCTGGTGGGATTACAGGCCACATCATGCTGCTATGTATGCTGCTGATGTACACCAGTGCCCATGCGAAGATTCGCCAACAAAGCTACGAGACTTTCTGGTACACGCATCACCTGTTCATCCCGTTCTTGCTTGCAATGTACACGCACGCGACAGGATGCTTTGTCAGAGACACAGCGCAGCCATACTCGCCATTTGCTGGGAAGCTGTTCTGGAATAGTTGCATTGGGTATGAAGGTTGGCGATGGGAACTGGTTGGTGGAGCCATCTACATGGCAGAACGACTTTATCGTGAGATACGATCAAGACGATCGACTGAGATCGTCAAAGTCGTTCGCCATCCATACGGTAGGTCTCCCATGATGGATGAATCGAGAACATCAGACTAACGCGTGTTCTACAGATGCGGTCGAGATCCAGTTCCGCAAGCCGTCAATGCACTACAAAGCTGGACAGTGGCTTTTCCTCAACCTTCCTTCGGTGTCTCAGCACCAATGGCATCCATTCACAATTACTTCGTGTCCTTTCGATCCCTACATATCCGTCCACGTCCGCCAGGTAGGCGACTTCACCCGTTCACTAGCATCCGCTTTGGGTGCCGGCCGCGAACAACAAAAGCTTTACGAGGAACTAGATCCAATGGGCATGTACGAAGTCGCGCTGCAGAATGGACAGGAGATGCCGCGGATCCGTATTGATGGTCCGTATGGTGCCCCAGCGGAGGACGTGTTCGAGAACGATGTTGCAGTTCTCGTAGGAACCGGTATCGGCGTGACGCCATGGGCCGCCATCCTAAAGAACATCTGGCACATGCGGCTCAGTCCGAACCCACCGAAACGATTACGCCGCGTGGAATTCATCTGGGTGTGCAAGGATACGAGCAGCTTCGAGTGGTTCCAAGCATTGCTGAGCTCGCTAGAGGAACAATCCCTATCTATGACCGGCCCTGGTTCGAGGCACGAGTTTCTGCGCATTCACACCTACCTTACACAACGCATCGATGCCGACACTGCACAGAATATCGTCCTGAACTCCGTGGGTACTGACAAAGATCCCCTGACCGAACTGAGCTCGCGAACAAACTTTGGCCGTCCAGACTTTCAGAAGCTGCTGGTAGGAATGCGGAACGGTATCCTCGACCAGACATATATGCCCGGTCTGACAAGTGGACGCAATAAGACCACCGTCGGCGTCTACTTCTGCGGACCTAATGTAGCCGCGCGAGATATCCAGAAAGCTTGCAGAGAAGCTACTGTGCGAGACGTCATGTTTAAATTCTGGAAGGAGCATTTTTGAGCGCTGGTTTGGGATGGGAGTTTCTATAGGATGATAGCGTTATGATTGGGATGCATTGAATGTAAGACACCGAACATCATTCACAGGCCATCTTCGGATTGAATAGCTGTGCATAGCGCGGCATAGCCGCTGAAATGATGATATACTTGTACATGCTGCTCTTTCCGTCTCCTTATAACGACAAGGTGTGAAACTCCGATGTAGCCCCATCACAGCATACATTCACACGCCCATGGGAACAGGCTTGACGGAGAAACCCAGGCAGCCCATCGCCGTAACCTCCTGGGCATGTGAAGAGTGGCCGGTACGCAACACAGCATTCCTCGCCATCTCATCCTACACGCGCATCCTCTTCGACATCACCTCTCTCTACCCCATCCCTTCACAGACGTCCTTCTGAGTTCCTGCTCGTGCTGCTCGTGCTGCTCTTGCTCACGATCCGAACATACCTCCTCCTCCGCCCTGCCTCTGCGCCGCCTCACCCTGCATCTTCTCCGACACCTTGACGTTGACCTCGAAGAACTTGCTCACGCAACGGTCTAAGCACACGCTCTCGCCCTTGTTGAGGTCGGCCTCGCGGTACTGGTTGGGGATGCACTTGCGTGTGCATGTGTCGACTAATCTGTATTTGACGATGTATGTTAGCGTGGACTTTCATCTACAAACAAGTCGAGCAAGGTGAGCTTGATGGAAAAGTGTGCAAGCCGAGATCATGCAAGGGAGGGTGAGACGCAACTGGTTGAACATGTTGGAGACCATCTCGATCTCTGCTTCTGCTGCTGCGATCTTCTCCGCTGAAGAGGGTTGGGGCCGCGCGCCGCCGCCGAAGAGGAAAGACATCCTTGATGATGCGAGACTTTGTGGTGGAGAATGGACTTGAATTCGTGCGATTCGCGGTGTTTGTTTTGTGTATGTTGAGTTGATGGATGAGCCTGGATAAGGTACCGTATGGTTGTCGAAGCACTGGTCAGGAATCTCAATTCCGGGCATATGTCAAAGCTTGGACCAGGTGATGATGGTATAGCACTGACACTCACACTTTCTCCCGTCACTACACCAAGGCTTCACTCAACAAGAACGCCCACGCCGCCTGTGTTGACCATCTACGACTGTATCCTTCAACGCACTCTCAGTTTATAAGTGTTGAGCGAAGTGTCGTCTCCAAGCTAGCAGTGATCTACAGAATCTGGCACAACCCAGTCATTGATATGCTTACACCCAAGTATTGCCGCAGATGCCCACGATGGACAGACGCTAAGAAATATGTCTACAGTCTGTCACATACAGGTTTGTCAATGGAAAAATGCTTACCCATACGATGTCACCAGTCCTGTGCATCTGAGGAACAGCATCAATTTGGCAGCACACCCTTTGTACTGGATTGTAGTCTGCAGGTGAATCCCGATCAACAACAGTAACATGAACCGAGTACCGGTTTATGTTTCAAATATTGAGGTCGCACCATGACTTCGTACTCACCCCTTCACTTTTGAAAGGAGCAATGAGCATATATAAGAGATGTTGAGCAAGTACTTACGACCTATTCGCATCACAGATGACTTCGCCCTATACTCTGAGCCTTCAGGTCCAGCAATTTTCAACAACAGAGCTGGGGAGCTACACAGTGTCTTGTGCGTATATTCCATGGACCCACAGCCATGCCCAGAAGGCGGGTGTCCGAGGCCAAGAAAGCAGGAGCGACCATGTCGGACATTCGGGGGCTCTGCGAACGGTGGAAGATGGCTGGAGGCCTCTCCCGGCTTAACCTTGATCTCCCATTCACAGGCGCAGGTCCTACAATAACTAACGTTGTCTGCGGTGTCGATCTTGGCTGCAGGCTCGAGCTGCATTACATCGCGCAGCACGCGCGTAACATCGACTACCGTCCCAAGCGCTTCCCTGCCGCCGTGATACGCATCCGCGAGCCCAAAGCCACCGGCCTCCTCTTCGCCTCTGGCAAGGCTCAAATCGTAGGAGCACGAAGCATCGACAATGCCCGGCTTGCAACGGACAAGTTCGCGCGCATGATTATGAAGCTAGGCTCAACACCGAACATATCTGATTTCGTGGTGCAGAACATCGTGGCAAATGCCGATTTCATGTTTCCAATCCATTTGGAAGGGATCGCGCTGCGATTGTGCGACTACACGCATTATGAGCCAGAAATATTCCCGGGTTTGGTAATCTACCTCGCCCAGCCGAAGGTCACGATCCTGATGTTTGCGAAAGGAAAGATTGTTCTCCTTGGCGCCAAAGAGGTGCTGGACGTTGAGAGGGCGCTTCAAACAGTATGGCTTGTAGCTCTGACGTTCAAGAAGGTTTGAAAAGATTATCGTAGGTAAGACGATGCCGTGATCTAACCATAGAGTGAGACCACAGCACCGATTATGATTAATCCACTCTTCAAGCTAAGGGTTGAACTGTACGTAGTCCGGAACTTCCACGTTCACAAGCAAGGTATGCCAATATTGTTTCCTCCAGTAATACGTATCAGTGACTGAACCCCTGTGGACGCCATTGCTTTCCGAGGATGTGGCTGGATCGATGTTGGACAGATTCTGCCCAGATGCAATCATGGATTCGGTGATTATTTTACAAACGACCGTTGATGAAGTTTGACAGAAACTAGCGTGGAGGTTCGGTGGTCTTGGAATGATTCCCCGGACAGCACATCGCATACGTGATTTAATGTTTCGGCACATAAAGTGACTTCTCATTTCCCCTCGATCACGACATCTCACATATATGCTGTAGTGCGGAGTGACATGAGATGAGGTTGCATGCATGTGACAGACAGCGAAGGGTCCAGCTTGAATTATTAATAATGGCACAACGGGGTCATTCTTCCTGAACGAGCACATCCAGGTGCGGCTGCGCTTACATGTACCGAACCAAGTGTTCGTCACCTCCAGCCCTTCGCCGGAAATACCCTGTTCAAATAATCCCCCGAACTCCCCTCTCACCAACACAACCACAAGCTCTGTGTTTCTGGACCGCTCACGATCCTCCCTTGGACAAGTGGAACGCCATGCACGACTGACGACGTGATCGGGAAGGTGTGCGACATCTGGTACAGCCACGGACATTCTTCATGGATATCTTCTGCGACGGCATCGCTGAACTCTAGCATACTAATACACATTCCAACCACTGGACCTTGAGCTGTGAGCTTCACCCGAGCACATCATGGATTCAGCTTCGAGCGCGCAAACCGCCCACATGACCACAACGACTCTCAAGGTGGAAGGCATGACATGCGGCTCCTGCACGTCGTCGGTGGAAGCAGGCTTTCACGGTGTGGACGGGGTAGGGAGCGTATCAGTAAGCCTGGTCATGGATCGCGCGGTGGTGGTGCATGATGCGGAGAAGATTAGCGCCAGCCAAATCCAGGACATCATTGAGGACCGCGGGTTCGATGCGACAGTCCTACACTCGGATGCGCCGGGTACTGCGATCTTCGATGTGGATGAAGAGGAGGACAGGGATAACGATGGTCTTCTCCTTCTGGACAGTGGCATATCGACAACGACACTGCATGTTGGAGGCATGACTTGTGGTGCATGCACATCCGCGGTGGAGGGGGCTTTCAAGGATGTAGCCGGGATCAAGAGCTTCAGCATATCATTACTGTCCGAAAGAGCTGTCATTGAGCATGATACCAGCCTGATCAGTCCCGAGAAATTGGCCGAGACGATTGAAGATACTGGCTTTGATGCTGAAGTGCTGGAGACAAAGGCGGCAGATCCATCCCCGAGCAAGACCAAGGTCAGCAACAGGAGAAATACCTCGAAAAAGCTCCTGACCACCACGGTCGCCGTACAAGGAATGACATGCGGAGCTTGTACTTCCGCTGTTGAAGGAGCCTTCAAAGATGTAGCAGGTCTGACGCAATTCAACATAAGCCTACTCGCAGAAAGAGCGGTGATTGTACACGATCCAGAAAAGCTTACGGCTGCGCAAATTGTTGAAAACATCGAGGATTGTGGATTTGATGCTTCGATCATCTCAAGCGAAGAGCAAGGTGCGCAAGTATCAACTTCAGATGTTGTTGTCAATCTCAAGTTATATGGTTTGCCGAGTCCAGAGGCTGCGGCAGATCTTCAGATCCTTCTCGGCAATACTCCAGGTATCACTTCTGCCAACATCAATTTCGACACTACGAGAGCTACGATCGCCCATGCACCCGCGACTATAGGTCTCCGAGCAATCGTTGAAGCTATCGAAAAGGTTGGTTACAATGCTCTGGTCGCAGAGTCGGACGACAACAATGCGCAACTGGAGTCGTTGGCAAAGACAAAGGAGATTCGGGAGTGGTCTCGCGCTTTCAGGGTGTCTCTCAGCTTTGCCATTCCTGTTTTCCTTGTCAGCATGGCTTTTCCTATGTTTCTGCCATTCCTGGACATTGGCAAACTCAATTACGGAGGGATCTGGCTTGGCGATGTCATTTGCTTGATCTTGACTGTTCCTGTGCAGTTTGGCATTGGAAGGCGCTTCTATGTTTCTGCATTCCGATCGATACGACACGGTGCACCGACCATGGATGTTCTGGTTGTCTTGGGCACCAGCGCCGCCTTTTTCTTCAGCTGCGCCGCTATGTTAGTTTCATTCTTAACGCCACCACACTCACGACCATCAACCATATTTGACACAAGCACTATGCTTTTTACCTTTATCCTACTAGGCCGATTTCTGGAAAACCGTGCCAAGGGCCAGACAAGCCAGGCGCTTTCGAGGCTGATGAGTCTGGCTCCTTCGAATGCGGTCATTTATGCGGACCCTATTGCAGCCATGAAGGCTGCTGAGGGTTGGGATCATGACTCGAAGCAGAACGAAAAGTCTGCTGAGAAGGACGTGACAGGCTCTGCAATGGAGGAGAGAAACGTGCCGACAGAGCTGATTGAGGTCGGCGACGTTGTCATTCTCAAGCCAGGAGATAAGATCCCTGCTGATGGCACCGTCACTCGTGGCGAGAGCTTTGTGGACGAGAGTATGGTCACTGGTGAAGCCATGCCAATCTTGAAGAAGAAGGGAGCGAAGTTGATGGCTGGAACTGTTAACGGAGCTGGCAGAGTGGACATGCGTGTTACTCGAGCTGGCCGTGACACACAGCTCAGCCAGATTGTGCGCTTGGTTCAAGAAGCACAAACATCCCGAGCGCCGATCCAGCGAGTTGCCGATACTGTAGCTGGGTACTTCGTCCCAGTCATTATCACTTTGGGACTGTCCACCTTTGTTGCGTGGATGGTTCTCAGTCACATTATGCCTCATCCGCCAGGCATTTTCCTGAAGGACTCTTCGGGTGGCAAACTGATGGTGTGTGTCAAGCTTTGTATTGCTGTGGTTGTGTTTGCCTGCCCTTGCGCGCTTGGTCTCGCAACTCCTACCGCCGTCATGGTAGGCACAGGAGTCGGAGCCGAACAGGGCATTCTTGTCAAAGGTGGTGCGGCACTCGAGACTGCTACGAAGATCACTCATATCGTTCTCGACAAGACTGGCACTTTGACCATGGGTAAAATGAGTGTATCAGATGCCACCCTGGAGAAGTCTTGGAGCAACTCGCCCGAGCGCAGGCAAACATGGTGGACAATTGTAGCTCTCGCCGAGGGCAACAGTGAGCACCCCGTTGCCCGTGCAATACTGGCTGGTGCGAAAGAACGTCTTGGTCTTGCTCTGGATAGTACTGTGGACGGCAACGTGGGTGACTTTGTCGCTACAGTTGGTAAAGGAATCGCTGCCACAGTTGAGCCCAGCAGCACCATTGGCCGATCAAGATACGAAACTGTCATTGGCAACACTTCGTTCTTGCGAAAGCGTGGTGTTGAAATTCCCTCCTTGCCGGAGGATGAATACACAAACTTCACATCTAGGAACAGCTCCGCCCCTTCAAAATCGACGCAACATGCTGGCATCACTACCATCCACGTCGCCATTGATAACGCATACGCAGGTACCATCGCATTGTCCGATACGCTCAAGCCATCAGCGCACGCCTGCATATCTGCACTCCATGCCATGGGAATCCGCACTTCGCTTGTGACCGGCGATCAGCCTGCTGCCGCGCAACACGTGGCTAGTTTGGTCGGGATCTCACCTGACAACGTCTTCGCTGCCGTTCTTCCATCAGGCAAACAAACTATCGTCGAAGAGCTCCAAGCCCAAGGTGAGATTGTGGGCATGGTCGGCGATGGCATCAATGACTCACCCGCTCTCGCGACTGCCAATGTGGGCATCAGTCTTGCAAGCGGGACGGACATTGCAATGGAAGCAGCCGATATCGTCCTCATGAAGGGCGAACAACTGCTCGATATCCCTGCCTCCCTCCACCTGAGCCGCACCATCTTCCGACGCATCAAGTACAACCTCCTACTTTCCTGCATCTACAATGTCATTGGCCTACCTATCGCAATGGGCTTCCTGCTGCCCTTGGGCATCACACTTCCCCCTGTCGCGGCCGGCGCAGCCATGGCATGCTCCAGCGTAACCGTGGTCGTTAGCTCGCTGCTCCTGCGCACCTGGCGAAGGCCAAAATGGGTGCTGACGGATGATCCGGGGGCGTACATCGACGCCCACGCCACGAAACGCTTGGGAAGCTATATCGGTTCTCTCGCGGGTGCGCTGCTGGGAAGCCGACGGCGCAAGGAGACCGCCACCTCCCCACGGGGCGCGTATGTGCCACTGGAGGACATCGAGGCTGTATGATGATGATGTTCTCCCTCCTTCTGCTTTTCCCAACCATTTCTGTTCCCATTGCTATTATGTTGTTGTTACTTGACTCGATTTAGCGCATTCCCGTTCCTGTCACTATTCCATATCGTCCCGCATCCATCGCAACCATCGCGATCATCAATATCTTCTTCTTTCCTACCTCTCAGATAGATGTATATACATACCCTTATGCGAAAGTCAACAGTCATCAATAGCTCTGCCACTCTCCATCAAAGTTCCTCATCTATGTTCTTCGACGCATCGTACATTCCCACTTTGTAGTCTAGTAGTCTAGTACAGTCCACTCCTTACCCGTATGCCTATCGAACCTCATCATAAAATGGGAGTTGCTCCATCTCGTCCTTTATTAGTGTACAGGGTTGAAGACCTACATACGTACATGTACCTACATGCGAGCCCTGTCGTGCTCTCATCGTGCTCTCATCATCACGCAACGATACAAATGACGACACAACGTCCTTTACATATACTCAAGACGCGGCAAATGATTTGCAATCGAAGCAAGAACGGGAAGAAACAACCTACTGACAGTGGAGGCATTTGAAGTGAAGTCCTGAGCAATTTAAAGCGCAGCGTTTTTAGTAAACAAATCTATCCGATGTGTAAAAAGCTGAAGCACACGTTTTTCTGGATGTCTATTTGCAGGAAGAAGAACAAGAAAACCACACAAAGACTCCTCCCCTTTGCTCCTCTTCGCCCTGCGCGTCGTATTCTGTTGGATGCTCTATCTGTATTGATCGGCATGCGCGCGCGAACGAGCGAGTGTTGCGATTCATACTGGATTGGACGCTGCAGACGAATGAATGTTCGTAAGAGCGAGCAAGCGAGCGTATGTCCAAAGTTCGCGCATTGCAAGGGCAAGAAAAAACAGATCCCATTTAAGTAACAGCAGAGCGCAGGTGTAAAAGGAGTCCTCTGGGGGACTTTAACAAAAAAATCGTCATCGTAGCGAAAAACAAAGGCTCACCCTCTTGGGGTGGGAAGTCAGGTATCCTCTCCTCGATAGTTGGCAAGCGCAGGTCATGGTCGACTGCGTGATCGCCAAACGGGTGATGATTGCGTCGAAGAAGATCCTCGCGGTCCCACCGAACCAGTCATGCAGCTTCGGATGAGTTGAGGTCCTTTCCTTGCATGCATGGACCGGGAGACCAGGATTCGCGCAATCACCAGGTATGGAGGAGAAGAATCATCCCAGAACTCCGAAACACCTTCGCTAAAACAACAGAAATTTTTCTTTCGCACCGTGTCTTGCGGCGTGCGAGCAGCAGACAGACGATATACGACCGTGGCGATAATGACAAGACGAAGCAGATAGCATCATCAAAGCAAGGTAAAGCAGTAGAGCAGCATAACTCGGGAGAGCGGGAACTCGACCACCGACTAGGTGATATAAGCGGCATCCGCGGTTCGATGACGGGTGATGAGTTGGACCACGGCAGAGTGTCAGCGTCTATACGACGATCTCCTCTGATCACAGGTGGATCGAGTACCGATGCGAGAGTGAAAGATAACGGCGACATGACGTTGCGAAAGCGAATCATGTCACTGCAGGTGCTAGCCGGGACGAGCCGGGTGTAAGCGGCAGCGGACGCGAGACGAAGGAGGTTGGAGGGGCAGCCAGATCATCAGTAGGGCACCCCGTCGTTCATCCCAACCAACCCGGCTCCTGCGACGTTCACACTGATCCCCTGCACATTGTTGGGCATGCCGGGTGCATTCGGTGTGTTCAGCTTGAGTTCCGGGTTGCAGGGCGGGCTGTGCTGGCGGTGGTATTTGAGCCCGTTCAGATTCTTGTAGCGTTTGCCACAGACTTCACATCGATAGGGCTTTTCCTTCTCCATTCCGACGGTGCCCGGGTAGGGGATGCTGGTGGTAGGATCCACAATCGAGAATGTGCCATCCGGGTTTTCCTTGAGCTGTTGATTTTGGTGACCGTGCTGCTTGTGGTATTTGAGCCCGTTCTGGTTCTTGTACGCCTTCTCGCAACCGATGACCGGGCACTTGAACGGTTTGATCTCTTCGCCGACAAAGCCGCCAACACCAGCCAGTCCGTTGAGCAGCTGGTTCTCGCGGATGCGCTTGGCAAGTTCGCTGTTGTTGGCAAGTGCCGGGTTGGGGAAGCCCTTGTTGCCGTAGCCTTGTTTGCTGAGCAATCGCTTCGCGGGATCATCGATGGTGCCGGATGTTGCGTTGCTTCCATTGCCGATGTGCAGATTGCTCATGTCGTAAGTGCCTTGCATGATCTGGTTGTAGTCGAATTGGCTCAGATTACCAAGCTGGCTGTAGTCTACGTCTGTCATCTCTGCGGGTGTGCCAGGCATCGATGAATCAGGGGTGGCCGTCTGTTGTGAAGCCGTCTGTGCGCCGAGCGTGGGAGTATTGACGGAGGACACCGTGGGGTTGTTGGGAAGACCCATGCCCAGTTGGCCGGGACGGGGTGTAGTAGGAGTCTGCATGCCAGGTCCTTGAAAGGCATTCGCAAGGTTCACATTGACCGCCGGACCGCGAGGTTGTTGGCGACCAAATTGCGGCTGGGGCTGGAATTGTGACCCTTGCAGCGGTGCTTGTAGAGCCGGCGCACTATCATCCATATCCATGTCGTCGAGGTTATCGAATGCGACATGATCTCCAGATTGGCCACTGAAGAGGGGCGATGCGGCTGCTTGCATGTTATTGTTGCGCGGGACCTGGGAGTTCGGCATCTGAGGCTGTTGGAATTGCGTCTGCTGTTGTACTGCAGCTGCTGTGCTCGTCGCATTCGCCGCTCGTGTGCTCGGAAATTGCTGGTCTTTGGGCGTCCGACCCATGGTCTGTGTGGGCTGTTGTGCGTGCGCCTCTTCATAGTGTTGTAGCAGCTCATGCATCGAGTCCAGCCGGATGTCGCAGCAGACGTAATCCTTCATGTAGTTGGCTTCCATTTTCGGGAGGTAGGATGAGGAGTGGAATGATGGAGACTGGAAGTTGTAGGGAGAGGTTCCTGTCATAAGAATGCTAGGGACTGAGGTCAGCGATACTCGAAACACTCGAGAGTTGTTGTATTCCACTCACTCATCGCGGATGAAGCTCCCCATGGAGATGCCTCCCCAACTCATGCCGCCGACAAGACTGCCCGAGAGTTGGTTACTCTCACGTCTGTAGCTGTCGCCCACAGGAATGGCGCGCGAACCATAGGGTGTAGTGCCTAGCATACCGACGGATTCCTGCCTCCCTCGTTGAACCGCCAGGTCTTGTCTGCCGCCGTTGTTCATACTGCTCGAGTCGTCTCGCACGTCGATTCGGGGTTGTTGTAGTTGGGAAGTGAGGTTCGACTGCTGATTGCGAGGAGAGCCTGAACTTGCTCGCGCGGTGGCAATGTCTATCGGAGAGGCCGAGCCCGCCATCGTGGCGATTGTGGGCGTGAGCGGCGTTGCGTGGGCGAAGAGGGGGAAGCCAGTGTCGCCGTCGTCGTCTTCGTGCTCACCCTCGTCGAGTGGGAAGAGGAGGTCGTCGCTGGTGAAGTCTTCAGTCGCGTGACCTCTGTTGGACCAGGTCGAGGAGCGCTTGCTCGGCTGCAACGATCTGAAGCTCGGGAACTGGCCAGGCGACGGGGTATTGATGGGGGTGCTGTCGATGCTGCTTTCGCGTGTGCTCGGACACTGCAGAAGGGGTGGACTGTGTGGAGACGCCACTTTGGCGTTGGGGGGCGAGGTGATTGAAGGGAGGGATGTTGTTGAAGGAAGAGAACGGAAGGTTCAGCAAACACGGGTAAAGTAGGTTCGGGTCTTTAAGCTGGAATCGGCAATCTCATTACACATAGAACAATACGCAAAGTTGGGAGGCGAAGGCTGTTGGAGAGGGTGTGGGCTGGATTGGATTATTGATCTCTGGTGGACATAGAATGGAATCGGAGGGAAAAGAGGACGAACAGCAGGTGCTTGGGGCGCGGACGGGTCGAGGTATGTATCGTTAATATCACATCAACACCTCACAGTCATGTCATGCCGGTGAATATGACATATACCAGCGCGACGTAGGGAGAGCGATACTGCACCAACACCACCGTACCTTATTCTATTCGACTGTCCTTTTTCGAGCCTTGTCGGGTAAGCGCATGAGGATAAGCTTCGAGGTCAGCATCATCAACTTCACCTCCTTCGCATACTTTACCTGACATACAATAACACGACATGACCTTCATCCATACCACGACCGACAAAGGTACTGTGCATGCGGGACATGTGATGATGCGTCACGGCGGTGTAGGCTCTGGCCCTCCAGGCAATAATGTGCATCGCGCCGCCCGGATTCTGTTCCGCGATCTGCGGTGTCCCGTCTCTTGACAGGCCTGTTGAGGGCTGTCATATACATCGAGTTCGGCACCTAGCTGTATGTCTGCCAAGACTCGTCCTCGAGGCTGTTCTCCCTGTCTGTCCGTCGCCCCGAGTCCTTTCGTCCAGCGACATGCAGTGCGAGCAACTCGGTGATCTCGCCGTTGGCCTTGGTCGCTAGTCGTCGCACCATCCACCAGTACATTGGCCACCGGTAGCGCACGAGCGGCCACCAGCCTGTCACCGACCGATGAACTACGGCCGAATCTAGTCCTAGTAGGCGCGCACTGACGGCTTCTGGAAAGAGATTCGAAGCATGGAGGCGATGGCAAGGAGACTGATTCGGTATGCGAGGTCCACGCCAAGGGCAGCCAACGATGCCAAAAGCATCCGTCGTCGTGGTTCGTACCAGATTTCGACCACCCTTGATCGGACAGCGACAGGCCCACGTCCACGAATACGATTATGTGGAATCTACCATATTCACCGATTGTCCGCACAGCTGATGAGCGGATATCTCTGCTCTGCTTGATGCTGCGTACGAATCTAACAGCATACCGTATAGTGAAGGTTCACAAACCGACCAAGATCTGTCTTGCATCGATTCGGCTCGTGAGCCGCGCAAGCCGTGTTATGATAGCACCATCACAGATGGTTCAGCACATGTTTAGGATGGAGCCACTGGGCCAATCTTGAGTCTCTTCCGAGGTCTCTGGTCGCTGTGCCGATGCTGCCATATCCGATGAGTGTAAAGAGTACTCCTTGCACGTAGACACACTCCGCTGCGCAAGCGAGTGAAGCTCGTGAAGAATAAGGTCTCCATGTACCGACACGAGGCTCCTCGCACTACCCATGTAATCTCGTCGTACTTGTAGTCTCTACTTTGGGATGAGGTGTCGTCCCTGAGCCGGAGATGGAGTCTCCGCTGTAATATGTCAAAGCATCCTGGTCAAGTATTAAAATTATGACGATGCTGCATAGCTTGGAATCATATCACGGCCGAGCATCTGCGGAACGACTGTGCATCGCCACATGATCATATGTACTCGCTGTGTTGGAGGGTGCGAACGCCTATAGCATGACTTGCCACAACATTTGTGCTCTTCATGGCGTTCGTCCTTGGTCATTATCCCAGTCCGTTCGTAGCACCATTTGCTGCATTCGTATGTGACAGAATGGAGATGAGCGACACACTGCCGACGGTCGTTGCCGTTCTGCTGAAACGATCATGCGATTATTATCATCGATCCGGCGAATCGAGGTTTTGACTTTGACCAGGCTATGTCTGCGAAATCAAGGGCTTGGGCACAATTCGCGGCAGGGCTGCGCTGGTGCAGGACCGCCGGTGCGCAGCGCCGCCGATTGGACTTGGAGCTTGTCATGTGACGATCTCTTGCCTCGATTGAGCCGTCAAATGGCGGTGCCACGGTTCTTCTAGCCCATCACATGTGCTTCATCTGAATTCATATTGCGTTTCACTGCAGCACCGTCCAGGGTGCGTTGACCGCGCAATTGCTCGGGGCACCTTGGATACTAAACATTGCCAAGAAATGGCGCCGCCTTGCTTGAGACACGAGTTCCAGTCCATCGCTGTCCCGAGTTTAACTTGGTCTACTCAAGTGTCAACCTGCACGCTACTGTCCCCCTGCGCCTATGGAGGGCGTTGCAGACAAACGCCGTCGATTGCTACTCCCTGGTAGCGTGGCGGCAGCAGCTCGGCGAGTGTGGATGTAGGGATCAGGACGACATTGCTCGACATCGAGACTCGTGCGTCGATCCTTCATCGCAAACGAAAGCGAATGAAGATCTGGCCATGTTGCTGTCGTAATCCTTTGCTTGTTGACCTTGTCTTACAGCATCGTGATCCGGGAAATTATCGTCCAATGGAGGGACGAATGCCTTATGAACGTCGACGTAACAACAGGACAAATAGTAGACCACTTCATCCCCCCTTTGCACCAAGCGGCACATTGCCGGTGACATGCAAGCCATTGAAGAGGTAGCTATGCCTACAATCAAGAATTCCCAAGCCAAGACTCCAATGCCCATGCCTCCGCCATTGGACGGGCCAGACTATACGCGTACCTAAGATAGAGGTACATACATGTAGACCTATCCATTAAAGCGAAGTATAGACAAAGAGCATGAATGCATCTCGCTTACATATCCCCAATTCAACCACATTGCCAACATATCCCAGAAGAAGTCCAAGATTGCTACGAAGATCATCTGCACTCTTCGCCCCCAGAATCCACTTATCGATCTCCCTACACCCGCCGTGATCTGCACACATGTCCCGTCAAGCAGGCCCACCATCGTGCGTGTACCTGAATGTCAATATTCATGAGCGGGTCCGCAAGAGAGACAGAGCGACATCTCCATCTCGAACGGCAGGTCAAGCACATCTAAGGCCTTCTCATCCCTGCCTTGCCTAGCGTGCATCCAGTGTCGCATGTCACATTACGATGACAGGACAATATAGCGCTGCTTCATGTGCATAAAGGATGCTGATCGCCTCCGAGCACCACGTCTCCCGCGTATGTACCTACGGCAAATCTATGGCATCGTGAGAGATCATCGCTACCACAGTCACTGCCACCCCCTGTAAACCCATAATACAGTATCGACACCTAATCCGTGAAGTCCAACGCTCCCTCCTGCAGAATAGGAAGTACAGTGATGCGGGACCAGGTTCTCCGAGGGAAAACTCTCCGGCCGGACTCAAGTCCACCTCAAAGACAGGGCAGGCAAGGATGGCACGACGTGCCGTGACAGGTCCAATATGCACATTGTATATGTAGATTACTGCGCCTGAACTCTGCGACGGTTCACACTGTTTACATCGATACCAATGCCGTGCGAGAATGCGGAGGAGGTCCTGGGGTGTCAATCATCATCATCATCGACGTTCGCCAATCCGCGACATCATTCGGACCGACTTGTTAGAGCATGTTCTGGCCAACCTTGGGGATATCTTGACCAGGTTTCTTAGGGAGGAGTTAGGGGAGGAAAGGGAGAAATGGGGTCTAGACGGCATGAATGTACGACGCTGCACTGCGCAAATGTTGGAGGGAAAGCAACATTATGGTAAATCCTTACGCTGGATACGAGGCTGTGGCACAATGTGAGGACGTGCAAGTATAGTTCCAATCTGCTTGATTTCGGGAGCCGCTTCTCCGCAGCCGACATGTATATACTTACATACGTACTTTGAAGTGAAAGCTTTCGTACCTCTATGCTGCGAACGGGCATGGAATGGCGAGCCAACTCTCCATCAGCCCAAGATGAGTGATGATGCGTGCCTGGATAGACGATATTTAAGGGGAAAGTAGCAAAACAAGCCATGGCCGGGAATATGCCGCCCAGATCACCGTCCCGAATCCCCTAGTTACCTGTACGCCATGCTGGAAAACGCAATGCTTGAGAACGAGATGTTGATGACGGATGAGTTTGCCACTGGTGGGATCTGCTGGAATGCCGGTGGTGGATTATGCCCTTGGAATGTTAGGACATTGCTGATAGCCTGTAAGTGGCCTGGGACAGTGTCTTATGGCCTGGTGGACGTAGCTTTTAGGTTTATCGCTAGCGAAAGGAGTTGTACCTATTCCTTTACGCTACAGCGCGCGAGGTGATGGAGGCGGATGTAACAGTCGAAAGGGGCGCACGATCTGTTGCCCGGATGGAGTTCACCAGGGCACGCAGATCACCGACTCCCAGATCGATCTCGCCACGCTCACTCTGCTCCTTAAGATATTGCTCCATCTCCGGGGATAGCGTGTGACCTTGTTGCAGAGCGACCAGGAGACGGCGTTGTTGCACGGCATTATCGCGTCTTGTATCGAGCGCCGAGATATGCGAGTGGCGAGCAGCGGTCTCCGATGCGGTTTCCAGAGCACTGTTGTCCTCCTCTTGCTCCCGGGATCCAGCTTCGTTCGCTCCTGCCTCAGTCTCGCCATCACTCATTTCTTCGTCGTTTTCCTCAATTGTTTGCTGCGTCGCTGGCTCCACCACCACAGATATGCTGGTCTTGCGCGTGATGCTGTGCCGTCGCTCCTCATCCTCCGTCTTCATATCCCGTCGGTCGACATACGGCCCAATCTCGTTACCGGTGGTATCGTGTACTGTGATTCCCTCGTCCTTTTCGTACCGCTCTCGTGCCCACTTCGTGCCCTCCCAACAGCAGAATTCCTGAATCTCCCCATATGTCAAGCCGAGGTCGTCGAAGGCCTCGAAAAGTCGTCGGTGGTGCTTGAAGCGGCCTAACCGGAGTCGATGTGGGCCGAATGCGTAGTTGAGGCCTGGGTAGCGAGCTTCTGCGCTGTTCAGATCACCGTAGAACTGGGAGACTTCTATCCGGACCTCTGGAACGAGATTGCGAGCAAGATGCACGGAGAACGTCGGCGGGTCGGAGGAGGTGGCATTGGGGAAGAGGTATTGGTGCAGGAGATTTTGGATGGGGGTTGGTCGGCGCATGGTGCGGAAGTAGACGCTGGGGAAGGTTTATGTGAAGCGAATCGGTCGTGTGTGCAGTGCGCCAGTCCGGGTGAATCGTCCAGGTGGATAGCTGACGTATAGCAGGGCTAAGGCGAGGTTTGGCGTATGTGGAGGCCAGTATGTAGTGGTGTATGGGTGCTCGTCGGAATGGCGGTCTGTTCGGCTCGACTGTGAAGGTGGTATTAGCGGTAGAGTGAGGGTGTGGAAAGGAAGAGGAGGAAGAGACCAAAAAAGGCAGAAAGAGAAGGGTGCAGAGGCCGGCGGTGTTGTAGCAGGACAAGGCAAGGCTTCCCCGTCAGCATTTGGCTCTCGACACATACCACCACCTACTACTTTTCGACGCCTAGCGTCAACTTTGACAAGAGCCAAACCTGGTGATGCCGTGGCTGCTAGGCCATGAAACTCCGTCGTCAGCTAGATTACATGACAATGTCACCTTATTGGCATTACTATCTTAGTAGACGGATTCATTGGCGGCTGCGGCAATACCGAGCAGTGATACACACCCACCCGATCGCACATACATCACACCCACCGACCGCTCTCCGTTTCATGAGACCGTTACTGCTTGACGCCCGAATCCTGCTCGCTTTCACGTCCACATCCCTCCCATATCCCTCCTCCAAGACCAGCCGAGCAGTCAAGTCTGAGCGGCAGGGTAATGCAATATTACGTGCTCATGATGGCCATCCCGCACCACACTCGCTACCATTTCACGACACATCTCTCTCCCACCCGTCCTTTGCCGTTTGAGATAGACGCCGGGCTAGATCCACTCGTCAGCAAACGCTGGAACGCGGAGCACATGCCTGGTACGAGCGATTGTTGAAAGGGTTATAGGTCCGTGCTGGTGGTGAGACTATCACTTCCTCCCGATGCATGAGAGCACGCATTGATTTGTCCACGACGAGGTGGCACAGCGATCTGCAAGGCCAGCAGAGGTCGCAGTTCTCCGACTGTAATATTCCTACAGCACGTTGCCGACTGGACAGAGTTTCTTCTTCGTTGCAGCTAAGCCGTTCGGAAAAAGGAAAGTCGGGTCGCCTCCCAGACGCGCAAGGTACCTTTAGGCTTGAACGGCAAAGCACAAAAAGTATGCTGGATGGGCATGGATGGGTGTTCCGTTTATGCCTGCCAGAACCCAACATCCCGGCCCAGTCCACTGGGAAACTCTCGTCTCTCGCCAAACTTCGCCGCCACCTCGCAAGCACAGTCTTGGAAGCGGTGTGTCGACTTGTACATGTAGCTTGCTTGGTTTTCCTTGGGTGTTCAGACGCTGCAAGAACACATCATCATTGCCACACCTCCATTTGCATGTGAGTTGCCACTGTACATGTAGCTACGTGCATCCGTCTCTTTGTTGTTGCGGCAGCAGATGATCTCTAGAGTCGTGCACGCCAGGCATGTCATGATCACTTGTGATCCGAGTGTGCTCTGCCGTTTGCATCTTGTATTCCGCCGGCCTCTGGCCAGCGCTTTTCATGTTGCAGACTGTTGGTTGGGCATCTCTACGACATTCTTGATTGGCTCATGGTCGTGAGTGGTTTGCAAGCCTTGCGACCTCATCTGTACATCCCGTTTTCCAGTACTGGTGAGACCTTTTCGCTACTGAGAAAAAATCAACATGGTGAAACATTGATCACAGTGATTTTATTTTGTGCATTAGCTGGAATTACAAATGCTTCACGAAGAGAGATATGTAGAGTCGTTGATGGGTTACCAGTGTGATGCATGGAAGGATGTCAAGTGATTGGTCGAGGAGAGCGGACTACGCCAGCAAAATCGACCGCGAAGACTTCTTCGCTGTGAGAGGTCATCCATCTTATATCACAATGACACAGCCTAGTTGAGCTACACATGATCACATGGACTGCTCTTTATCATGGCGAAGAATCTGGCGTCCTCGTCCTTAGGCACTGCTCCAGATACCTACCTCTATACCGTCGCTAGATCCGGCATCAGCACCACTGATGTCCTTGCCACTATTGGCTCGGATGACTATCTCCGGCTCTTCGATAGTTCGCTAAAGTCACTCCATGCACAAAAATCCTGCCATGTCGGCGTATCATGTCTCAGCACTTTTCTCGGGCATGGGTTTCTGACGGCAGGCCGAGATGGCTTGATCAAAGTGTGGGACAATGCAGGCAAACATATTAGCCAATTCGTTGAACCACACAGTCGAGGCATCTCGGCGATCGCAGCTCTCACCGATCACTACATTGCAGCAGGTACAGAAAGTACGAAAGAGGGCTTGGGAGATGTGGGTGTTCTAGTCTTCGACACAAGGAATCCAACCCAGCCACTCCGGGCATACAACGAGAGCCATACCGATTCTATCACACAACTAGCCTTCCATCCAACGCAATCGAATGTGTTACTCTCCGCCAGTACCGATGGGCTAGTATCGATCTTCGACATCAACCAGAGTGACGAGGATGAAGCGATCCAGCAGGTTCTCAACCCAAGGTCAGCGGTACATTGCTCGGGTTTCATATCGACTGACCAGGCATATGTCTTGACGACAGATGAGCACTTCTTCATCCATCCACTTGCCGAGGATACGGAACCATCGACCAATCCAGTCATAGAGTTTGGAGACGTGAGACAGACACTCGACTGCATGTATGTGATCGACATTTTCCAACAACCCGGAGGCACGCATCCGCCTGTCATGGCATATGGTCACAATGAAAATAAGACGCTGTCCATCGTGCAGTTGACTGGTGGTCCTCAAGCCTGGGCTTTTGGCCCGAAAGTAGATTTGCCCGGTGCGCATGGAGAGGAAGTCGTCCGAGATCTGATGCTTACGCCTGACTCGCAAAGGGCATACACTTGCGGCGAGGACGGACAAGTAAAGGTGTGGGGATTGAGTGGTGCAGCTGCTGAGTCGGAACTCACATCACCAGAATCATCTAAGTCCAGCAAAAAGCGAAAGGGGAAGAGTGAGCGATACACACCATACTGAGGGATGTTTGGTCTTCAGTGAAGGCTGTCACCCGCACAAAAGCTCATTTGCATAAACTCCACATTCACTTCAGAAGTCTAAGAGTTCACTCGTCTTGCTTACACCTTGAGCATTTTTTGGTGAACTTGTCTGCTCTTGATATGAGTAACACAGCCCAGATTTTCTCGCCGGTGCAGAGCTTATGGAAAGGCGCAATCTCGAGGTCTACCGTCACCTATGCTCATGAAACTATCACGGTGAAAGCGACCCACTATCGATATAGTCGACGAAGACGAAGACTGCTCCCATAAAGGAAGAGGTCGAAATCAGACCACAATGAATCTCAACCAGGTTAGCAACTCTACAACAGGTTGCTCTCTGCAAAGCGGCACCAGCACACTTCCAGACACATCAAATGTCTCAGCAGACCGTCTTATCCTTCTAAGATTCAAGAACGCACGTCGGAAGGAATTTTCGCTCGCATTTCCAGAGACGCTCCTCCGAGCAGTTCCTGCTTATATAGACGGTCTCGACGAAGCCATTATTGAGGCAAAACCAGGAGAGCGAATCTCCATCACCGACTCTGGCGTCCACGAGCTCGAAACCATCCTTCAAGTCTTCGATTTTCTCCATAGTGGCAATCTTCCCATGATTACTGCTCAAGACGCCGAGCTCTCATTCCTTCCCGGTCTGCTCACTCTTTACAACGCTAGCATCCATCTCGACATTTGGTCATTGGAAGAAGCAGTCGGCAACCTGATCATTACAAGCATTCCTCATAACAAGACACTCTTCCCAGCATTTGCGGAGCAGTGCTACAATGAGACCAACGAAGTATACCCGGACAGCATGCTTGGCGAACAATTCAAGCGATGGATGGCGGAGAACCTGTTCGAGCCCATGAGATGGGATATCATACAAGAGATCAAGGGTATTCCAATTGTGAGCGAGCAGCTCTTAGAAATCTTCATGGAAAAGAGTGAAGAATGTGAGGGCTGAAAGAGAAACCAGTGGAGAACTGTCGTTCCAGCATCGGATTGATAATGCCACATGCAACATTGGTGGGAAGTGCTTGCAAAAGACGCAAGACACCGGCAGAGGAAGTAGTCTAGTCTAGTGTTGTGTCTCGATCCTGGAGTACGAAGAGCGACGGATCAAATATGATCCGTATAGACTGTGCTCCTCATATAGCATATACAAGGAACCAGATGCAAATTCTAGCCAGTGCTCGTGACAGCTTCGCTTTCATATGTCATGGAAACACTTCATTCTGGTATTGTTGAGTCTACTGGGGTTTGGTTCCAAGGGGGAGGGAGCGTAGAGAAATTTTCACGACATTTGCGTGTATCTTCGTGGTCTCTGCCGAGGACTTTGTCAAACCCAGTGAGGGCTTTCTTGAACAGAGCGGCGGATTCGTCGTATCGGTGTAGACGAGCGAGAGCGAGAGCAAGTCCATCCATGGACCTTAGCGTGTCGGGGATCTCAGGTCCAAGCACAGTCTCCTGCTGGACTACTACCAACCTGTACATTGCTTCGGCCTCTTCATATTTGCCTTGGCTGTCCAGGATGCAAGCTAAGTTATACATATTTATCATTGTAAGACAATGGGTATAACCGAGCACCTTATGCATCAAATCGAGCGTCTGCCGGGCAACTGCTTCCGCCTCTGCGTGCTTGCCTTGCTTCGCCAACATCATCGATAAGCTGAACATGCTCACCAGCGTAGCTGGATGCTGGGGCCCTAGGATCGTCTCCCGCCGTGCCAGCAACTTCCTGTTCATTGCTTCTGCCTTTTGATGCTTGCCTAGGTTACTTAACCGGAACGACAAGTTGCTTATAGCAATGAGTGTAGTGGGATGATCGGGGCCTAAAACCGTCATCAAAAGTGGTAGGGTCTGCCTATCCATTGCTTCCGCCTCAACGTATTTGCCTTGATTTCCAAGCGCCGTTGCCAATCTTATCATGCTTGTCAGCGTGTCAGGATGCTCGAGGCCAAGAACAGTCTTGAGTCGTGCCAGGGTCTGCATATTCATCGCCTCAGCCTCGTTATGTTTGCCTTGGCGTCCTAGCATCATCGCTAAGTTGTCCATGCTTCTCAACGTTACAGGATGTTCGGGGCCGAATAGTGTCTCTTCGTAAGCTAGCGCCTGCCTTCCCAGTGCTTCAGCCTCCTTGAATTTACCTTGATAGTCCAATATCCTTACTAACTTATCCATACTCCATATCGTATAAAGGTGCTTTAGACCGAGCACTTCCTGCATTTTTGCTAATGTCTGTCTGCTCAATGCTTCTGCCTCGCCGTATCTGCCCTGGTTACCTAGCGATAATGCTAAGTCAGCCATGCTCATCAGCGTGTCAGGATGCTTCAGTCCAAGTACAGTCTCCTTCAGTTTCAGCGCCTGCCCTTGCTTTGCAACGGCCGCTGAGTATTGTCCTAGTATTATGTGACACTGTCCGATCCGTCCAAGAAGCGAGGCCTTCACCATTGCGTCCAGTCCGTCGCCAACTTCAGCAACATGCATGCCGTGTGGTAGGTAATTAATCCATACATTTTTCGTGTTACGGTCACCGTTAGGGATCAGTGCCTCAAGCCGTGCCGCTACCCTAGCCATCCAGGAGTCCTGGTCGTTCTGACTGTTTAGCCACCATGCCGAAGCCATGTGCACAAGCCGGTGCATGTCGAAGAACTTTTCGGCGGATGTACCTTGGGATGTCTTGTGGCGCTCTGTGATAAAGGCGTAGCCCGTCAATGTCCCTATCGCTTTTACTTGCTGCAGCCGGGATCCTGTCTCCGGCAATAGAGATTGTGGAATGTTGATGCGATCAATACACGCCATAAATGACAGATAGTCTGCTGCAAGCGGGTCTTGCTGACGAATCTGATTGAATGAGATGTACCACGTCTTTGCAACAGTGCTCTCCATCTCCTGGTATCTGGTAGGGTCTTGGAAGTGTTCGCTGAAAAGCTCAGCATTGGTCCCGGTCTCTCGTAGCAGCGAAATGTACTCGGATGTGGAAACGTTATTCTGGTTGATGAAGGCCGCAGCTTGAACGACGGCAAGTGGCAGGCACGTGAGCAAGTCGACAAGCTCGGCTACAGTCTGGTCGTCCCCAAGCAGTACCTTCTGAGTTATGCGCCGCTCCAGTAGTTGCTTTGACTCGGATCTGCCCATGTCTTGTAGATCCATCACATTGCTTGGAGTTATACTCTCGGCGGCTTTCCCACTGCGCGTAGTGAAGATGATTTTGCCTCTACTGCAGGTAGGCAGGTAATCATAAAGTCGAGCCGCTCCCTCCTCGCCCCTAACATTCTGCATGAGAACGTCAATATCATCGATATTATCGATGATCAACAGCCACGTTCCCCCTTCATCCGAGCTTAAGGCATCCTTGACAAGTTTCGTGGTATCAGCAGCCTTCTTATCGGTGATTCCTGGCAGATTGAGGCGATTTCCAATCTCACGGTATGCTAGCTCAAAACTCTGGCGACTCATGGCGGGCACCCAGAACACAGATCGTCCGGGATCGGCAGCCACTGCGCGATAGGCAAATTCAATTGCAAGTGCTGATTTGCCACTACCACCTAGGCCGTAGACAGTCATGCGCTGATGGCCATCGCGCGCAAGTACCGATTGTTCGAGAGTACGAAGCTGATCTTCGCGCCCGGTAAAGAGCTCGTTCCTTGAAAAAGGCAATAAAGACGAAGCTGCACGACGTGAGGTACAGCAAGACGGCAGAAGGCTGTCGATTCCCTTGGAGCAGTGCTCACCAGTTGTTGCTCGTTTTCGCTTTGTTCCCCGCCCTTGCTGCCGCTGGGCTATTTCCTCCCGTAGACGTCGTGACGCATTTTCTTCGTCTTCGCCGTATATGAGCGGCATGAATATTCCGAAAAGACCTAATAGACAGTACGATTTATCCTCTTTCCTGGTTGTCGTACGCCCTACTGTCCAGCTCATCCGCTCTTCCACGCTGAACCTTGACAGATCCTGCTGTCTCAGTGCGTCGATCGGAATCTTCGTGATCTCGTGGATATCCTGCTCGAGCGAGATCTTGCTACCGAGTCGTTTCTTCTCTTTCGAAAAGAATTCCACAGACGCTGGCGCAAGTAGCTCCTGCAGTGTCCAGCCGCGCTTAAACCAACGACTCCTCTGGAAGGCATTGTGCCAGGTGATCTGAAAGGCCGGAGGATCGATGACTTCGTCGGGCACCTCTACATCTGTCAGGTAGACGTAGCACTTCGCTGCCCGTTGATACCAGCGGAACATTGAATTGATCGCGGTGCTGAGTTCATCACTCGTCGATTTGTTGATACAGCACGTATCCACCCAGGAGTAGCGGAGTCCATCTATGGCCGCTTGGTCAATACAAAAGCGTAGCTTTTCATAGCCAGACCTATCTTTCCCAATACCGCCGATAAGATCTTGATACGTGACTTCCTGGCCTTCGATCCAGGTATGCGAGAGTATGGCATACGGCGGAGGGTTGTCATCGTCAACCAAAGTCAGGCTGAGGTCGCCGCTGGGCAAGCGCTCGAGAAGTCGCATCGCACGAGATGCATGCTCTTGTGTGAGGACACGAGCTTCGTATGCTGCTCAGCATGTTCATTGTTGTAAGGTCGTCGGCCTGGGCCGACACTGCAGACAAGATACGGGCTGAGGCTCAGCCTCGTTTGGGTGCTGGGCGCAAGGTAGGAGGTCGTCGCTGGAGTCACCCCGCGACTGCACGCGCGCACCAATAGGATAACCACGACCGGAACTCCCACCTACGACAGCTCATTGCCAACAAGAATAAGAAGGCAGTTATTGTGCTTCCAACATCATGGCTTGCGTGCCGGGCTTGACAATTTCACCGTCGCTTGGACTGAATTATCGACAATAAGACACTCGAGGAAACCGCACTGCCACACCATCTGTACAGCAGATCTCTACTGCGCCTGTGCAAAGGATGGTCATGAGGCTATTAACCGACCTCAAAAGTCGGAGGTTCTACTTTTCATGATCCGTTAGCGATCATAGGTAAGTCAGCACTCGCTTCCTGTGAGAAACACTGCTAGACTGTGTTGTAGTGCTGCTTTGAGGTAGAGTCCGCCTAGCCATGCAAACATGAGGCTACATTGGCAAGATCTGTGTTCATAGAAGCATCAGGAGGTCTTGACTATGGCTTTGAAGCGGTAATCAGTTGACATAGCATTATTGCCTATGTATAGGCGAGAGGGAGCTCTCTCCCAGATTGGAGCGACCCTATATCTGTCTCCTTATGTAGGGTTGCAAAGCGAGAATATTCGTCAGGTCATTTCCACTTCTTATCCTCTGTAGCTAACAACATGAAACCTCCATAAACGCCTCGCTTCGTTGAATCCGTTTTCACTTTTTTGTTCGCAGACTTGCATTACGGTGGGAATGGACGGTTGTCCCGTCATAAGCAACAATAATGATAGAACCCCATATTCATCAGTCGTGAATCGATGGGCGACATACCGCCACCGAACATTTCATTTTAGGCTCGTCACAGGGGCACGCCGATCGCCTTCAGCATCTCCTCAAATTCGCGTCTTTTCCCGACCTCCGTCATTCGCTTCATACGGCGCTTCAGCGTGTTCGCCGTGCCTGACCTGGGCATCGTGCCGCTGTACTTCCATGGTGCCTGGGGTCGGTATGGATCTGCTCGGAGGTGCAACCATTTGCGTAGAGATTCGCCACGCAAAGTTCCCAGTTTCGGGCTAGTGACGAGCCGGATCTTCAGGCCCGGATTCTTTGTCAGCATAGACTCCTGGTTGGGCGGGATGCGTGCGAGCCAAGTGAGCAGCGGCTCGAAGTCGAAATCAGTGATGGTCACTTGGATCTCGCACATGCTATGCATTAGCGGTAGGACCTCCGAACGGACCTGGTGGGACGTTCGGATGAGTGGGAGCGGATTTGGACGTGTGGCAGAGGCTTCTGGTAAGATGTGGATGTACACACTCTCGAGCGCAAGACGGTAGATCTCGATGCGAAGTTCCGCAGGAAGGTCATAGAAACTGGTTCCTGGAGCTTGAGATGACAAGAATTGTGGTGGTTTACGTAGTGGCGCTGGCCTGAGCTCGCGCATACGAGTGCGCATGGACTCCGTGGTAGGTTTGGGCTTGCGAGTTTTCTGGCTAGACATGGGAGGCGTAGAAGAAGTAGGTTCAGGACTGTTTGCGGATTTTTGAGCAGCTTCGGTATTGGAGCCAGCCATTACAGCCGGAGAATTTACTGCTTGAAAGCCCATGACAGAGGACAATCTAGGCCGGTCGGAAACAGGGGGACTGATGTAGTTAAATGCACTGCGATCCTCTGGGTGAGTAGATGTGGTGTCTACGATGGTTCTGCGTTTTTCCCCATCTTCAGCTGTAGCCATTGCGGACAACTGTTTTTATGGTCGTTCACTTGGGCAGGCTGCTTCATTGATGTTTGGTCAACGGCCAAGCAGCCTACACGCTGTGGTCCTCAATCCGGTAGTCCTGGTTGAGGCTTGTGGTTCTGAGGATGCTGCGTATGCATTGAGTGAAGAAGACGAGGCTGGTGGTAAAGTTGGAGGATCGTCGGCTACAGGCCCTCGATCAGTGCTTGCATGACCTTGAACCACGGACACTAAAGGCGGGCGCGGGAGGATGGCTGACCATAGTTGAAGATCAGTGCATCTACTGGATATACCAGATATGTATATCTGATCGAACGTGTCATCACGTCTGCTAATTAGATCTCATCGATGAGTGACTCCATGAGCGAGGTTGAGAAGAAAGTGAAGCTCTAGTCCAATTTACATGATTCGAACGAAACATGTACTAAGCGACATCGCCAAAGGCTTTGGCTTTGAGTAGGATTACATGATAAGCCAGTCTTCAACAGTACGGGACATGGTTACATGATGATCACAAGATACAGAATGGTCATGGCATTGTCCTACTATGCTGAGAACCTTGCAACAGACCATAGCACTCAATTCCCTCGGGGATTGTGCCTAGGAAGCATGATAGCTGAGAAACACGACGGATATCAAGACCATACATGAATGCCTTAGCATTCAATTTCGTGCCATTATTCCTGCAACCTCATCTAATAAGGTATGCTCGTCATCACCCACCTGACTAGCTCTGCGAGTGGCACAGATTGGTCCTGTTTATGACAATACTATGTTATTGTCACTGACAAGGAGATCGCACTCAGATGTACCATGTACCGACCGTTGCCAATGAAATTCCGCCCTCTGACGTTGACAGACGCCCGGCTAAGAACCTCTCCTCCGCAATGCAGCACGTAAGTTACATGCTCATCCACGACCGCGACCATCATACACCACCTACGCGATCCACTCCTAAACTACCGCGCGTTCTATCGTCCCTGCCTGTTGGGCCATTCGTAGCTCAGGCACATGGCGATATATGAGAATGGCAATGCATGGGCCCCATGAATAACCAGAAGCAGCCCTCCATCTTTACCTCTCCCGAGCTTCTTCACGGGAAACCTCGAAACAGCACCCAGACTGCACCTCGCACGCCTTCCACCACTGTACCGCCGTCGCTTACAAGCTCATCGTCGCACCCGCCTGGCGGTTCTGGTGGTGCCAACCCATCTACGCCGCACACTTCACCTTCCGCGACTCCAGGTGCAACGATATGGGCGTCCTTCGGCACACCTGAACACTCCCCACCATTACTATCACAGAGCGGGACTACAGCCCCAGGCCAAGTGCAGGCGCAAGAACAATTGCTTCCTGCACCTGCCTCTACGGTCAAGGCCGCGAGCCACTCGCGCAAGAAGCGTGGTGCGGATCCCTCGTTAAGTCGTCATTTATTTGACGAGCCGGCTGCGAAACGGCCACGATTTCGAGTGCCGCGATCTCGACACACGCTTGACGCGCTCAGCTTTTCCCTCCCCAGCGCCTCCGACATCCCACCGCGAAGTCAGCCCCCTCCAAGCCCACTCTTCTTTAGCAACAGCCCAAGGCCCCGACCCAGGCTGCCGCCTCGATTTTCTAGTAGTGAGGCCGCGGCCACAATGCTCAGCAAGGCAGGTGCCGAAGAAGTCCATGTCAAGACAGTCAGTCTGGCGCGAGGGACCATCACACCAACAAGTGCCCCTCGGCCTAATAATGTCAATAGGCTGAGCCAGGACCGGCACATGTTCGCAGGGAGCAGTAGCCCGGAAGGAAGCACCGGCAATAACAGCCGAACACAAGACGCAGGAGGCCTTTTGAGCTCGATTGGCGTTGCGGAGCTGTTGGAGCAGGATGAACGGCCGACATTCATCGTAGACCTGGCGGATACTTCCAACTATGGAGAGGGCCCACTACACCCAGCCTTTGAGAATCAGTCATTACGTTCTTTCGCTGGATTGCATGAGCTCGTGTGTGGGACTCCACAAGACGATGTTCCCTCGATCAGCCACAGCTACATCCAGTTCAAGTCTTGGCTGCTGAGCGCAGTGATCAATGGCGAAAGTCTGAATGTGTGCCTGCCATCGTTTGTCTATGCCGATGTAACCTGGAGCTGCACCACTATTCGAAAAAGACTACGTGTCATAGCCGGAGTCTTCACAGTTACGCCTCCATCATCGACACTTTTCTCGCATGGCGTAAATTCTCCGGCTACTGTTGTAGAGAACGGTGCCGCAGTCCGCACCTATGCCCCTTCAGCAGAGCCGAGTGATTATTTCGGCAAATCTTTAGCACCTTCATACACCTCTGGTGCTACAGACAGCTCGTCTGGTAGTGCGCGGACTGAGCTTGTACACACCACTGAGACCGACCTGCATCCGGCTGCTGGAACAGGCGACACTCTTGTGCCGAACTTGCAAGATCTATCTGGTGCTACACCGCTACTGCCGCATGGGTCCATGTATGTAAAGGAAAGTCCAAGCGATGTTCAGAGCATTGACAGTGTCAGCAGCCAAATACCCACAGTGTCCCCGGAAGCGCCATCGTTCGACTGGACTCGTCTTCCACTTACCGACATGATGCCCCCACATATACAATTCGCCCGGCAGATTGATTGGGGGTCGACAAGTCTAGGGCCGATCGAAAGCTGGAATTCCGATTTAAGACAGATGTGTAACCTGATCATGGCCTCGCCACACCCAGCAGCTATGTACTGGGGCAGAGACTTGATCGCCATCTACAACGAAGCATACATATTACTCGCGGGCCAGAAACACCCTGCGTTGATGGGCCAACCGTATCGCGAGGCGTGGGCAGAGATTTGGGACGATGTGCGAGATGTGTTTGCATCTGCTGAGAGCACTGGTGAGGCAACGATGAAGGATGACGATTGTTTGTTCATCCGACGAAGCGACTACCTCGAGGAGACATACTTCAGCTGGTCGATCATCCCAATGGTCGGTCAAGAGGGATCTGTGATGGGTCTTTACAATCCTGCATTCGAGAAGACCCGAAGAAAGATTGCGGAACGGCGCATGCTCACGCTTCGTGAGGTCGGTGAACGGACCGCATCGGCGAGAGACGTCAAAGCGTTTTGGGCTCAGGTCCTCAGCTCGTTCGAGTTCAACGAGTACGATTCACCATTTCTGATGCTATACAGCGTGGCGGATGAACAAGACAGCGACGCCAGCTCCATTCACTCGAGCTCGGTGCTGGCCTCCCGCCAATGTACGCTGGAAGGTGCTCTTGGCATTCCGCCAGATCACTGTGCGGCGCCTGAGCACATTGATCTTAATGCTGGAATGGAAGGTTTCGGACCAGTGTTCCGAGAAGTAATGAAGACCGACCGACCAGTTCTGCTTGAAGTCGGCAGCAGAGATCTACCAGAAAGCCTTGTCGAAGGTCTCGAATGGAGAGGTTTCGGAGATCCTGTCCGCGCGGTGGTCATTTGCCCGATTCATCCCACGACTGGTGAGAACATTCTAGGATTTCTGGTTGTCGGTGTCAACCCTCGACGACCTTATGACGATGACTACAGCTTGTTCATTCAGCTGCTCAGTAGACAACTTGCCACATCTTTGGCTTCAGTAGTGCTCTTCGAAGAGGAGATTCGGCGTGGACAGCGCGCTGCCAAGCTAGCGGCTCTCGATCGTATCGAGTTGTCCGAACAACTTGCTGCACGAACGCAAGAGGCTATCGAGTCCGAAACCAAGTTTACACGCATGGCCGAATTCGCGCCAGTCGGCATGTTCATCGCTGGATCGGACGGGCGCATCACATTCGCCAACGACACATGGTATGATATATCCCGAGTACCTAAGAATAGAGTCATGGCCGATACGTGGATGGAATCTGTGAAAGCTGATGATCTTCCACTCGTACAAAATCTGTGGCAAGATCTGGTCCAGCATACCAAACCTGTGTCCAGCGAGTTCCGTTTCAAGGCGCAATGGGAGGATAAGAACGGTATGCGCAACGACACATGGGTGCTTTTCTCCGCATACCCCGAACGGTACGATGATGGCAGGCTTAAGAGCGTCTTTGGCTCCTTGACCAACATCAGCCAGCAGAAGTGGGCCGAGGGCATCCAAACACGGAAGATGGAGGAGGCTTTCGAGCTTAAACGACAACAGGAGAACTTTATCGACATTACCAGTCACGAGATGAGAAATCCGCTGTCCGCGATTCTGCAATGCGCCGATGAAATTTCGAGTAGCATGACGAAGTTCCGCAACTCAAACGAACAGATCATCCCAGCCGAGACCGTGGCGGGTGTGTTGGATGCCGCGCAGATCATTAATTTATGCTCGCAACATCAGAAGAGAATCGTGGACGATATCTTAACCCTCTCCAAGCTGGACAGTCAACTATTGCTTGTCACGCCGGTCGATGCGCAGCCTTTGACCGTGGTCCAACGCGCGTTGAAGATGCATGAGGGCGAATTACAGGCTGCAGATATTCAGATGAAGTTTATCGTCGACCAAACATTCCGAGACATGAAGCTTGACTGGGTCCGCTTCGATCCTTCACGAGTCATGCAAGTGCTGATCAACCTCACCACTAATGCGATCAAATTTACAGGTAGGCAGATCCAGCATCAAGCTCTAAGCCGCTGTCCTACACAATTACAGTACTGACAAGTATACAGGATCCGAGAAGAAACGCACCATCACCGTCACGATTGCCGCGTCCACAGAAAAGCCAAGCGCGTCTCCGAATGCGCCAGTCAAGTACTTTCCCACTCGTAGCAAGATCAAGTCGTGGATGGATAAGACCGAGGACTGGGGTAGCGGCGAAAAGGTTTATATCCACTTTGCTGTCAAAGACACTGGTCGCGGACTCAACATCGAGGAGAAGAAAATGTTGTTCATACGTTTCTCGCAAGCGTCCCCAAGAACACACGTCCAGGTAAGCACCATCGAGCGCTTTCAACTGGAGCTGTGCTCGTTGCATCTTTACGGAAAACGACATCATCGCTAACACTGCATGTAGTACGGCGGTTCGGGCTTGGGTCTTTTTATCTCGCGAGAACTCACAGAGCTGCAAGGCGGAGAGATTGGTGTGGAAAGCGAAGCTGGGCAAGGCAGCACTTTCGCATTCTATGTCGCCGCTCGACGGAGTCACAAACCTGATGATCTTGACGAGATCTCCGGCGCCAAACGTGGAGACAAATCCGCAGCGATGGGGTCGCGGACGAGGAGTCTTCCAGGGTCAACCGTAAGCACTCAGAAGCTCAATGATGCCGCGAACGCTGCAGCAAGAGGTTCAGGATCCCCACAGGTCGTCAGCGAGCCGAAGAAGCAACGAGTGCTGATTGTCGAAGACAATCTGGTCAACCAACGGGTGCTGCAGAAGCAGTTGAAGAATCTTGGTGTTGAAGTCCACCTGGCCAATCATGGTGGTGAGGCACTGGAAAAACTAAAGCAAAGCACCTATTGGCACGATACCGATCTCGCGTCCAACAAGGCTCTCGAGCTGGGCGTCGTGCTGATGGATCAGGAGATGCCGGTCATGGATGGCTTGACGTGCACCCGCAAGATCCGGGAGCTCGAGCGCGAGGGAAAAATTCGTTGCCGTATCCCCATCATCGCCGTAACGGCCAATGCGCGAGCCGAGCAGATCCAGACGGCACTGAATGCTGGAATGGTGAGTTTGTCCTAGTCTCTTTCTGATCGATAGCTTTACTGACCAGTCTTCACCATCTTCTTAGGACGATGTCGTCTCTAAACCCTTTCGCATTCCTGAGCTTGTACCGAAGATCGAGGAACTCATGCAGCGATATCCGATGCCTAGCCGACCTTCATCGCCGTCATGAAGGATTTCCATCGCTGCCACTATGTAAAGCCTGGATTTTTCAGTAGCGCTTGCATACAATGATGGCCAATGAGTCACGCACCTCCAATTGCCTACCAACACCCTTGGCTTGACGACAGCCTGAAAGGTCACGCGCAAACGCCGTTCGAGGTGAGCCGCATGCATATCGTCGCGTCGCATCGCAAGCTATGCGTCAAGCCTGTGTCGGCGAGTCATAGGCGGACTCGGCATGAGGCTCGCCCATCCCGCTGCGGTCATCTCAGCTACTGCTGGAACGTCGTCAAATCCTCGAGTCCTGCCGCGCACATCCTATCATCCTTTCATAAGGTGAAGACATAATGAAGCGCACGGCCGAGATGGTGGCAGAAGTCTTCGGCAAGCAAGAGCATGAAATCCAAGACGTGCACATGTGTCTCGTGAGACGATGCCGCACTCCTGCAGCATCGCTCCTCGGTGGCCTAGAAAGAAGACACTTCTGCCTGCAAGAAGGTCGTAGAGGAACTTGGGAGGAATCTGCGACTCTGCGCTCTAGAGACGAGGCAAGAGGCCTGTGAAGGAAATGAACAGGGAAAGTCAGATCCTCCCACATCATACTCCCCATCGTACAGAGGGGCAAGAACGGAAGAGAGGCATATATATCCATGCCACGACGGCATCGCAACGAATGACGCACGGCAAGATAATATGTATCGTCGTATGCGTGTAGTCTCGTGCCCGCGGTGGCCGTGAGATGTCTGTACACTACATTATTGTCCATCAAACTCATACCATGTCGCTACGCGTATAATGTACGGTATATATACATGCCAAACAAGAACTTAATGTGTGTTATAGAATCGAATGAATGCATGATGATACCACATCTCTACATACCCGATCCAACTCTACATATACTTACGCATATAAACATATATATTTACCTGATAACCCCGTTCTGCGGTTTCCATTCGCGTAGATATGTGGCTTGTTAACACCACCGTACCGAAATCGTAGGCAATGACGCTAAACAGGGCGCAAGATGATACTACATGGTCTCAAACTGGCTACACGGCTGTTTCAAGATGAGACGAGGGAAAGTGCAAAGCCTACCGACCAATGAGATACATACATACGAGGATCGTGCGTGCGTGAGTTTAGCTGTACCTTACGTTTCAGACTGAGCACTTCCTCCCCCGCATCGCAATCCTCCACTGGGTATCGGGGATACATGTATGTGCTTCCGCGGAGAGGATGGGAAATGGCGTGCCAGCGTGATGGGTCTTTCGCTGCTGCTGCTGCTGGTGTTGGTGCTGGTGGCGGTGGAGAGTTTACAGGAGCAGCAGGACGAGGCAGGGGGGCCGTATATGGTACATGTTTGTACGTAAATGGCGGGGAGAGTGTAAGCGACTCTCTCGGCGGGTAAGCTTCGAAATTTACAGCACGCTGGGCGAAAAGCACAAGGGGAGGAGGTGCGATGAGGTGAAACAGTACAGTTGTCCAGCGCGTACATTTGGTTGGACATACTGAAGCTTTCGGTTTCGAGGAAGTCGATGGTGGGCGGCACGTGCGGTCGTTGTAGACGCCCGGGAAGAGCAGCCCCACCTCAAGCGTTCCAGCGCTGGGGCTTTACGCTTCTTGTGCGCTTGGTTCGGCGAACACAGCATGCAGGACGATGGTCCGATGGGTTCGCGGAAATTTCAGCGAGATACAGCGTCAAGCACTACTGGGAGGGGGGAGTAAAGGATCGGTAGACGGACTCTAGCCAGTGCTGCAGTGAGAGCAGCGAGCATCGGTGTGTGTAACGGGATATCCCACGTCCATGGGTCGAGCAGCAGGTACTGCAGTACATGTGCCTCGACGAACCCGGAAATTGGGGAACGGGCGTGTTTCGATGGGGAGTGGGATTGAGAGGCAGACGATGTACAGGACCCGACGTGGTGGTAGCCCGCCCTGCATAAGGTATGGTGTTGGCGGTCTGGCGGTGTTGGTGGCGGGCGGGTAGTGCTTGGCCAGGATGATCTTGGTTCGGCTGTACGACATTCGCGGCTCGCTAAGGAGAGGATAGTGATTGTAGGAAGCTGTACACGAGACGAAGAGTGAGCGAGTGCTGCACCCTACAATGCTGTGCATCGGAGGATGGTGGTGATGATGATGGTGGCGGCCAGGTGGCGTGATGGTGGGCATTAGGGGGATGTTGGTTCAGATATCGAGGAGGAGATGGCGTGTGGTGATGGCGAAACTGGCTGCTGAACCCACGCTGCTACTGTGCAGGCTCCACTCTTGCGTTTTCTAGCTGCGTGGTGGGCTGAACCTGTTGTGTCGTAGTGCGTTGATGCTTGCTGGGAATATCGAACTGATACCGAAACGGAGCTGCAAACCGAAGGCCGGCCCACTCCGCCAATTCCGATGCCGTGGTTAGCGTCGCGACCCTTCCGCTCTCCCACCGTCCACTACTCCAACGGTACCTCTCATCCAGTGCATCGTTGTGCATGTACACCTCTTCCATACATCTGCAGTACAGGTCGCGCCACATCCATGTACTGCCCATCTGCCGGCAGAGGCGATGCTGCCGAGTGCGGCGGTGCCGGACGAGCGAAGCGGAGCAGGACTGTAAGCGATGTACGTGTCGTGGATGCAATGCAGTCCCGTCCAGCTGGCTCAGGAGAATGTTCGCCAGCGAGACCCGCGCACGTTCCCCGCCGAACATCCTGGCCGCATCGACGGATGTATCTACCAAGATGGGAATGTGGTAAGGTAATGTACTGGATGCAGGCGTCGATACCTCGGGACGTGGCTGGCGAGAGCGGATCTGCAGTGCAGGCATGCTGATCAGGTCGGGGCGAGAATCCTGTTGAGCTAGATCACTCATCAGCCACGATCGAAGCCGCCGATGCCGCATCCTGCCAACCCTGCACATTATGGAGGAAGTGAAGTCGAAAGAGAGAGGAGATGAAGTGAGTCAGGGATGCAGTGTTTGTGGGGTTTGTAGATGTATTGTATCCTTCAATTTGATAAGTAATTCGGGACTGTGGGACTGCAGTCCGGACCAAAGTTGCAGATTCAGTGGTGAGATCGTCACGACAGAAAGTGGCACAGCACAAGAAAGTGATAGACACTGCAAAGTGAGGTGGCGAGATGCGAGCGAGCGGCGTCCGTCAGCCGGAAGGAAAAGGGCATGTCCGGACGATCTCCATCGATTCAGGCGATATGCAGCAGTGCGAAGGTGAAACCACTCTTCCGACAGTGTGGAAACTCAGGATAGAGTAGCACCGCCGGCAGCACTAGCAGGGGCAAGGCAGATGGCCATTATCTTTTTCAAATCATCAGGTGGAGACGCGGCGTCGAGGCGTTCTTGTTGCATCACGATGCCCGAGTCGGTCGGCTGTATCATGATTGCACAATCACGTCTATTGATGGAGACTGATGAGCGACTTACTGTAAACACATCACGGCGTGTCATGTCGACATAGGTGCATGTTCATCACATGCCTAAGCAGAGGCTGAATTCCGTCCCAAGCACACTACTGCACATGAAGATTGATCAAGGGACTCGCTAGAAGCATGCTCCGCATCTAACAAAGCAAGTCATGGAGATGCGCATATACTGTCGCTACATCCAGTGCTAACATACTCGTCTACATACTGCATCCTCCAGTAGTCCTACTTTCGTCCCGGCACTACTGCATTCTCCGTCCGGATCCAATCGACGCCAGCATTCCCGACTGTTCGGAACTTGCGTCTGCGTCTGCCTGCTAAACCATCCTACTGTACAGTACCTACGTTACCTTACAGTTCAGTACAGTACAGGCCTTCCAGCCAAGGTTCGGTTCGCGCACATCACTTACAGCTAACTAGTCCTTCCTTCATTCATCCATCCATCCACACGACTCTGGCCATACCCATTCACACTCCACTCCGCTCCACTTCTGCGTCTATCTTCTTCGTTTCCTCGCCCTTCTGCCTTTCCCGCACATCGACCCTGCAATCCAGTCCCCAGCCAGTCCAGTCCTGTGCTTCCCGTCAACGTGGATCTTGGTGCCAGCATCGCCTGCATTGGCCTGCCCGCCCACGCTCCCGTCCGCTGCAGTGTTTGATCTCGCGCCCACCGGCCTGGTTCAGGACGCCCCACCATCACCACCTATCGACCACCTCTGCCACCGACCACGCTCGCCATTGTTGCTCTCCCTTCAATCCCATCACCGTCCTGCTCGCCTCTCTGAAGTCACCTTCACCACCACCACCAACTCTCCACCACCGCCATTGCAAGGTTGGAGCGCACTCTGTGAGCCGTGAGCGATGTGGGTGGCTTGAAGCCGGTCTTTGGGTGGTCTTCTCTGCTCTCTTCGCGCGCTGCCGTCTGTCCTCGACCCTTCTTCTCCCCGCCAGCTTGCGTTGGCTCTTCTTTCCACGGCCAACACCGCTCATCAAACGAACACGACTTGGATGTGAATCATGGGACCATGTCAGGGTATGTCTATGCAATCACTCGGCCTTGAAGATCTCGCCACGATGGGGACGATCCACCGTGGATGCGTTCAAAATCCTGGCGAGCCCCGGCCGCCTGCCGTACCAAACATCCGCAACATCACAATCACCCGAGTAACCATGGTCTCTCTGCTCATTCATCATGCTGACCTCTCCCCTCGCAGCATACCAATATCCTCGCTTCTAGGCCCCGAGACGCAAGTGCATCCGGAATTGAAGACGACCATTCACGGCCGCCAGTACTATCGCCGCTGGTTCGAGACATATCCATATCCCTGCGATGAGGTATGTATCTGTTTTGTTTGTAGTTATGCCATGTTGTACCGTCCACCATCTCACATATGATATCCAGCCGGAGAAAGACCGACTCGACGCATTTCACCATGCATTCTATCGTGTGGCGCTCGACGATCGACTGCACGAATCCATCCTCCCTCGAGGCAAGAAACGGGTCCTGGATCTGGGCTCCGGGACTGGAATCTGGGCGATCGAAATGGCGGCCAAATATCCCGACTCCGAGATCATCGCCATCGATATTGGAGACGCTCATCCCCAAATCCCAGGAGTGGATTATGGGGTGCATTGGCGCACTGGAGTCGACTTTAACACCGACGACTGGGGTGTCCCGGAGAACTACTTCGATCTGATTCACATGGGATGTCTGTGTGGTGCAGTCCCGGATTGGGGCGAACTCTTCCGGAAAGTCGAGCGGTACATATCAAGCAATTCACCCACCATGAGCGTGAGCGCAGGACTGACATACCAAATTCAGCCATCTCAAACCGGGAGGACAGCTGGAGAGTGTAGAGTTTGACTGGACTCCCCGACGAGATGAGAGTCGACCGATCCACCCCGATTCACCGGTGTTGCGGTATTGGCAACTTCTACAACACGCCACACAGAGCATCGGCAAACCCATTGCGTATCGCGCCGACATGCAAACACTACTAGTCGGCGCCGGTTTCGACATCGTTAAGCACAGCACCGTCACCATCGCCACGGCCGAGAATCTCCGCAGCTTCGACGACGACCACCCCTACAACGAACTCGCGCGTATGTACCAATTCACCATGTTCGGGCACAGTCTACTCAACATCGACATCGCGAGCGTCGAGAACGACGAGGCGAAATTACGACGATATCTGGACATGGACAAGTCATCGTTCGACGGCATTCAGAGCATCAGCATGGCGCTGTTCACGCAACATCTCGGTCAGAGTCTCGCGTCGTTTCAGAAACTGTGTCAGGACTTTCAACGGACGGTGCGGAAGCGGGATTCGCCATTTTACCATTTCTTGTAAGTCTTCTCGTGCATTGAGTGATGGTGGCGACAGAAACAGAGAATCGGTCATGATGAATGACGAAAGCTCGTTTCGGACCTCCCAGCTGACCATCTCTCCTTCTGGGAACACAGGCAGATTACCGTCGCACAGAAGCGAGCAACCTGATCTTCCGCCAAACGCCACAGTGATACCAACCATCCACCCCTGACCGAGCCCAGACCCACGGACTGGGATCGCGGCGACTTGATACGACGCGGCAGTTCGAGACGGGCGGTGCGCGCATGATCAAGGACATGCACATGCAACCCGCCATCCAGGATTCGGGCGCCAGCCTCTGAACGCCCGCGTTGCATTCTAAGCCTTGTGCAACGACCCAGCCGCATGCGCCACTTTTCTCGTCTTGTCGGGAATCTGATGCATTGGCGTGTTCTCGGCGTTCTTGCTTCAAGTCGCACAAATGACGCTGATCTTTCAGCATGTAGCTGCAGAACCCGGAAACGAGCGAAACTGGTCATCTGGACTTTGTCCGCGGCTTGACGTCGCAGCGCCAAACTGGAATACGCCTTGGATTCTATTGATCCTGTCCAGTGAAGCAATATGAAGCTTCAGCTTCCCGCCAGAACGGTCGCTTTGCATGATGCGGTACCTTGGCGGTGGAGAGGCATCGCCAGACTGGGAAAGGCCGCGTAAATGACGCATAAAGCATATGGTGTAATCTTGCGAGTGAAACCTCAACCCGAGGAATGGCCAGCCTCCGGACTGAGCCTTTGCTTTTCACAGGATTGAAGCGGGCGTGGAATTTGTGAGAAGCGCCGAGACTGATGCCCTGCTCATATCTCTTGGTTCTCGCCGCATACGCTCACTTTGGATTCGACTCGGCGTGCTCCCTTTCACGCACGCAGCGTCAGGTTTGTCTGTCCAGCTGGGGAATCTTTGAGTTACAGAGTTGGCAACAGCGCCTTGAATGAAAGAGTTGAGGACGCGAGGAACAGACTCCTTACTCCTGGTTATTAAGCTGGCTCTCACATGACGTCTGGACACATTCATCGCATTCGCCTTCGCAACCACCACCGTCATATGCACTCGGGATCCACAATCGGCGCGGGAAATCGAGGCACAGAATCGTCAAGGGAGCAAGCAATCATCCATATTCAGTCTTCATCTCATTCCATCTGATATGATTCAATGGAATCTATTCCGAATCTACCTTAATTTACTTCGGTCTTAAGCTTGGCGTTACAGTTGGGGAGGGTTCTTCTACGAGGGAATATCGTTCTCCCCTTTTCCTCGTAATCTCCTGCATTTTGGATCAAGCTGAGAAGTCGAAAAGGAGTCGAGAAGGAGAAGAAGGGAGAGCTGCAAAGCGAAGTCCTCCCACGTCACGAGGTTAGAGCGAAGAAGGGCGAGTGTCAATATGCGAGCAGGCGATATGCTTTAAGCGGAATGATATAACAACGAGGATGATGAAGAGGGAAAAAGGGAAAAGGACAAAGGGCAAAAGAAAAAGGTCCTGATGAGGCTAGAAAGAGGTGGCGGAAGAAGGAGTTGTTGTATATGTGTAACGTAGTCATTCATGGCCGTGGAGTGGCGGGGATTGGGACGATACGATGCTCTGCCATGTTGTTAACACAACGTATTTATCGTACCTACCTACCGTGCCTACATGCACCCGCCTTACTTCACCTGACAACACCGTACTTTACCAGTCTTGACGCGCGTTATTGATGATCAGCTCGCCGCCCCTTGCTGTCTCTTGCTGCCCAAGAACCGCGGATGGAGAGATTGGGAGATTAGATGATTGGGAGATTTTGGAAGGTTGGGAGGTTGTAAGGTTGCAAAATAGATGAGATGAGTCGGACATGTAGGTATGATGCGTACATCGACGGTATGTGCTGGATTGGACTGAAATAGAGTACAGTATGATCTTGGTGTGCCACACTCTGCGGACGTATATATATCTTGCGCAGAACATGTACATGACTTAGACGGAGATTTGGGCTCGAGGAACAGCTGAAGCTGAAGCCAGAAGTGAAGTGCGAACGGAAAGCAGCGTGGTGTTTCTCACTCTCATTCTCGCCCTTAACCGGACGGCACTACATCTGTCTTCATGCTTCACGGCTCCTTTCTGCTGCTCTGCTGACTCCCTTACTTTCTCATCCCCTCTTGCCTGGTCTCAGACGTTGCTCGTCCTCCGTTCGATGCAAACTTCTTCCCCTGCAAGCCCGTCCATGTTTACGTGAACATTAAATACGCGTAAGGCGGACATTGAAACTGGGCGCTCCCCTCCATTACCATTCCTGCACTTCGCCAGGCTTTGGTACATACGAGCGCACGATCTTATCGCAATTCAGCAGACAGAGCGGGTCGAAGGCTTGCTTCATCTGTTTTGGATCGGGAGGGTCAGTACAAAGATCTGCAGAGGGGCTGTGTTTTGGTGGAATGGAAGGGGTAGATCGAAATGAGGGAAGACAGGATCAGGGAGTGCATGGCTCTCAGGGATATTTAGGGGAGTAGATGAACGGGGTCGACGGCTCACCTTTCTCATCAAATCCACCGCTTCCTGCCCAATCTCATGTGGCAAGTAGTCGCGCTTCACCATACCCACGCCGTGCTCGCCAGTTGCAGTGCCTTCCATCTCAATCGCACGTTTCACCATCCGATGAACGACACCTTCAGCGTTATCGTGCTCGGCGTCGTTATATAGAATGATGGCGTGGAAGTTGCCGTCGCCCACATGACCCACGATACTTCCCATCAAGCCGGACTTCGTGATGTCGGCCTTTGTCTCGTCGATGATCTGCGCGAGGCGCGAGATGGGCACAGCGACGTCCGTCGTCCATACGTGGTCGCTTTCGTCCTTGCGCTGTGCCATGACCGACCACAGTGCTTCTTTGCGCGCTGACCACAGCTCAGCGCCTTCGTCGGCGTTACGCGCAAATTCGAAGCTCTTGCTCCCCGTCTGCTTGGCAAGCTTCTGCACAATGTTGATGTGTTCTTTGACGCTAGTGGGTGTCCCGGCAAACTTGAAGAAGAGCGTGGGGGCTTCCTGCCAAGTCCGCGAGGTGTTGCCGGCAGCGTTGATGCAATGCATTTGTACGTCGTCGAGGATCTCGATCGCAGCGATGGGCACACCAGCACCTACAACGCGGAAGACGCAGTCCGCGGCAGTGCCGACGGTAGGGAAGGTCGCCACTGCGACACTGGTGTTTTGCGGCTTTGGGGTGACTTTCAGGACAGCTTCGGTGACCAAGCCGAGCGTGCCTTCAGAACCGATGAAAGTACGAGTAAGATCGTAGCCTGCGCTACTTTTTCGTGGGCGTTGCTTAGTCTTGATGATAGTTCCGTCCGCCATGACGACCGTCAGCGATAGCACCCAATCCTTCATCGTGCCGTATCTGTACGCATTTGTCCCCGAGCAGCCGGTACCTATCATTCCTCCAATCATTGCGCCAGGGCCTGGGTCTGGAGGAAAGAACAAGCCATGCTCGGATAGCTCCTCATTCAAGCCCTCCCATCCTACAGCAGGTTGCACGACCACATCCAAATCGTCCTTGTGGAGATGCAGGATTTGGTCCATCCTACTGAAGTCGATGCATATTCCACCTCGTGTAGCCGCGAAATGACCTTCTAGTGATGTTCCTCCGCTGTATGCTGTGACTGGTATCCGTCTCTTGTGGCATATCTTCATAATTGCTGAGACATCTTCCGTGCTTCCTGGTTTGACAATGGCGAATGGCTGGTCGTCGGGATGAGATGGATACGAGCTCCATTCGCTACCCGTATGTGATTTCAGGTCTCCTTCCTGTGTTGATACGTTCTCCTCACCTACAACCGCCTTGAACTCCGCCCAAGCTGCTTGCAATGTCGTCTCGGCGGTATCGTGTTTGGGTGGTGTCGAGGTCGCCAATGGTGCGGTCGACGCTGTCTCCAGCGTCCCTTTCCCAGCTGTGCCAAAGTACCATCCTCCCAATGCGCCGGCCGATAGTGCTGTTGTAGTCAGTCTCTCGTTTTCCACCTGAGGAATTATGCACAATTTATACCCAGCACCACTGTCACTGTATTGATCCCACCACGTGCCGCCGCCTGTTCTGCTCGGATGCGCGCATATTTCGCCTGCTCTGCGCGGTCTCGCTGGACTCGCTCATTGGTGCTGTCGTAAAGCTGTGATCGGAAGTCGTCTCGGCCTTCGCTGTTTCCACTTGCGTATGCTCTTCGTCCGGCACCTTGAAGGATGGAACCTCGCTTGCTAGTTGCTGAGAGCAATTGGCGCCGTAAAAGCATCCGCGAGCTTGATGAGAGCGCCATTTCGGGGCAACAAGCTCAGTCTAGAACGAATGAAGCATGATACTATTATGATAAAGGACTGGAATCAGCACAGTAAATGCGTTCTCATGGTTGCGCAAACGTGCATCATCATCATTAGTCAGATGTCGTCTCGAGCTCTCCACCTTCGGCAGAGGACATAGCAGCTCTAGCTCCACTAAGCCGATGCCCTGCAGACAAACATCATTGAAGCTTACGATCACGAATTACACAGATCTTCCTGTATGCGCAGGGCAGTTCTATCCTCTTCAGCATGTAGTGACATGATTCGTTGTAAATAGACTATCAACAGCTCTCGCTGCTCGTACAATTAATCCGACCACCATACACACTCTTAGCTGCTAGTTGGTAGTGCCATACCGGACTAATACCGCCCACGCCAGACGCCTTCAATTCTCCACCAATTCCCGTGGTATATCATCCCAAACATTTCAACTACTCGCGGTGCTGTGCTGGGTGAGCAGACCTGGCGGCATCGTACCAGATGCTGCAACACCAGCCTCCCTTGCATTTGGAGTCACGCCGGAAGGACTATCCGATTTGACATCATCTCGTTTCTTTTCCTTCTTTGCCCATCGCAATCCGCAGGCGTTGCATAACGTCTTGGGTCCTTTTGGTCCTTTCCGCCACTCGGGCGAGTCGAGAGTTCCGCAGTCTGCGCATACATACTCGTCCGCAACCTTCAGCTTCTTCTTTTCCTTTTTACTACCGTCTCGATCGCGATCTAGAAGGATGGCGATGCCAGCATCTCCTCTGATAAGTGCCGGTGACACATCACCAGTACTAATGCCATGACTGCGCTCACCATCGCGATACCTCAAACCAGTGAGGAGCTCGATACTTTCCAAGTGCGTGTTGTTGGCTTCGTAACGCGACATCTTATCTGCAATGCTGTCTGGTCTTTGAGAGGATAGTACCGAATCGAGATTCTGTCGTGTCAATGCCGCATTCGACACGGACGGCTTCTCTGGCGGAGGCATGCCTTGGTAGTTGGGTTGTGCAGGCGGGTTGTTGTCTTGACGGTCAGTGATGGCCGCCGAAAACACCGCGCCGGACTCGGTCCTGGTGCCAGTAGAAGTTGCGGAAGTGAGCATGTGATCTTTGTATAGTTTATCCTGTTCAGCACTCTCTTCCGCCTCCTCCTGCTTGAGATCTGCTACCCGTTTCATCAATCGCTCGTTTTCGATTTTATGTTCCAAGAAGCTGTCCAGCAGCGCAGCATTTTTCGTCGGATATGGCCTCGCCATCATAAAAAGGCCCTTGCATTGCGCATTCAAGCCTTGTCCCTGTGATCCTTGGTTGTTGAAATTCTGCCCGGCTTCCGACGCGATATGTGGATGACCATCGCACTCGAATATGATGTACGTTCCATCCTCCTTCTTAAACCTATAGAAGAATCGCAAAGAGTGTCCGCTTGCAATGCTCTCGTTGAATTCGCGCATGAAGACACCCGAATCATCTGGGTGCACGAAATCACCGATGAACTTGCCGGTGAGGGTGTGGGAATCGTAGCCGGTGATCGTTTGGCAGGAGGGCGACACGTAAAGAATCCGACCGTCAGGTGTGAGGATATGGAGAAAGTCCTTCAGCTCTTCAATGATCCGCTGTGACCAGTTCCGCCGTTTCGTAAATTCTGTCAAAGTGCTACTGCCATTCGGTGCTGGCATGCCAAAGCCTGTGGGCAGCGGTCCAGCGCCAGCGCCATTCATGGCGGGTTCTGGTTGCTGCGAAGGTGAAGTTGCCTCCGCAGTCATACCATTTTGCGCAAAATTGTCGTTGTAGACCGGCGACGTTTGGCCATCTGCCTGCGCCTGCTGGCGGTTCAGTTGTGCCGATTTCTGGTCTTGTAGGGATTGCTGTAACGAGGACGTCTGCTGTTGTTGTGCCGGCACATTTTGCTGTTGTTGATAGGCCGAGTCGTCAATGTCCATGGACAACGCCATGTCCATATCCAGGTCATTCAATAGCGCCGCCGCCGCATCCCCATCAAGACCAGTTACAGAGTAGTCTGGAAGACCACCCATGGCGGGATTCATGCCAACGCCCGCGCCATAGCCAATGCTCGCACCATAGCCAGTGCCCGCGTCAAAAGCAGATCCGGAGCCGGAGTCAGCTCCGGGGCGAGTGCCAGATAGGCCTGGATACATGGCCGATCTCGAAAACAGGCAAGGAGATGGGCTGACCGCGGGTTTGCATGGGCATCGATCGGGAGTGGGACTGCAGCTGTCCGAGCGGTCGCGGTGATCGTGATCGTGACTGTGATCGTGATCGAGACGTCAAGCGGTGATAAGCGGCGCAATACCTCTAACTCTGAAGTTCTATTCCAGCACTTTTGAGACACGATTCAAACATGTTTCTCGACGGCGACTCCGAGTGAAATCGAAATTGATGCCGTGTGAGAGTGCTGAATTATGGAAGATACAAGACCTTAGACAAGGCCGTCTCTACGCAACGATGTCATGTGAACTCGGGCTGTAAGTGGCCGATCGGTCACGTGTTCTTGTGTCAGGTTGGCGTCGCTGCCTGTGAGTCCAACGATGTAGCCTGGATAGTTTTTTGATGTTGCCATATCTTCCATCAGGGCAACTTCATCCAACATCTTGATGCTCTTTTTCAGATAAAGTAAAGAGGATGCTTTGACAATACGAGGTATTTGGCGAAGTGGAGGAGAAGCTTCAACACTTACCCCTTCCATCAGCCTTGTCATACATTGATGCGGTCGCCCAACGGCTGCACGCGCCATCAGTTTGTCGTCGTCCATTATATCTGCCAAGATTGAGGAATCATCAGCATGTCGAAAATCGATAAGCTCTCCATTCTTGGAGTGCGTTCGTTCGATAACACGCGCTCCGAGACCATTGCATTTAGTACTCCACTTACCCTGATTGTTGGCTCAAATGGATCTGGAAAGACGACCATCATTGAATGCCTCAAATATGCCACTACCGGAGAATTGCCACCAAACAGCAAAGGAGGAGCCTTTATCCACGACCCAAAATTATGTGGCGAGAAAGAAGTCTTGGCTCAAGTCAAGGTGTCCTTCAGATCTGCCGAGAACGTGAAAATGGTAGTCACCAGGAACCTCCAACTGACGGTCAAGAAGGCTAGTCGCAGCATGAAAACGCTCGAGGGTAATCTTATGATGGTGAAAGATGGTGAACGGCGCTCAATAAGCTCGAGAGTAGCTGAGATCGACAAAATGATGCCGTATTACTTGGGTGTTTCAAAGGCCATCTTGGACAGTGTCATCTTCTGTCATCAAGACGAATCTCTCTGGCCCATGTCCGAGCCGAGTGCTCTGAAAAAGCGCTTCGACGAGATCTTTGAAGCTCTCAAGTATACCAAAGCGATTGACAACATCAAGGTCATGGCCAAACAGCAGAAAACCAATCTGCTTCTCTACCAGAAAGACGAGGAGAACACTAGAGTCAACAAAGACCGTGCCGATAAGATGGAGAAGCAGATGAGGAAGCTTGATGAGGAGATTTTCGCGTTGCGAGAACAGAGTGATGCCTTGAGCGTCAAAATCAAGGAAGCTGTAGCAAGGGGTGAAGAATCGTGGAAGAAAAAGGAAGAGGCTGCAACGATTGCTGGTCGGTTGGACGGCAAGCGAGTCGAGCGTGACGCAAAGGATGAAAGTGTGAAGAGTCTCCTCACAACGCTTGTCGAAATGTCAGATTCCGATGAGCAACTGCAAAGCATGCTCGAACAATATGATCAGCGTGTTGAAGCGGCCAGGGAGGACGTCCAGAGCAAAACGGCCGTTTACAACACTTTGAGTGAAGAAATGGTAGAGGCTCGTAAGCAAGTCAGTGCGAAGGAGCGCGAAGTTGGTACCTACGAAGCGGAGAAGTCCAACTACGAGCGCCAGATCACAAACCGTGAGAAGATCGTCAAAGAAACTGCTCGCAGTCATGGTATCCGCGGCTTCGATCTGGACATCGATCATGTGAAAGCGAAACAATTCATGGACCACATCTCCAAGAAAGCCACGGAGCAAAACGCTGCCTTTGAACGTGCACGTCGCGAGACGCAGGAAGAGCTCCAGGCAGCTCAGAAGGAGCTGAATGTTATCAACGAACGCAAGTCTGCGCTCAACTCACGGAAAGAAGGTTCGCGACAGACTATTGCAGGTCATGACCGGAAGATCTCTTCATTACAAGTTCAACAGAATTCAATCGATGTCGATGAAGGCAGTATTGCAGCAATGCAGTCCAATCTACAAGGCGTAGAGTCTAGACTCGACAATGCCAAGTCCGAATTCAGCACTTCAAACTGGGACCAGAATGCAGCATCGGCAGAAGCGGAAGTGAGGCAGCTCGAGGAGCAGAAAGAGAAGCTTGACGTGGAGCTTGTGGATGCGTCTGGTCGTGCTAAAGAGTCCGCCCAGCTTGACTACATTCAAAAACAGCTCAAAGATCGCCAGCATAGTCTTGGAGTCATGCAAGGCGCGCATGGTGAGAAAATCACATCGCTGATAGGCGCGCGTTGGGAACCTGCCACAATCGCGGCAGAGTATGATCGCGTGTTGAAGGAGAGAACACTACAGGAGAATGAAGCTCGAAGTCAGAAGGAGGGCACAGATCGTGAGTTGGATGCTTTGAATGCGAAACTGAACGCTTGTCGCAAAGACCAAAAGGTGAAGAGATCCGCAATGATGACCGCAGCCGATGCGATCAGTACTGGAATGGAATGCCAGCCAGAAGACTACCACAACACCATGGCCGAGTACAGTCAACGTCGAGATACGCTGAAAGCAGATGTGGACGCATTGCAGTTCTTGAACGAATACTTTGATTCTTGCATCAAAGCGGCGAAAAAGAGCAAAGATCCGAAATGTAAGACTTGTGCGAGAGGCTTCTCGGAAAACTCTGTACAAAGGAAGAAGGAAATCGATCTGCTGGAGCAAACTATCAATGACACAAGACAAAGATTTGACGCCGTCAAGGAATCTGCCGACGAGTTGGAAGAGCTGGAGAAAGACATTGACCGAGCCAGGGCACTTGGTTCAAGCTTCGAGACATGGGAAAGACTCAAAGAAAAGGAGATTCCTGCATTGGAGCGGGAAGAGGCCGACCTTGTGGACAGGAAAGAGCGATTGAACGCGGAAGCTGAGGAGCATGATAACACATTCAGAGACTGTCAGTCAGCTAGGCGAGATGTTGAAGCCATCCAGCATAACATCAAACAAATTGCTGAGTACAGCTCTGACATCGCTGCGAACGAAGCAGAGATCAAAGACATCACGCAGAAACAGAAGACTGCTGGTCTATCCTCGCGAGGTTTGGCGCAGATCCAAGAAGATCTCACCAGAAGCAAAGACGAGGTCCAGAGCTCACGGACACGGCTGGCCAAGATCAGCTCGGATCGTGACAGAGCACGGAACACGATCAACACCCTCGAACTCGAATTGCGTGACTTACGAAGTAAGCTCGAGACTGCGGACTATCGCCTGAAAGAGCGAAAGTCGTTCGAGAACCAGATCGAGGACTTCAAAGAGCAGCGAGACCGAGAGCGCGAAAACATCAAAGGATTTGACACGGATCTTCAGCAATTGGGACCAGAGTTATCACGTCTTCAAGCTAGATACGACGACATCGCGCATCGCGGTGCGGAGAAGGACCGAGAGCTCCAAAACGACGCATCGAAACTCAACAACAGCGTGAATCAGCTTAAGGTAGTCGATGCAGATATCGAAGCTTACATCGCGCGAGGCGGACCTGACCAGTTAAAGCGCGGCAAGCGTGAGACCGAGGATCTGAAAGGCGAGATTACTCGACTGGAGAAAGAGCAACTGACGATCACTCGTGAGATCAACACTCTGACCAAGCAGCTGAACAACCACGGGGAGAACAAAAAGAGCATCGAGGAGAACCAGCGGTACCGCCGAGATCTACGAGCTCTACAAAGAGTACGCGGTGAGATCGAAGAGCTTGAGCAGCATAATGCTGAAGAGGACAAGGTCTACTATGAACGCGAAAGTGCCAGGTATCAAATGGAACGCAACAACTTGGCTGCTCAACAAGCCACCATCATTGGCTCTCTCAAGTCCAAAGACGAAACGCTCAAGCAGAATATTAAAGACTGGGAGACTGATTATGGCGAAGCTGCAAAGAAGTTCAAGGAAGCCACCGTCAAAGTTGTGACCACCAAAGCTTGTATCGAAGACCTGGGTAGGTATGGTGGCGCACTCGATAAGGCCATCATGAAGTACCATGCGATCAAGATGGAGGAGATCAACAGAATCATCGCAGAGTTATGGACCAAAACGTATCAAGGCACCGATGTAGACAGCATCCTCATCCGCAGTGAGAGCGAGACGGCAGGCAAGTCAAACAAGTCATACAACTACCGAGTGTGCATGGTAAAGCAAGATGCCGAGATGGACATGCGTGGTCGCTGCTCCGCTGGCCAGCGTGTCCTGGCATCCATCATCATCCGCCTCGCCTTGGCTGAATGTTTTGGCGTCAACTGCGGACTGATCGCGCTCGACGAACCGACCACCAACTTGGACAGCGAGAATATACGCGCGCTGGCTGAAAGCTTGTCGGAGATCATCAAAGTGCGCCGCGCGCAGAAGAACTTCCAGCTGATTGTCATTACTCACGATGAAGAGTTCTTACGGCATATGAACTGCAGCGATTACGCGGATGTATATTATCGGGTAGGACGGAATGAAAGCCAGAAGAGCGAGATCAAGAGGCAAAGTATTGCTGATGTGAGTTGTGTCCTTGTTCCGGTTTGCTTTGCATGTTGTGTATGGGATGATCGCTGACCAAGACTGTCCTAGGTCGTATGAGCAATTCAGCACAGCTTGCAACGTATCAATCGAAGGGAGGCACAGCAGATGAGTCGATCGATAGTGCAGTCAAGGCTTTACAAGAGTGACATCTGCTCACGAAGTTCGCTCAAGCATAGGCTGAATGGCGAGGAAACCTGTTTCCTTCACTGACTGTCATGTTAGTGTTAGGAGACCCGGCTCATACACAGTCCGCTGTCATGACCAACAACATCCCGATGGCATCCTAGTATCTATATATATAGCTACATACCCGTCCCAATGAGAAGAAGCTCGGGTGGCAGAGTCCTCTGCCGTGCCACATGTTGGTGGATTCGTGTCACCCGTCACCTCCTAATTCTGTGAGCAGTGCCACGAGCATTCCAGGTCTCGAGGCAGCCGATTGGGCGCTTGTAATCTTCCGATGAACCATGCATCTCGTGTGGCACAGCGGAAACGAGTTCTGACACACTGCGCCTGAACGTGACACGAATTGAGTGTCTGGTGTCTCACACCCGTGATCGAAGCTTATCGCAAATCCCGAGTCGTATCGTCGACTATGCGAGATTTGACTGGGAGGTTGAGTATTGCTGTTTCAGCATGGACAGCGATGTTGAAAGCCCTTCCGCACCACTCTGGGCAATTGCAGTCGCGGTCTTCAACAACCAGCAAGGTCTATGGTCGGAGATTTGAACAATCAATCCGCTCCCTCTCGACCTCACTTCCACAAATGTGACATCCTGGTCTCTGCCAATGTGCTGGGCATCATTAAACCAATCCGCATGTAAGTTGTGGCTCGGCTGGGCGGCGCAGTGGCTGACGTCGAAATCACACCAACTCGGAAGTCGGCTCCAAGGATCGAGTACCACCAAAACGAAAGATGCACAAATCTACTTAAGCCGGCATTAGATCACATGTTCTCAGCTCCGCCCAATGAGCTCCACCATTGGGAGGCTTTTATCATCAATAGAGTTTGCTCGCGATGGAGAAGCGTCCGGAACAGCTTTTCGCGATACGGCGTAGCCGATAAATCCGGAGCAGTCAGTGCAGGGGCTGCTTTGAGGGACACAACGTCGAAGCAAGAACACTATGGCGATCGATATCGTTGTCATGTCGGATAGAGCAAGATCTGGCTTGTTGTATGACGTTGATCGACTGGTAGATGCTTTCGAGGCAGCACATCGTCATTCGTATGCTTGACAGAGCTGCTATTCGACTCGTACTGCGTCCATGGCGGAGGCATCACGAAATCCCGCACGGAATTACCAGTCTACCAATGCCGAGTAATACACGAAAGCGTATCTTGGCTCCCTGAGACGACGAGGCCAGAGTCGGCAAGGCGAACCACCTGACTCGAACACAACCAAGTGCAGTTAAGATTAAGACTGCCCAAACACGGCAGCCCCTTGCAAAGTGTGCACAGTCGAGGTGTCGTACTAACGCAAAGGGGATGAGCTCACGCAGGAACGAAAGCTAAAGACCGCAAATGTTTATGATCTTCACTCTTGGCCCAACTCTCTCCTCTCGTCCTCCACGTACCATCTGACGGACCGCAACCTTTTTATCAGGTCCAGACGGTCCTATACGTCGCACTGCCCGTTTGCAGACCCACTGTCGCCATGTGTGCTCATCCCTGCCCAGACAGCCAAACTAGCAGTTGATTAGCCTACCGATATGCTATCGGAGCCTGCTGTCGTCGGATCGGTCGCTCTCGGCAGTAGCTACTGGAGAGACTCACATCCACCTCGAGGTAGATCCCACTCTCTTTTGCCTGTGTTCCAGCGTCGTCATTCTCGTGGTCTTGCTCTCTTCGTCACTGTCCACGAGACGGGTCAATCTCTTCTCATCTCGTGACAGTTTCATTCATTCATTGATTGCTTAGAACGCTCACACGCGTCTTGGAACCCATCCTTCAGCGATACCATTCCTTACTGGCAATACCAGCCAATTGGACTGACACTCCACGATTCGCATCTTGCGAACGAGTTGCACAACGCATTTTTAACCCTTTCTTGTGAATTGTGAAACGTTCTGCGTTTCTTTCTACCACACTATGCAGTTCATCAATGCTGCGCTTGCGCTTTGCGCCGTCTCCTCGGCATTTGCTGCACCGTGAGTCTTCGCTACGTGCTTTCTGCGTCCGTATCAGCTAACGACTTCACAAGAACAATCGAGGCAAGAAGCCAGCCATTCAAGTGGGGCCAAGAGAAGATTCGAGGTGTGAACTTAGGTGGATGGTTGGTGCTCGAGCCCTGGATAACTCCTTCCATCTTTCAAGCCTACCCGGATTCTGCGGGCATCGTCGACGAGTACACTTTGAACAAGGTCGTCGGTACGACCAAAGCACACGACAAAGTCCTGAAACCACACTGGGATTCATGGGTGTCGCTCGCGGATTTCCAGAAGATCAAGAAGTATGGATTCAATGTGGTGCGCGTACCGATTGGCTTCTGGGCATACGATAACGGGGGCACACCTTACTCAATGGGCGCTGCGCCGTACATGGACAAGGCCATTGCTTGGGCGCGTCAAGTTGGTGTCAAGGTCATCGTTGACTTGCACGGCGCACCAGGATCTCAGAATGGTGGGTAACCTTGATTGGGAAGGGTACTAGAATGCGACTGACTCAAGTGCGACTAGGCTTCGACAACTCTGGTCGGAGAAAGAGCAAGCCGCAATGGCAAATCAGCAACAACGTCGAGCGAACTCTTGCTGTACTCAACACTCTCCAGACCAAGTATGGAGCATCGTCCTACGATGACGTTATCGCCGGTATTGAGTTGTTGAACGAGCCTTTGACCCCGTCGCTGGACGCGAACAAAGTGAAGCAATTTACTCGTGACGGCTTCAACCAACAACGCACGATCTCCCAGTCACGTGTCGTTGTCTTCCAGGACGGCTTTGAGAACCCAAGCTCGTACAACGGCTTCTTGACACCATCCGACAACAACTCGCAGAACGTTGCCGTCGACCATCACGAATATCAAGTCAGTATTGTCCCTATTCTCCGTACCCATGGACGAAAGACTAATCAATCTTCCGACAGGTCTTTAACGACCAGCTGGTCGCCCTTCAGCCATGGCAACATCGCCAGCTGGTCTGCAATAACGCCTACGTTTATTCTGGCGCAGACAAGTGGACTTTCGTCGGCGAGTGGACTGGTGCCATGACAGATTGTGCCGTAGCACTCAATGGATACCTTGTCGGTGCTCGCTACGACGGCACTTACCCGGGCTCCAAAAAGGTCGGCTCCTGTGCCACGATCAACGACATCAGCACCTGGACCGAAACTTTCAAAAACGATACCCGTGGGTACATTGAGGCGCAACTCGACACGTTTGAGAAAAACACCCAAGGTTGGGTTTTTTGGGTATGTACTCCCTCTCCAACCCCTTTTCATGCTCTGGAATATATATTTCTTCGCGAGCACGGTCTAACAATTACCACAGAACTTCAAGACCGAAGGCAGTGCCGAGTGGGATGCTTTCCGCCTCGTCGAAGCTGGTGTCTTTCCCCAGCCCTTGACTGCGCGCAAGTTCGGTCCTGTGTGCTCCTAAACGACACGTTCGGACCCTTGCCCTTTCGCGCATCTTCACGGTGCAGCTGCTTGCTTTGCTTGAAACGACCCACCCACGTCCACTCATGAAACCTTAATCCTCATTGACTGTTGTTGCTCTTTCCACTTTCGACTACATTCGGCACCTCATGACATGCACATCGCGTGTCGATAATCGCTGTTGTCACCCGATTCCACCTCACGGGCAAGCACCGGTTTTGACGGGTGACCCCATCACCACCAGCGCTTGTGAGGCTGTACATAATGTATGACTCGCCGTGGTGTACAAACAAGGTGGGATTGGGGCGCAGACTATGTGTACATATATGTATATACTGACCAACCAAAATGATACTGAGCTCGAACACCTGCACTTAAAATCTTCCCTTTCACATTTTGTTGTGGCTTGCACCTTTGGCGAGTAACGAGACTTTAGATGAGATGCTGAATGAAGTGCCTTGACATGTTGGGCTAATCGATCGTATGCAAGACCGGATGGGGATCTTCCTACTCTCTCTTTGCATTTCACAATTTGGCTGACCGTGCAATTCACGCAAGCTCGACGGAAAACCCACAAACCCGCAATAGTCAACAGCTTCCTAGTCTATTAATAATTACGATGCTTCTGTTGCTTCGACCAACATTCCAGCCGGACAAACTTTTCTTCAACCTTCGCAACTCCAGCAACCAGAGTTATGATCTGCTCCCTACCAGCTCTCTCGCCACACGCCTACGCGCTCTCGTCTGCTGGTGGGAACACCAAGTCGAACCGGCAGTCCTGCGTTGCCTGTACAATAAATATAAGTCATCAGCCATCAGCCTAAGATCACCAACCACACGACCTCCCCAATCTCCATCCGCCTTCCAACCCAAAAATCGAAAAAACAAACTTACATTCTTCAAATTATTCTCATTCAGCTGAATCCCCGCCGTAATATCGCTCTTCAGCGTATCCAACGCCACCTGATCCTGCGCCAGCACGCCCGTCAAGCCCTTCGCAAGCGCAGCCTCCGCCTGCTGCGCAGCCTGGTACTTCGCCAGCCCCGGCAGCGCCGCGTTGCCCGCCGGCGCGATCTGCTGGTTGAACTGGCGCAGGTTCATGCCGGCTTGGATGTCGGAGAGGAGTTCGCCTTTGGCCAGCAGGATGGCTGTTTGGTTGGCGCCGGAGGCTTCGAGGGTGGCAATCGTCGCGGTGCCGTTGTATTCGGCGTACTGGCCTTGGATGTTCAGGTGGATGCCGGTTGCGAGGGCGAGGACGGCGGCGCTGCAGGGTGGTTTGCTGGCGTGTGGGGGCCAGGGCGTGGCGGTGGTGAGCGTGCTGCTTAGCAGGAGGGCGAGGGTGGTGAAGGTGGTGTACATCTTTGGTGGTCTTCGTTGATGCTGTTGCTTATGCGACTTGGTCTCTGTGAACTGTCCCGGTTGTTTTTAAGAGCAATGCAATCCAAGCACAGAGTCTGTAGATCGAAACAGAATCGAGGTGATCAGGTCCCGACCTCCCATATACATGTATCTTCCCCTCCACGCCAATGCCGGAAGACCATGATGCCGTCCCTCCCCAGCTCCCCTAGCAGCAGTTGAATGTAGTAGAAACCTTCGAAACATCCTCGCAGATCATCCGTGCTGCGTCATAGCCTGCATGTATATTCCAATTCCAGTTCCAATTCCAGTTCTTCTCCAGTCCACGTAAGTATAACTTCCTGAGCTCCCGATCTTCGGATGCAGTAGTCCACTGCATCCACTGCAACCAGTCCCACCGCATCACATCACACCATCGCTTCCGTATCCGTCAAAGCGGAGAAACCAAAACGATCTGCTCATGGACGGGGATGCTTCCATCTTAGCGCGCATCACGCCAGAGAGGTGCGGACGCAGCGCCGATCGCAAAAGCTTGAAGGGAAAGCTTATGTTTGGTTTGTCCCGGGCGTACGGCTGGGAGTATATAGTACTTTGTACTTGCGACATATAGCTATCGTGCGTGAGAGGAGCAAAGTGCTGGGGAAGGTAGTGGGGATTGTATTTGTATCCTATAGTACACAGTAGCTGAAGAAGAACCCACGAAGCCACCACTCGAAACCCCGGCCTCATGTTCAGTCTCAGGGTATGCCACATACAAGCAGCACAATGATGGAGCAACCCAAGCCGTCGAGATGTCTTTTCTCGCTGGGGATGTTTCAACAAGAGATATTAGAGAGATTGAGTACTCCCGGTTATCATATTTGGGGCTTAGGGTTGAGGAGTAAGTGGTAATGATATGAGAACACCTGACAGGAGGCATGGGAAAACACAAATACTTGGAGATGTAGTTGTTTTGCAACACATTCTGCTTTGTATATGCACAAGGCACCAGGTATATACACATAGGTAAAGCTAGCACATGAGAATGCCCACCTACTCCATCTAGTTCTAATATTCCCTTTCCTCGCAATGCTGGCATGTACCCGAATCGCCATCCGCGCTAAAACACCGTCCATTACGTAAGATAGGAAATCCCAAAAATCACAAATCGCCACAAAAAGAAAATGCTGCCTGCGCTCGAGTGGATATGCCGCTGAATCGAGTTGATATCCTGATCTTCCCATCCCGAACCAAATGAAAAATGAAAGTGGCAGAAACGCCGTCCCGCTGCAAAAATTGGAATCGCTTGCAAATGCTGCAGTGTCGCTCGCTGTAAAAACCCATATTTCAAATGTAAAAAGAAAAGCAAACGAGATGAAGGAAATAGAGGTTAGAGGAGCTCAAGCTCACAAGCTGGGCACTTGCATTTCGAGCTGCGCCTCCATGTTATAGCTCATGGTCCGTTGGCCCATGGTCATGCTCTCGCGAGGAGGTGGTCGGGGAACAGCGATCGACTTCATCGAAGTGATGGATAACTTCCGGTTCACCGTCTCCAGGGCGCCACTGTTGGTCGCTTGATGCTCGGACATGGGGATGCTGATCCATCGTCGTATACCACCGTTCTTGTCAAGGATCTCCTTGTCGTCTTCACCGGGGACTTCGATACCGTTCTCACGCAAGACTTGCACCATTGCACGGGTGTTGAGCTGAATCACGCGCTCCGGCTCTTCGGCCTTGGTGACGCGTTTGGCGATCCATGGGAACAGCACTCCAAAGTCGGACTGGTTGAAATGCTGGCTCATTTGCGTGTAGAATATGTGTGGTCCTTCAGTCCTTCCTGCGCTGGCCTCCCGCTCTGGGCTGCTCTTCTGCGAGACGGCATTTGAAGGAGCAGTCGATGGAGTTGTCGCCATGGATGATCTGCTTCGCTGCCGACTAAGGATAGAGATCGACGTGCGTGAGATCTCGGAGACGTATCCAGAATCGGAGGATGGAGAAGGTGCACGCAATCGTGCCCAAGGTGGTAGCAATTTGCCCTTTTCGCGGGTCAATCGAGGGGCAATTGATGGTCGTCGTGATCGCGATGGCTCGGCCACAATGTGTTTGTTGATATTCAAATTGTCCTCCCAGTTCTTGAACGCTTCCGAGAGTACTGACAGAACGTTGGAGCCATTAGAGCCACCCACCGTGTATGATGGTAAAGGCCTATCCCAGAGGAATTTCTGGTCGGGAGACTGGAGAGGAAGTCCCCACATATCCAATAGAAGAGTTGGCGACTCTGGCATAATCTGTCCAATGATGGCTGCGTCTGCCTTGGGTGTGATAAGAGCGCGTCCATCCTCTTCCGTCCTCTCTTTGTGGTAGAATATGCTCTTCAACAGCTGCACAGTAGTCGCAGCACCAAAAGAGTGCCCCGCCCATGTCACTTTGCCAGGCCGATGGATGTCTAGCATATCCGCAAACTGCCATAGCACCTCCACACGCTCTTTGCGAATCCGACTGGTGTTGCTGTCCAGGTTCTCCACCTCTTGACCAGCATCGATCTTCATCAATGCCTCAAACGCCAAAGAGATCTCCCACAATCTGATCCGGAGCTGCTTGTCTCGTCCATCATACACTTCTTGCGTCACCGGATTGTGCGGAATCTTCACGGGATCGACAATATGTGCTTCGGTCGTGGTTGTCGCGCGCACGTATTGAATGGGGCTGCTGCCGTCTCTGTGGTCAAGCGCGATCACGATCATGCCGTTACTCGCGAGGTCTCCGCAGATCTGACTGTAAGCATTCCGACTGCCCGCCAAACCGTGGCTGAATACCGTCACTGGCCATCTGCCCTTACTCGTAGGCGGATCCAGAAGTTTCGCATTTCGATGTGCTGGCAGCTTTATCCAGTAGAGTTGCTGTGGTAGGTACGAAATCGCACCTGCCATCCTGTCGCGCAGACCCAAGAACTTCGCAAACGACGCCATCGTCTCTCTTTGAGGCGAAGGAATCCATCGTACAGGTCGGTCGATTTCTCCGCTCGAAGGCTTCACACATGGGTAGAACATGCGAAAAGCGATAGTAGGTTGTGCGTCTTCGGGCAAATCTGAAGGCGCAGGCAGATCGGAGATCGGGATTTCGACATCGACGGTGCCAACGGCGTAGGGTCCGTTATATTCGGGGAAGTATTTGATGGGATTCCAGCCCGTGAACCACGAAGACATGATCGCTTGCGTGGGAGAAGTGGTAGGAGGATAGGAGGAGAAGTGGTTTAGGAGCCGATGTTTCGCAGAGCGTTGCTGTTGTATTCGCTGGCCCGACCAATCCCCTGAGGAAGACACGTGAAAGCTCAGACCTTCCGTCGTCAGCCGTCAGCCTTGGAAGTGAATCAAGCTTCTTGGAATGCCAAATACCCAACAATCACAAGCGACTGAATGAGAAATGACTGTAATATAGCGACGGTGAACAGAGCAGCGCGAAATGTGGAGGAAGAAGGTAGATGGAAGCAAACTGCAATCAATATGGGCGCACCAATCTAGATAAAGATCACGCGAGCAAATTCTCAAAGACGGAAACTTATGGATGCATGACGTTGCCAAGATCTGAAAGCAGAAGCTAGAACCTGGCTAGTCTACTTTGCATGCATTCAGTCCTGTAGAGAGACTTGTTCTTGTGGGCGGCTGAGCATAGTAGTCGTTGTGATGGTGACGACACGGTAGAGCAAGGCAGCCGGTGAGATGTGTTCGAGTTTTGGACGCTTTCGTTGTCTGTAAGCGACATGAATGCTACAGCAAACCGTCCAACTCATATGCATTCTCGGCCTTAGCCGGAAGACTTGCATTGGGCTCGGCCTGCGTCAGCCACGAGTCGGCGACCGTAACCCTGCTCCCTGACTGCAGCATGGGAACATGGATGTAGCCAGCACATGGCGATCGGCGAAACTGCCAGCCGTGTTCTGTAGTGTCGTGCTTGTGGATCCTGGGACTAGGAACCTAATAAAGAACAATCTTAGCACGTCTGGCCGTGGAGTTCGATCATGTCGACGACATCACCACTGAGCTGGCAACATAAAAATCTTGGCTCGGCTGGTCTGATCGTCGAATCGTTGCACTCCCACCACGTTTTCAGGATCTTGGCGTGCTCACCCAGCATCAACGCCATAATGCTCAGTGTCTGCGTGAGATACTGTCTCGTTAACCTGGAATATGCTGGGCGCTTCCGTGCAGTGTCCGTCAGATCCGAGGTATGGTGAGGTGTGGTTTGGCCAATTCAAGCATATCGTGCGAACGCCCGTGCACAGGGCATGATTGTGTTGCTTCCTACCGATCCACGACGGGCCGCACATCGCAGAAGATATAGGCTGTACAAAGACCAGATCTTCATTGCGTGCCAGCCTTGAATTTAGCGATCGGTGTCACTCCCCTCGTGTATTGTAATCGTCCCGCAGTGCTACAAGACTCTATGTCGAAATGATGGCTGGATCGTTCACAGACTTGGGGAGAAGAGCAGGCATGCGGAATAGACGATTAAGATCTCCGAACGTCACCCGAAGGTCTTGAAAAGACAGATGAAGGCATTCGGGCAATCTCACCTCTTGCGATAGCTCAAACGAATCCGTATCACACTTGAGTTGTCTTGGATTAAACATTGTCTACAGTCCTGCCTCGCTGATATCATCCCAACAGCACATCATCTCGATCAAGATCTGGCTTGTGCCGCTTCTCGCCTCGATTTAGTCGGCTCTCGAGGCTCGCCCTGGTAGTCGGTCTTCCTCATCCATTCCTCCAGACTCGTCACTCGGCCTTCGATGCCATCTATGCTCCGACCTTTCGCCTCGTTCTCCAACGTGTTGTCCCGCCACATATTCCACCACGCGCCAAACGACTTTCGAAACGTGAACGTTGCCGGATCGCCTTCCTTCGTCCCGAATGGCAGAGGTCCATCCACGTTAATCCCCTTCTGCGCCGCGCCCTCAAACCACTGCTCAGGAGTGAGAAATTTTGTACGCGCCTTCTTCCCCGTCACCTTGACAAAAGCCTCCACGATCTCAGGCCAAGTGACCGGGATCGCCCCAGCATCCACAAAGCGTCCATTCGCCTGTTCGAAATGCTGCAGCACCCACGCCACCGTCGTCCCGTAGTTCTCCAATGGCATCAACGGGATCACGCTGCGCTCATGCACTGGCGCAGCAAAGACGAACTCCTCACCGCTCCGCTGGGGACTCAGTAGACTCCCCAGCATCTCCGCGTACACGCCGCCATACACGATCGTCCAGCCCATGGCCGTCGCATCCTGCTGTCGGATCCAATCGCCCAGATGCGCCTTGACGGTGTTGTGGCTGTTGCGATACCGTTCCTGGAATCCGCTCTCGCGCAACCGATTGCGCGCGCCGCTGTAGATGAAGTGGCGCACGCCGCTTTGCGCCGCGATCTCGAAGGCGCGGATCGTCCAGAAGTACTCGTCGGGCTCGCGGGTGGCGAACGAGTTGATTATGAAATAGCAGCTTTCTTGGCTAGCGAAGGCGGCGCGGAGTCCCTCTTCCGTGTCATAGCTGGCTTCGAGGAGCGTGACGTTTGGCAGTTCGGCAAGACGCAGAGCCTCTGCGGAGGATTTGTTGCGGGTTGGGACTGTTATCTTGAACGCATTGGTGCGAGACAGGTCTGGGCGTTCTTGTCAAGTCTCAGGTTAGCCGGTGGGCGATTTGAAAAGAGGTAAGGAGGAATAGGCTGCCCAACACTGACAATGGACAATTGGACCTGCTTGGGCACCGGTGCCGCCGAAGATGACGGTGGGACGAAGAGACATGGTCACAGAGTGATCGAATGGACACAAAGGTGCTTCTGAGCAAGCTGGATGTTGATATCTCGATTATTTCCTATCAATGGGACCTACCATATCATTCAATTGAAGCAACCCAAACTTCATAATCGTTCTATCTTATATGGACACCTGGAATCTGGTGTTTCTTAGATCAGTAACGGTCTGCATACGCAAGATGGGCGAGTTGTCAAAAGACCAGTGTGATTAGTGATCGCTAATGTTCGTGTGACACTCTTAAGTTGCTCACGTCATGCATTGCTGACATGAGCAACCTCGGACTATCACATCCAACACGCCAGAACCTCCTAACGTTATGATGTCGTGATCGGTCCATAACTCATGGGGAAGCAACCGTGGCACGAAAAGTAGAAGGTGGACAAGGTGGCTAAGTGATCATCAACCAGCTTCAAAGATTTAAATCGACGCATATGATTAACACTGACGGTAACGAACTACCCCGGCAACACTACTAAGACTGAAAGCCATGGACCTTACTGAGTTGCCTGTTCCTTCAGCGCGAGCTGTTGATCGACCAGATCGCGAATCGTCTCCTGCCCACTCGTCCACTTCAACCCCAAATCCTTCTCGGCCGGGGTTGTATCAAGAGTCCAGTCGTCGATTGGGAACGGTCCCTTCTCCCGCGGAATGTCGATCTGAGGGTATTGATCCTTGATCACCTTGTAGATGTTGTCCCAGCCGAGCACTGGTGCCGACAGAATGTATTCCGTGCCATTTTCGAGGGACTGATAGCGTTCGACTGCTCTCAGATGAGCATCCGCTACGTCTCGCACGTGCACCACAACACTAGGAATGCCAGGCTGTGGGGCCGAGATGTTTCCCCAGATCATCGCATTGGCGCCGTCGAGATCTTTGGCAGTCTTTTGGATCAGATTGTGGCCGATCACGAAGACGGGGTGGAGGCTGATGAGCTTGAAGTGCGGCTTTTCCTGCTGCAGGAAGTCTTGCGTTGCTTGGTGGGCGAGGATCTTGGAGGCTGCGTATTTCATGCCGTAGCCCGCAGGTCCTGAAGGAAAGGGTTGTTCCAGATCGACAGGGATACGTTCGCCGCTGTTGCCTGCAATGTGTTAGTTGTGCCGCATGCGTTCAGTGCGGACGTTACATACCTCTGGCAACGATTGGAGGCTCACGTAATCCATTGACAGGAATTAGAGCGACGACGCTGGACATTACGACGACGAACTTGACGCGCTCAGCAGTTTTTGCCTCTCGCAGAATTCCTAAGGTGCCTGTGATTGCTGGATTGATGTAATCTTTCTGCAGATCCTCCCCTTGGCCGGGCAGAGGACTCGCCAAATGGAAGATGAAGTCGACATCGTTGAGCAGTCCTTTGAACGCATTCGGGTCTGTCAGGTCGGGGACATGGGCGAACTCCAGTTTGTTGTCCGGATCAACTGCCCATCTCCGGATATCGTGTTCTTGTTCTTTGCGGCGAATACTCAACCTCACGCGGTAACCAGCTGCGAGCGCGGCATTGGCTGTTTCGGAGCCGATGAAGCCTGTTGCTCCTGTGATGAAAATGAGTTGGGATGCCATGCTTGATTTTGCTGATGAGGTTGTGTGTGAGGTGCCATGATGGTCTTATTTTATATCGTCGTTCGGAGAGAGAATTTCAGATCCGCAGTGGTTGGTAATGCATATGTGCAAGATAGGGGTGTGATTACTGGACAGTGATGTGCTTATGAAGCAGATGTGGTGGAAGTGTATAGGTGGAAGCTGATTAGTGATCGATCCATTGGATCGTCGACATCGGCTGAATTTCCTACTTGACAACGTCCTCGACAACAGATCATGTGCGCACGCAATGATATGCGTCAAGCAGCTTGAGATGTGACCATGTGTCATTCCAGTTGTTGATCGAAATGGTCACTACCCGAACGAGCATTCTTGGTTGTACTACACCGACCTAATGCATGAGGTTGTTTCATCCGAGGCGTTCGATCGCGTAGCTTGCGGACTGCACTTGGTCATCCATATTTGTTCGGCCGAACGATCAGTAATCCAATTCAGTTTTGTCAAGGCGATGCAAGGATGATTTAATAAGTTGGCCTCTGCTTCGTTTGTGAGCATCTGAGGCCTCCACGCCTCTGCCCCTCCACCATCGACACCTGTCAACCAAAGCCTTTCTCAAAATGCCTCTGTGGCAAGTCTTTCATCCTCCTGGCACCTTCCAGGATGCCGACTCGAAGTCCTCCTTCGCCAAGGACATCACAGCGAACTATACCGCCGTCGGCATGCCAGCTTTCTATGTGGTCGTCAACTTCATCGAAACGCCAGAGGACAATATCTTCGTTGGCGGCGAGCTCGCTCATACACGCGGGAGTCCGTTCATTCGTATTGTCGTTGCCCACATCCACATCAAACTGCCCGACAGCGATGCCGCGTATGCTGGAGTGACAAAGCGCATTGACGATATCCTCAAGCCCCATATCGCAGACAAGGGCTACGATTGGGAATACCATATTGACGAGACTGAGAGACGGTTGTGGAAGCTTAACGGATTAACTCCACCTGCGTGGAAAAGTGAGGACGAGAAGGTGTGGGTGAATGAGAACAGGGCGATACCACCTGAGGAGATGGAGTCCGCTCGACAGAAGTTGAGCCGTATCTACTCAGCTCAGTGAAGCGGTCGACTGCCGTCCTGCTGCCATTCTTATGATGGAAATATCTGCAGTCCGTTGGACGTACAACCTAGAACAAATTATTGCTCACTCAATGAATCTTTCTTGAGAACGATCACACTCTCGATAGGTATATATGTAGCTACTGCAATAGGAATGTAAGCAGATTTTAGGAATAAGGTTACGGTCCTCCCCGATATGCTCACGTGTTGGCTCAATACACACATCATGCATGTGGCACGTGCGTTGTTCCATGTTGTTGTCACTCGACTTGGTCATCGCTGGCCGGTGGCTGGGAAGCACTCCTCCTTTTCCTCCTCTCTCTCTACCTCTTCACGGCAGGTCGCTGCCTACTGCTCACGACGATACACAACCTGGGATATGATGCGCGGGCACCACTCTACCAGCAAACTTCTGGCTGTACCGACACAGCATGGCCGACGACGTTGTGCAGCAGTTCATGGCATCATACGGTCAACATCAGCTCAGCGCCAACCTCAGCACGCCGCCCGTCCTAAGCTGCTGCTGCGGTGATACGCGCTGCGCGTACCTGGAACACAATCAAGCAGTACTTCACGATCTGGAGAGCGACGTGCGGCAAGCCGCCAAGTTGGGCTCGGTACGTATACTTCCGCTATAGTATTCGCGCGTTATACATGAGTTGTCTCAGCGCTGTGTCCTCAAGTTTCGCGGAATTGCGGGTGCGACGATGAGCTAGAGGAAGAAGTTTGACGGTCTTACTCGGAACGCAAGCGAAGCCAAAGGTACTTCATCACTGCTAACACGTCTACTGTAGGCTCTGTTGACACGACATGAGGCATATGTCGCCGACTCAGACCGCGAACGCAACGCAATGATGGTGCAGATCGATACACTAGAGACGGAAAAGCAAGTGTTGGAGCGCGAGAATGCATCAGTTATCGAGGACAACCGAAATTTACTCAACCAACTTGAAGCGCTGAACGCCGAAAGTACTGAATCGGACGCACATGTCACCACACTTCAAGCAACCCTATTGTCAGCACAACAGGAGCTTCAGAAGCTTTCACACTTAGCTGGACGTACAGCACGGCTGGAGCAGGAGCTGGCGGACTACGAACATCAACAACTTCAGTGGCAGGAGTCCTTGGAAGCCAAGAATGAGTCTGAAAGAGCTGCTGTCCGGCGATGGCAACAAGCAGAAAGAACCTTGGCTACGCTGCAAGAGCAGCTTGAAAGCATCGAGCAGGAATCGAAAGCAGAGAAGGAACGCCATGCTGAGGTCGTGGCACGTATGCAACGGAGACATGCTGTGGAAAGCGAGTTGAACTCTGCCGCCGGAAGATTGAAGGGTGCTGCTGCAACTAAGACGGCGAGCAAGGAAGGAGGTGCGCCGAATGTGGTTTCGCACTTTGTCAAAGACATCCTCCAAGACAATGCCAATCTGCAGATGGGTATTGTGGAGCTTCGAGAAATGCTCCAGACCTCTAATGATGAGGTTGAAGCTTTACGGAATCGATTGCTTGACCAAGGACCGGATGATGACCTGGAAACCCCTCTCCAAGACCGACACGCTCAAGGCGCGACAGGTTGCAAGGATCTTAGAGAGGAGATGTATCGAGCGACATCTCAAGAATTGCACGTGCACCATCATTATCATGCGCCTCCCGTCAACCCGAGCAAAGCGGCACCGCCTCGGCGCGTGAAGAAGAAGCGCTATGGGTCTTTGGCGTCTGGCTACTCCTCTGGCTACAGCACTCCACGTTCCTCCGTCTCACTGGGCACCCCATCGTCGATGGCTACCATTCTTCAGCAAACCGCCGTAAGCATTCCTCAGCAGATTCCAAACCACCGGAAGCGCATGTCAACACTGTCTACCATGTCTGGCCAGACATACCATTCTCTGCCTGGATTTTCCGGACCAAGTTCACCACAGTCATCTACCAACCGAACATCGTCTATTTACGATCGAGTCTTTAGTGACGTAGGCTACGAATCTTCGCGTCCTACGACGCCAGAAACCGACGAGCCTGGGTCACCGGTATTTGCTCCTACACACATGAAACGAGGTTCATTCGGTTCGTTCCGGACCCGGAGTGCCCCAGTGGTTCAGCGAGGAGGCATAAACCCAAGCATCAATCGCCTTGTGCTTGGTCCAATACTTGACGCAAGTTTTGAGCAACTACCTGAAGTCGAGGGCATGAGTGAACATGAGGCCATTCCAGAGGAGAAAGAAGATGGTTGGGAGGCTTCGAGCTCGCCAGATCTGGAACGGTCGTTACATGAAAATGATGACTCAGTGCCTACCTCACGCTTAACGGATGATGAACTTGACCACCAATTTGGTGGCGTCGACATCTACAAGCCGACTCTACGCCGAGCGGCATCCCATGAATCCCTCCTCTCTGTCTCGGGGATGGACATTCACACCTTACAATCCCGCCCTTCTCAGCTGCTCACGCCCTACGGTCGCTCTTTCTCAAGTCAAGCAAGTGTCACTGGAGCACATGCACATGGCATGCACGCGGCTACATTCTCTCGACCGACAGATACGGGTCATAGTCTGCTAAGAGGTATGGCTGCTGATCAAAGACAGCAAGATCGGCCTACGCTCAGCAAAAAGGCTAGCGGGTGGATCTTTGGACGATGGGGCGCATCGCCCACGCCAACCGTCGCTGTGGATGACGCTACGCAGAGTAGTAGCTCGGGTAGACCCCCAAGCGTGCTCTCATCAACTCCCAGTAGTGAGAGAGCACTGGAGGACCCGCAAAGCACTCCTAAGCAACCCAAGATGCGTATGCCAGGCATCAACCAAGCAGGACCTATCCCTGGCTTTGGTCCAGAGGTTCGCGTGGTACATCCACCGATCGTCAGGAAGCTGGATGAGGAGGCGTTGAAGAGCGCACTAGCGAAGTGAAGCCTTCCAACCACTTCAATGCCGCTTTCAGAGGAGGTACCACCACCGATCACAACATTCATTCTTTACTTTACAAACAAATTTCCTGGGCAGGCTTGAAATGATAGGCGCAATTTGGTTATGATGAAGATGGAGACACAGAAATGAAGATGAACAGAGTCTCACTGTACGGCTGCGATGATACCCCCAAGACTGTTCAGAACAGCTACATGTAGCTAGCATGGCGACTACCGCCCTTTCCCCCATTTTTATGTAGAGTCATTGATGAAGACACATGTCCATTATGCAGAACGCAGTTTTCTTTTCTCATCAAAAGTAGGACGTACATCATCCAAGCTGCATAGAAGTACTGTAAATTGACGCAATGTGATTTGTGGATCGGACACGTGAACGCCACCTTTTCGCTTCACACACATGATGGTTTAGGTACAACTGGAATACGGAGGCAAGCATGCTTCTTCCACCGACTTCCAATGCAATCACACGCACTGGTGCTCACATCCATATTATGCTTCACCGGCGAGAGTGGGGGAGTAGCTACGACGTCATGCACCACAATCCTACAGCTGATGTCTACAAATAGCCAGCATCATAATGGCACATTGATCATCCATATCGAACAAGACAGTGGTCGAACCAGTCTTAACTTACCATGACACTCCCTACTATCACACTCGAAGAGCACTTCCTCTCCGACGTCATTGCCAATGGCCGGGAGGTCGACTATGTCGAGCAGCTCAAGCACATCCCTGGGCTGCAAGAAGCACTCACCGATGTGGGGGATGTGCGACTTGAAAGCATGAACAAGAACAAGATCTCGATGCAAATCGTCTCGCACGCTCCGGGCAAGATCACCGCCGACCAGGCTCGTCAAGCTAACGACCAACTGGCGACGCACATCCAGAAGAATCCTTCACGCTTCGCTGGGTTCGCCGTGCTCCCCGTCTCGGATCCCGCAGCATCTGCGCAGGAGCTCGAGCGCGTCGTCAAGCAGCACGGCTTCGTCGGCGCGCTGGTCGATAACCACGTCGACGGCCGGTACTTTGACGGCGACGAGTACGACGTGATGTGGCGGGCGTTTGAAACCCTCGACGTCCCGCTGTACATCCATCCGACCTGGCCGTCGGACGACATGAACCCGCGCTACCACGGCAACTTCAGCAAAGGCGCAGCGCTCAGTCTCGGCGCATCAGGCTGGGGCTGGCACTCGGAGGTGGGCCTGCACACACTCCGCCTCTTCGCCGCGGGCGTCTTCGACCGCTTCCCCAAGCTGAAGCTGATCGTCGGCCACTTCGGTGAGATGCTGCCGTTCATGCTGGGCCGCATCAATCAGCTGTCGGTGCGGTGGGGCGAGCGCGAGCGGAAGTTCCAGCAGGTCTGGGACGAGAATATCTGGCTGACGACGTCGGGCGTGTGGAGTCTGGACCCGCTGCGATGCATCCTGGCCAACACCAAGATCGACCATATATTGTACAGCGTCGATTATCCCTTCGCGAAGAACGAGTGGGGGTTGAGTTGGATGACGGAGTTGGAGGAGAGTGGGCTGGTGACGAGGGAGCAGTTGGAGATGATTGCGTATAAGAATGCCGAGAAGTTGCTGGGTGTGAAGGCGCCGCAGTAGAAGTGTTAGTCAGCGAAGTTGCAGGCGCAGTTAATACCACTATCTCACGTCAATACCTACTTGAAGGAATATAGAACTACCTAGTCATGAAGCCTTTGGCTGTGAGCAATATTCAAGGTGAAGCATATGTAAAAGGAACCACAAGCATATAAGCATACGTCACTACATGTCTGCCTGAAGCACTAGTCTGCCATTGACTTTGTTAGATCTGTAATTTGCCACTCGCACGACCATCACCAACACCAGCAGGATCACAATCTTCCTTGACAAATGTTCCATGTTATAGAACTACTGCGGACGGCCGTAGAGCTTGGAGCGCATCACATGCAAGGCGTTCCTGGCTAAGCACGCTAGAACTGGTCACGGCACTAGCGTTCCAGTACCCTGCACCACGGCAAACGAACTTCCAGTCGACTCATATCGTCCTTCTGCAAGCATACCACCTCTATCGAAGAGACTATACCGTACCACTACCCTCAGATCTCAATGGATACCCTCCGCAGCCAAGTCGGGAAAACTTCTCAGTACATCGCCATGCCAACTCAGTGGCGGTGGACTCGATGCCAAACGGAACCATCCCTCGACCTCGGATCTCACGGAGTAGTGGCCATCGAACATTCAGACTTGTCGTTCGCCCGACCTCAGCCCGACGTGACGGGACAGCACATCCGCCACCAGATGAGGGTTAGCAGACGCAGACGAAAGCACATCGGCGTTGGATCCGGCAGCCGCGACCAGGATTGTGGTCTCTGCCTCCCTGACTCATGGGCCCAACTCTTCTTAGTGCCGGTCTCGTGATATCGCGATGGACGAAACGCGCTAGGCTGGCCGACCAGGCCACTTTACGCGTCCAATCGCGTCCTCCCTCGGGCCACTTTATCTTCGCACGCTGCCCATCTGGCCCCGTCTATCTCACCACGCTGCCTTTCCACCCGGTCGCCTCGCATCCCACCATCACAAATGTCACCTCGCACTTACACCCAACGTAGACTCATATCGCTCCGTCCGCCCTGGCCTGTCCGCCTCCTCTGCTGTTCCCGATTAGGAAGGGAGGTGTTGCCTCAGTCGTCCGTCACGGGCGCAGTATAAGTATCCTCGCTTTCCACATCCTTCTCTGCTGCGCTTTCGGTCGCGTTTCATCGCTATATCATCTCCTATACATCTCAAATCATCATCTTCCCCATCAGTTCCATCGCCATGTTCACCACCAGTATGTCCATGTCCACCAAGAACAAATCACATCGAGACAGCTTTTCGTATCGGGCCGGGAAGGCGACCAAGAAGCAAAAGTCGTTCAAAGAGTATGCTCCGACGAGGAAGCACTCGACCCATCAGGCACCACATCCCTCTCCATCCTCTTCTTCGCCCTCCAAAAGCTCAGCTCCGACTTCTCCGTGAGTTAATGGTCTCGAGTGGAATAGCACTGGCCCAGCACTGACACAAACCAGCAATCTCAACTCCGCCATCGTCACAATCAGTGTCGGCCCTTCACAACGTCTCTTCGCCGCCCACGAAGACGTCTTGACCAAGTCACAGCACTTTGCTCAAGCGTGTCGATCCCAGTTCTTTGAAAAGTCAGGGAAACGTATCGACCTACCTCACGAAGAACCCGAGGTCTTCTCGGCAGTGCTGGAATACTTGTACAAAGGCGACTACTCCCCTAAGCTTATCTATGACAAGAAGCGAGCGAGCTGGTTGCTCGACGATGCCGACGGTACTGGCAGTGTGAGTACAATTCACTCTCATGGTGTTGGTGGGAGTGTGCTCAAGGACACCATGATCTATGTATGTATACCGACCCTATCCCGACCGTGTCGTAGGTCTGACATCGTCATCAGTGCTCGGCTCACCGTTACGCTCTCCCTGAACTACAACGCCTCGCTCTCAAGAAGCAAGGCCTGCAGTCGGGCGTCCAGTGCAGCACCATCCTCTCCTCCGCCCGTTTTGCGTACGCCAACACTCCTGCCAGTGACTCGAAACTTCGAGCCCACTACCTTGCACTCATCATCCGTAGTCGCAACACGTTCAAGCGTAGCGGCACGATGCAAATGGAGATGGAGGCGGGTGGTAGTCCGCTGTTCTTTGACTTGTTCGTCGCAATGGTCAACCATCTTGTAAGTTCTCTTACACCCCTCGTCCTGGATCCTCTTACTGATGCTCGCTCATCTATGTAGGATGACATCGCCAGCGGAAGAGGCTAGAGCTGCCTTTTGCTACTGCTGTCGTCGACGGCATCGCATGTGTACGCATGCATTCCGCTCACTCCTCTCTGTGCGGGTGAAGAAGCTCCTTCATCCCATCTCAGGACTCGCACTCCTCTCAACCTAGCCTTCCTCGCCACAACCACAAGTCATCTTCATCTACTGGCTTTCTCGTGGTCAGGAATGATCCACCTCTGCAACACATCTCACCACCGACTTGCGTCAATGCTCATCACACTTGTCACTCATGAAGTATGAATGCACCTCGAGCAAAATACGACGCGTGTTCGAATTGTACTACTACTACTTTGTCTCCTTTAGCGTGCTATCTCTTATGGGCGGATCTTGTCTTTTGCTACCTCTTCTTCCGCGGCGCGATAGCTTATCGCTGTTCTGGCTTTCCTATCCATGGGCCTACAAGAACAGCAAGGCGCTCGGCTGCCAGCTCTGTTCTTTCTATTTTTGCTGATGCTCGTTATTTCTTTCATGCTAACGTTCGAAGGAGCGTAAAGCTCTCTCTGGGTGGAGGTGGCAAGATTGGTTCCAGGTCTGCCCTTATTTCATCTTTTCAATTTTGTTATGCCGGTCGTCTGAAAAGACGGAACAACCGCTTGGCAGGCGGATCGTCGTGTTTATTCAGACTGCCCTTTCTCCAAGCGGATCTCTGCAGCTGGTGGTGGGAACAGCTCGAAAGAAGCAGAGTCGAGAAACCATGGAAATGTTGTTCTCTTAGGGTTGGTTTCTTACACCTCATGTATCCTATCTTACGTACCTATCGATCAAGAATGGAAAATGTGCTGTATCTACCAAACCTTCTTTCCTTGCTCTGTTGTTCTCTCATCATGCTTGCGGTAAGTAGGCACGGTACGTTTCGCATGCTCGACGCCCTTTCTGTATAGAGTTTGACATGATGTACGATCCATGCATGCGTTCGTCAATCTACATGGTTGTTATGTATCTGTCTTGATGTTTGTCTAGTGGGTAATCATTGAAGGGGATGTTTTTGTGTGAAGCTATAGAGGGAAGATGGGAAGATGGATGGGCATTCCTTTGAGACGTTGGAAACGTCGACAATGTTCGATAGATGTCGATGAGATTACCGCCGGGAACAGTAGCTAGCGGGTTCAACGATGAGAGGGACGAGCATGGATACGAGAGAAGAGATTGGCAGAGTGAGAGCAACTATGATCGTCAATGCAGATTGTAATTTTCATCTAAGCTATCATCTGGGACTTTTACCCCTGCTACAGCTGCATGTGGTTTGACAGTTGAACGGCTGGACCACTCGACCGCTCATGTGACCAGATTAGATTTGACACACTGATTGAGGTAGGTAACATGACATATCGCCTTCGAACAGCTAAATCCAGGCCCGAGTGCGGACTTCGGCCTAATTGAGAGGTACAACACGGATCTCGGGGGTAGCAAAAGGATGATCCAGGAACATGGGTCGCTCTATAGCTGCTGGTACGCTGACGGGACGTTATGTGTGGTTCGAGGAGATCACGAAGCGAGTTCAGACTTTCGTGCCCGGGAAAGCATCGCCCTTCTTCAACACCACGATGCCGCGGTCGCGAGCGATGTAGCCTTTCATGAAGTTCTGGGGGACTGGTTAGTTCCGGAACATACTTGAGCGTTTGAGAGGTAGCAAATTAGTAGAACCGCTGCACGGTGCAAATTTTGGTTCATCCAGAAGACAGACAACCGCGCAACTTACCTTATAGATTGCGTTCGCAAGTAGACACTCGACTTCGTCACCATCGACTCCACCCTCGCCATCTCCAATCTCAGCGCCGGCCATCTGCAATCCCGCCGCGAATTCCTTTACGGGCACTCTGGTTCGTCTGAGGGGCGGGCCAGTCTCGCCTTCTTTCAAAGGCTCGAACCCACCAGCGAGGAACGTTTTGCGGAAGATGTTGCGCAGGATCACGTCTCGGCCACGTTCAAGCGTGAGGTAGATTCGCCGCTTGACGAACTCCTCATTCCCTTGCTCGAGCGCCGTGTTGAAGGCAGAGAGATCTGCTCTTAGGATTGCCGAACGAATCGGCGTGAAAAGTCGTGCAAGGTTCGGGTACGGGCTCAGCAGCTCGAGACTTGGGAGGCTGTGCGTGGTCACGAGCTTGGTTGGGATGAGATACATGAGGATGCCCTCAAGGTTACCCTGTGCTTCTTTCCCGACCAAGCACATCTTGTACGCACCCTCGAGGAACTCCTCGGCGGCGCTGTAGTCTTCCTCAAGAAATCGAAGAACACCATTATAGAAGTTGAACGTCACTTGGTGAGATTTGGGAAAAGCCGAAAGAGGCGGCATGTCGGTGTTGGCGGCCTGGAGAGGACGAAGCACATTCTTGCAAAGGTTGAGAGTATTGAGTTTGAAATATGTCTTGAACAAGATGTTGCCCATGTAGTACAGAGCCCATTTACGGGAGTCTTCGAGTGGGGAGCTGTGAGACTTACCTGTGAGCACTTGGACATGCCGACAGAAATGGCGAGCAATAAACGGGGATACGGCAAGGATATCAGAATGAACAGATGAGGCAGGTATGGTGCTAGCGACGTACCGGTCACCAAGGCATAGAGCAAATATACGATTGATCATGCGGGCAGCATCTTCCAGCTTCTCGTTCTTGCTGCTGTCGTCAAGGACTTCATCGTCTTGAACGCTACCGAATGCCATCCCGCTGTCTCGTTGGGAGGCGATCTTGATATCGGCTTTGATGGCGAATATGCGGAGATACTTGGCGGCAGTGTACAGACATGGGATGGTCCATGCTGCAAAACCAGCATTACTATAGCCTTTTTGCAATGTACTCGACACATCTTTCCAGCTTTCATATACAGCAAGCCAGTCGGCGTCTTTCGGTTGACCGGCATTCTGCACTTCTTCGGCATTTAACAATTTGCCTACGAAACTGTAGTAAGCCACAAACACATCAACCCAACCTCCAGCTTCCTTTTTGCTGAGATGCTGTAGGTTAGCGTTGTACTGCAGTTGATATCTCAGATCAACACCGATCTGGTGAGGGTTTGAAGAACGGTGAAAATTGTAAAGGCGCGCTGGATCTGAAGCTGGCGGTACAGGTGAAATAGTGGTGGCAAGCAGATTCCCATCTGGAAAATCATGAGCGCGCACAAAGTCTGCGAAGACTGCTTCCATGATGAGATTTCTCCAACAATCTTTTACGTGGTCTGGCCTCGACGTGGTAGAGCATGATAGCAGCTGCATAGGTGAGCCGGGGTTGACTTTGGATGGAGACTGAAGTCTTGGCATGCAGTGTTCTACCGAAGTTCTACCGCCCACAAGCGAGAATTGGAGTTTGGCTTCATTCACGACAATTTCGGCACGTTTGAGCTTTCACCAGACTAACCAACAGCAACATCAAATACAGTCACAGTGAGTCCTCTCAATCACACATCTTGATCGCTGACCTTGAGCTAACATTCTCTAGATGGGTATGTATCCTCTTCCATCGACGAGCACGATCGCGCACTGGCGCAAATCCAACACAATGGATTGAAAGAGCTGGGGACAAGGCACCATGCACAAACACATACTCGTCTCCGTCAGACAGCGCTGATACTGTTATCAAACAGGTCGCCTGCAGGAATACCAGGTCATCGGACGCCATCTGCCGTCAGATGCCAACCCGACTCCCAAGTTGTACCGCATGCGTATCTTTGCGCCCAACGATGTGATCGCCAAGTCGCGATTCTGGTACTTCCTCGCCAAGCTCAAGAAGGTCAAGAAGGCAAACGGCGAGATTGTTAGCTTGAACAAGGTGCGTGGATACCCCTCCGGTAGTCGCAAGACGATGTCGGGAAATATTCGCAGGAAGTATGGGAGGATATTGACATGTTATCTGCACAGATCCACGAGAAGCACCCACAAAAGGTCAAGAACTTCGGTATCTGGATCCGTTACGACTCGCGCTCCGGTACCCACAACATGTACAAGGAGTACCGTGAGATGTCGCGCTGCGAGGCTGTCGATGCTCTGTACCAGGATATGGCCGCCCGTCACCGATCTCGTTTCCGATCGATCCACGTACGTCCCGAGATCTGGCGCCTGAGAATTGCCATTAGCCAAAACACTGACATCACAACAGATCCTCAAAGTCGTCGAGATCGAGAAGCCCGAGGACATCCGCCGCCCATACATTAAGCAACTCGTCACCAAGGACCTCAAGTTCCCGCTCCCCAACCGCGCCCCACCAAAGCGTGGCAAGGCTGTGTTCGCCGCCAACAGGCCGTCCACTTTCTTCTAAGCGTGTTGTTTTGGTTGAGGTTCGGATGCATGACTGGCAGGCAATGGTTTTGTCTTCGCGTCGGTTTCGCATAGTAGAAGAGATTATGTAGATCTTCGAAATGAATGAGACCATCGACAAGCCATCACAAGATACCCATGAAGTCTACTGCTCACCCTTTGCTCTCAGACCCGCAGAAAAACATGGTTAAGCACTTCTCAAAGTCCCTGTTCCCCTCGCTCTTCCAACCAGATTCATTTATCATTGCCCAACAGAATCATGATATAACACTTGCCAAACCTCATCACGAGGTTTCAGACACGATGCAATATTCAGCTCGGATATCTCTACGTAATTTAGTTTCGAGAGCGACCAAGTCAGACATGACCCGTCAGGTACTACAGAGCTAAGACGACACTGAACCATCACCGAAATCGTAGTCCGCAGGAACCAGGAAGCAGAAGAGATGGAGAGACAACATGTCAGAGTGTCTATCCCCTTGGCTACACAGAATATCTAATGCCTACACCCCACTTCAATTTTCGTACACGTTTCGAGTCCTTCTCCCCTCCTTCTTCATCTCCCTCCGCCTGCTTCTTGCTCGACTGCCATCCAGTCTGCACTACTTTCGCAGTAGCAGCAGTCACCATGGCGGAGCCGGCATACCTCCTTCTCACTGCATCAAACTGAATCCGGAAACCAAAAACCCTCGGCCGTGAGAAACCCTCACGTCGCTTGTGGTGAAAGACCAGCACAAAAACGCCGTCGCTGCAGAGACGAAACTGAGGGCCAGAGCAAGGTAGTTATCCATGTCTCGCGGCATAGAAGATAAAGAAGCAATATTACAAGCTCGGGTAATTCCTGCACCGTAAGTCTTTGGTAGTCTCGCAGCCACCATGCTGAGCCGTCTTCAATGAATCTATGTCTCTCCGTACATGCTAAGAAGTGCCGCCGATGGCCTTGTGATCATGTTTCCGGAATCTGGAAAGTCTCTTCAGGTCTGCTCTGCGGTGTAGACGTGGAAGGAGAACAGGTCCCTTTCTGGACTGCTCACCAAGCTTTGCAGATGCCCAGCAAATCGCGAGTGTTTGCGAACGGTGTATCCTTCTATGGCAATGTGACGAAGACCCGGAATGGCCCAGACTTGAATGTCTTTCAGCTTCGCAAAGCCGTGATCAGAGTAGCCACCGACTCTAATCCTGGCGGTCTTTGCCTCTCCGACGGAAAAAGTCCATGACTCTTCTGGCTCCACTCGAACTTCCGGCATGACCTTGATCGTAGGCATCCTCGAACTTTCTTTGCTGGGGACGGATGTTCTGGACACCTTGTCTTGATGGGTCGATGGAACTCTCATTGCCATATCCATCGGTCGCGTAGCTGTCATATTGCTCCAGAGTCGGCCCACTTGCGTCGCCTTGGTTTGCTCCCGCTCGTGGGTAGCGCTGATCCGTGTTCTCCGCTGGTGTGTAGAAGCGTTCTGGCGGTTCCACGGCAGCATCTTGCTCAAGCGCATTACTACCATAGCCGTCGTCGCGGTATTGCTTGCGTTGGATCGGTGGGGGCGATGAGCTCGGTTGTGCAGGTAGAGCTTTATCTAATCGGACTGGACCCTGAGGCACAGCGGAACGATGCTGAGGACGCGAACCTTGGTCGGCATCAAAGTGCATGGGCACGTTGCTGTTAGAAGTACTTTGACTTGGTACCGGAGATTCGCCACGACCAAATGCCATTCCCTTGCTTGCCGGCCTTGCGCCTGGGTACTGGAACTGGCCACGTTCGGGGTCATAAGACTGGTCTTTTCTGCCAGTGAAGCTGTTCATGCTGAAATTGCTTGGCAAGAACGAGAAACGTCGTGAAGTGCGACGTTCACTCGGTACCTCTGAGTTTTTCCTGCTGAAGCCAAAGCTGGAGCGCCGGCTCTCACTGGACGGTCTTGGCTGGGCGACGTCTCCTTGCGGCACGGCGTTCTTCATGCTAAGTGGTGGATACTTGCGATCACGCTTCTCACTGCCAGACGCTGCAGCACCCACATCAGCTTGCTTCGAGCTGCGGCGGGAATTCGAGCGTCCAAGAATCCGGTCCCCGATACTTCCCAGAGTGCTCGATCGCTTGTGACCACGTGAAGACATGCCCTGCTGGTGGTTTTGTTGCTGGAACTGAGCAAGATTGTGCTGGCTGGCTGGTCGATTCGTTGCAGAACTTGGCTCGGCCGACATTGGACTGGAAATGATGTAGCCTGTGCTGGACTTAGGTTGTGAGAAATGTCCCTGAACATTCGTGTTCGTTGGCGTGGCTGCGACAGGCTGGCTGTAAGAATTGCCTCGGGAAGGCAGCCGAGCATTCCCACCAAGAGTACCGCCGGTGTTGGGACGTGACGAAGACGTCGCAGGCTGTCCGGCAAATCCAACAGACTCGCTTCCTGTCCTGGTTTGGCGGATTGGTGGTGGCATCGCTGAAGCCGAAGCATCCTTTCGTGAAGTGTGCTGTTGATCACGAGCGGAGCCACTTGCCACTTCACCAGGGCTAGTAGCTTCGGCTCTCGCTCGAGTACGTGCGGAACTAGGTGCCACAGCAGGCGATTGAGCAGTGACAGGCGTGGTATCTGCACGTCCCGTGGCCGGTGAAGATGCGTTAGGAGCCACATACTCGACTTGCACGGTCCGTCGCTTGGTATCGCGCTGTTGATTCCTCTCGTCGCCCCCAGCAGATATTGGAACCTTTTGAGCATTGCCTGCAGATCTCGGTACGGGCGATCTTCCAGTGGGTTCACGGACCGATGCACTTCTGCCAAGGACAAGTTGTTCTTCTTGTCGCAAGGCAGATGTTGCAATATCCAAGTCGCTCTTCGTACTGCTGCCAATAAAGCCTACGACATGGCTGTACTCGCTAAGCCAGCTGTGTCGGGCTACCTCAAACAGGTCTGCTCTTCTTCGCGGATCTGGTACGAGTATCCGACGCAGCAGGTCTCTAGCATGCGGCGTGACATATTCGGGGAAGGTGAGTGGCGTGGATACGATATACTTGTAAAGCAAATTGATATTGTCACCCTCGGGGTTCGCAGGATCATCGTCGAAGGGTAGGTAACCGGCCAGCATGGCGTACTAGCAGCTGTTAGATATGCAAGACCACTATTCAGCGCATCAGAACTTACCAGAATGACACCGCAACTCCATACATCCACTTTGCGGCCAGTGTATAATCCATCAGAAACGACAAGCTCAGGCGCTGCATAGCACGGGCTACCGCAGCTGGTCTGCATAAGATCTCCCCTACGATGACCATCCTTTCCCACCACATCAAGTCCTTGACTGATGATGAAGTCCTTGTCAGTGATCCTGCGCTCTGCCTCCTCTCCGAGCTCATCTGTTGGGCTGAATGTGTTTGCAAAACCAAAGTCAGTAATAATGATGTTGCGATTGCGATCAAGAAGCAGGTTCTCAAGCTTCAAATCACGGTGCACGATGCCTTTCTTGTGGAGGTAGCCGACGCCGGAAACCAATTGAGCAAACAGCCGGCGAGCAGCAGGATCCTTGAGGTACCGATGGTTGAGAATATAGTCGAACAGCTCACCGCCGGATGCATATTCCAAGATGATTCCCATGTGCCGCTCAGTCTCGACGAACTCGTGGAGCCGAACAATGTTCGGATGTTGCAACTCTCGTAGAATCGAGATTTCACGGTAGATCTTGGGTAGCCTTGTGGTGTTGCCTGCAAGCGATTCCTTGCGAATGAGCTTGATGGCTACCTGGACTGTGCTGTCCTTCTTCCAGCCCATCTTCACCTTACCAAACTCCCCCTCGCCCAGCGTCTGGCCGAGGATGTAGTCGCCGAATTTGACCTCTTTGCGGTGGGACCCTTGCTGCGATGCTTGCTTCAAGTGTTCTTGCCGACTTCGCTGGGCAGGTGCTGCTGTTGATCGCTGTGAGTCTGGTACGCCGTCATTTCCAACCACTGCCAGCCCACTCTTCACTGGTGTTGAGACCGAGCCTACAGGCCGAGATTCCGCTACACGTGCTCTTTCGCGGGCAATGTCGGATTGTGGATCGTCCACTACTATGTGGTTGATGATAGCACTATTTTCACGAGGTAGCGATGCGTCCACAGGCAGTTGACCGATATGTGTGGTAGATCTGCTAGTGGCTGGCGCAGGCCGAGAGCGCTGACTATGACTGCTGCTGGGCTCTTGCGGGGAGGTTGGTTGTTGGCGCCGGCGTTCGCTCTCGCTCCCCCTTTCTCGATCTGACTCGCTGCCATACGCAGAGTATTGCTGAGGCGTGCGAGCACTGGAGCTATAGCCACGATCTTCGTGTGAACTGGATTGTGTTGACTGGTTTGCTTGTGCTGCAGATGTGCGGATCGGTAGGGCGACATTCGGGCTTGTTTGATCAGGATAGAATTGATTATAGGTTGATTGATTCATGCCGTCTGCGGGCGAGCCTGCGCCCGGAGTGCCTACGCTTTTAGGACTCCTGACAGCAGCAGACCCGGGGGCGGAAGGGAATTGGGATTGCAAAGGTGTATTCGGCTGTGTACCGTTACCGCTGGAGTTCTGCCTGCCTGCTCGCCGCGAAGACGGTGGACTTGAAGACAGTGTAGCCGCAGCATTGGCGGGATATCGATCGCGTCCAGAAGCGCTTTGCGAATATTGCTGCGGTGTGCTTTGCTGCACAGCAGCTGAAGACATGGCCGGGTTGTACTGGCACAACTGGTGATTGTTGAGGACGCCTGTCTTGGTTGTCTGCCTCAACATGCGCAGCTATTCCTCTCGGTCAACGAGCGAACGATGGACGAGTCGACGGAACAGGTGTTCTGTGGCCTCGATCGGTACCGGGGCTGGCGCGGGTGGTGTTCGAGGAAGAAAGGTGTTGTGGATGGAAGCGCGCTGCCGACAGAAGTCGAGCAAGCGAAAGCGGCAGGCACAAAAGGCAGCTGATCGCCAGGCCCGTGCAGGGGTTGCGGATGGCCCAGGTATACCGGTCGGATTATGGCCTCGATCTCCTCACCTCCGTACAGGACAGCGCCGCTGTACAAGGTAGCGAGCGAGGGTTGGCAGCGGTAGGCGGTGGGCGCGCAGAGAGAAGGCGGAGGAGGTAGAGTCGTGACGAGGCGTGTTCACGACGTGGGAGATTGCATGTTGCCGGTCACGCTAAAATCAGAATGGCTGGGAAGCTACTCTACACGTGCGGACAACGCTTGAAAGAGCCGAGCAAGGACCGTGGTACAGCAAGCACATCACCTCATCAAATGCTGAACATGGCATTGATCATTAGATATACGTTTGCTCGTACTGTATACATATACATTTCTGCGACAAATACTAATCCGGCTGTTTGCACAGAACTATCGATGGATATACAAGCAGGCTAAGTCTGTGCTGGTATTAGTGTTCTGTTCATTATTATCCGCTGACAGCACAGTACAGCTCCAAGATACCTAACACAGCGGCCAATTATTAGCTACAACTACTGTAGGTTAGCACAACTACACGTACTTACCGCTCCTCTGATGCTCCTATCCAGCTCCTATAATATCAATCTTGGCCACGGCAGGTACAGATTCAAGATGATGCAACAGGCACAGTGCTCAACAAGGTCTCGTATGCCTAGGCTTAGATGGCAGAGATACCAATCAACGACTAGCCAGCAAGAGTGATCCGACAATCATGAATTTCGTGCCGACGCAACAGCCTGGACCTTGAGAGGTCATCAATGTCATGCATAAACTAAAAGCTGTAGCCGCCGCCGCCATTACTCGGGAGGCACCGACCCCTGCTTTGAAACACATCTCCCGGCCGTCTTGCTCGATTCAGTATGCCTATTTCGACCTTCCCTGCTATATCATGCTCCTTCACCATTTGCGATGCATAGTAAGGTGATGGCGGTGCAGCTTTCCGCTTTGAGCAACGTGTTGCTGCTACAACCTTGAGTTTCAAATTGTAGTTGCCGGCATGAACGACGATACGTCTACTAAGAGGCAAATCCGGAGACAGAAGCCTTGGTCTCCTCTACAACGGGGCTCGCAATGTTGGGTGTCTACTCACCTTTCACCATGATAAAAGCAATATACTATGCTCTCCTCAGAAGGTATCATAGAACACCTTGTACTCAATAATGCGATTCGTTGATCGATCTGAAGAACAGCGCGCAACTCTATCTCACAAACGGTGATGGCCGGTCCACTATAAGACTGGAGCTATTGTGCATCCAGGCACACCCGTCATTAATCCTTGTTTCACAGTGAAACCTTGGAGGCATCATAGAGAAATATCTATGTGATGCCAAATGGCTTGATGTGACGTGGTATCCAATCTATGCACCACGATGCCCACTCTTTGCCGTAAGTAATGTGCTTCAAAAGGGCCCTCGGAAGCACTTATTACATCTTAAATGTTACTTTAGGTATGTGGCATTCAAGTCTTGAGCCACTGCATTGTAGGATCGATTAATGCATGACTGCCGCATACACCTAGTCTGCAAATAAGATTATCAATCCGCCTGATTGAGAAGCGAAGTTGATTTGTTATATGCCTACATAGGGTAAATATGAAATCGTGGCTGGTTTGTAGCCGCATGCTGGCTTTTGGCAGGAACGACGCTCGCACGCACTTTGATCCTTGAACAACATGTCTCAGGTCTTGAATGATAGCCATCACATCTATCTCATATAGTAAAGGGTGGTATCTGTTGTGGAATAGGGACAAACATGTGCGCAGCGCGTAGTTGTGACGAATGTAACTGGTCGGTGGATGAGGTCACGGCGATGGCCCCACGCGTTCCGATGCGTAGCTATCCATGTGTGACATTCCACTGTCCGCGCATATAGTACATACTTCTTCGTCGCAGTCTTTCATACGATAGAAAATGGCCAAACTGCTAAAGAAACCCCTCAAGCTCGCGTTGGTGCAGCTCGCAGCGGGCGCAGACAAGACGGCCAATCTCGCACATGCACGTACCAAGGTTCTCGAGGCCACCTCCAACGGAGCCAACGTCGTCGTGCTTCCTGAATGCTTCAACTCGCCGTATGGGTGCAAGTACTTCCCCAAGTATGCCGAAACTCTTCTCCCATCGCCTCCTACCAAGGATCAATCGCCCTCCTTCCACGCCCTCTCCGCGCTTGCGAAAGAAGCCAAGGCATACCTTGTTGGTGGAAGCATACCCGAGTATGGGGAGGAGACGAAGAAGTACTACAACACCTCCTTGACCTTTGATCCCCAAGGCAAGCTGTTGGCGACGCACAGAAAGGTCCATCTTTTCGACATTGACATTCCCGGCAAAATTACGTTCCGCGAGAGCGAAGTGCTGTCTCCGGGCAATAAAGTCACCATCGTAGATCTTCCAGAGTATGGCAAGATCGCAATAGCGATATGCTATGACATCCGCTTTCCAGAACTGGCTATGATCGCAGCACGGAAAGGTGCTTTCTTGCTCCTCTATCCGGGTGCTTTCAACCTGACCACTGGCGCGCTGCACTGGGAGCTGCAGGCTCGGGCAAGAGCTGTGGATAACCAAGTCTATGTCGGAGTATGCAGCCCTGCAAGAGATATGGACGCAGACTACAATGCGTGGGGTCATTCGATGATCGTCGACCCGAATGCGGAGATCCTGAGCCAGACAGAGGAAAAGGAGGATATCGTGTATGCTGAGCTGAACGGCGACAGGATTGTCGAGGTTCGAAAGGGCATCCCAATCTACACGCAGAGGAGGTTTGATGTTTACCCTGATGTCAGTGAAGGCAAGGTGAGGTATGAGGAATAGGATGTCTGAGAACATGTGTGGGCATATGTGTATTGCCAGCCATGGCAGTTGCATACGTCAGGCGAAGACGTGGAGCAACTCGGCAACAGAACAGGCTGTCAAGCACGAACCTGCTGTCCTTAATGGTAGTATACACTCTTGATGTGCACCTCGTTCTCGCGTCCTCGCGCTTTGGTTCGTACCTCCGCCTCTAGACTTATCATCTCCCATCCCTCACGACCTCCATCTCTCGTTCGCTTTCACATCTCCATGCCCCTTCATTCGCTTTGCGTTCATCTGCGTACCGTCAACCGCATGCTGGACAGCGAAACCTCAGATCTTTCTTCGTCTCATCACCAGGATAGCGCAGGATCGCCCTCCTTATCCTTACCTTGAAGTCGAATCGCGAAGCTGCTCCGAACTACCACCCTGCATGATATGCCAGTAATGCCTAGCGCAGGCGTTCAAGAAGCTGAAATGGGTCCTTCGAATGTATCTGCACCGCCACCGTCCCGTAGCAGCAGTTATACAGGTTCTACGACACCCACCAACGTTGGGCCAGTCCAGCGCATTGCCCCAGCACCTGCAGCGACATTGAAATTGACAAATGCGACACGCCGGAAACTACCTTGGCTCGATGGTAACGACCAGCATCAGGTAGCACGACTTGCTGGACCTGATCTGGAGCAAAATACGCCAAGCAATGTGCAAGGGGTCAGCAGCAGCGCAGTCTCGCCCCGTGCTGGAGCTTCTGCTATCAGACGTTCATCCATTACACCCATTGCTCAGGACATTGCTGTCCGTACTATCGGATCATCTCCAACCTATCATCATCGTCCAAGGCCCGGGCAGTCGAAGACACTGTCGCTAACCTCCGAGTCGCGCCCTGGGATGAGGCCACCACGATCGAGAAAGCATGCGAAAGAGCTACTTCAAGCTGCTGGTGGAACGCTGGCAGACACACAGAAGCTAGCCGAGTATACACCTTCGAATTATAGCTCGGACGAAACTTTCCTCGATCATGATGTAGCCACTGGACGACCTAAGAAAGAGTCGACACCTCAGAAACCATCCACGAAGGTTGCTACCATCAAGGAGCATGTGCCTGTGCCTTCCCATCCATTAGGCAGGCGACGTTTGAAGACACCTGATAACATCTCACATGCCATACTCAAGGATCCAGGCCTTGCGGGTCAACACTCTGACATTGCTGAAGATCAGAAGCAAGCAGTATCGCCCAGTCTGTCAATGTCAGATAAAATGCAGAAGATTCAGCGCAAGGAGACGCTTTTCGAAATGCCGACCCACCTGGTAGGCTCATCTGAGTCCTCAGCCACGCCATACGAGCCTGTTTTGAATACCCGGCAAACTTATGAGCCTGCTCAAGAAACTTCTCATGTCTCGCCTGTGAGGTATCAGGCTGCGAGACGGCCAGCAAATGCTGTTTCTCCGCTAAAGATCCCCCAGCGCAGTACCCAGCGACATAGTATGAATAGTGCTGTGAATGGTCTTGAAAAGCTAATGGCGGATGCTGTCACAACTGCCAGAGATGCATCTCGTGGCGAACTCCGAGACGAAGTCGCTCAGATATTGAATAGCGCAAGTCAAGCTCTGAAGACAGCCAATGCTGTCAATAGGAGCATGGCACGACCACTGGTGGATGTGCACAACAGCGAGTCTTCAGATAGCGACATGAGTTTGCTCACTTTGTCGGAAGATCTCTCGCCTTTCCAAAGTAGAGAGGGCTCGGCAGATACTGTACCCACAGTGTATACTCAGAGAACGATTCCGCGTCCCGAACCTGTGGTCACCGAACAATATAGATCCAATGGCAGGCGTCCCACGTCTGAGCACGTCTATATCGAGAAGACGAAGCAACGACCGATGTCAGATAACGTCTCCATCAAACACACCCCACCACAGCTCTACCAATCTCCATCGGCAGATTCCATCGTACGCGATTTTGCATACTCAAATAATCAGCCTGGCAAGACTGATGCTGCGGTGGCAATGCGCTCGGCGCCCAACCTTGGTGCCGCAGCAGAATACTATGGTGATGTGGGCCAATCTGTTGCAACACAGCCAGGGATAAGGCGCAGCATCGTTGCTCCAGTAGAGCTCAACAAACCCTTACCACAGGTGCCGCCTGCTTCTCGGGCGATTTCCAGCATGGCTCATAGTAAGAAAGTGCGGAATAACGGACTCAACACATTCGACGGAGGTCAGCTACGGATGCTAGAACCCGTCTCTACAGCAGCTGTTCCGGTTCGACGCCATGACAGCTCGAGTTTTGAGCGTCGGGTCGACGATCTCAGCAAGGCCCGGAAGCGCAGAAGCCCACACGTAGCAGACTTCTTTGAACCGTCCTACTATCACTTCCCCGCTCATAAGGACGAGGCATCTGGGGAAGCGCCAAGAAAGAGCTCTACGGTCTCTGACACCAGGTATGACCATGATCCATCTCGCGTATTGCCTCAGTCGGATATTAAACTCGTGAGGTTAGTGCATCCAAAGCGCATATCATTCCGACCAAGGACTTGAGCTTAAAGCATCCTCGTAGGAATCACATCAGTCTTCGCGAAGGCCAAGGTTTCAGTCTCGGGCGATATCATAGACGGCAGCCGATTGCGAGGGAGTGGAAGACACTGCGCAAGAGGATCGCAGCGACTATCGCGTGCTTCAATACTATCTTCATTGGTCTCATTGCTGGCATTTACGTGAGAGAGTTTCTACGCGACCATTTGTGTCATGACTGACATGGCCTAGGCTGGCGAAGTACCAAGGATACAATACCAGATCGCTGACCTTTCACACAAAGTCATCCTTGGGAATGTTCTGTAAGTTGTTTCACTGTCGAAGATGTTGAGTAAAAGCTAACGAGTATAGGCTCTTCGTTGGGTTGGGGATCACCACTCTCATCTTTTGGCCCTTACCACTTCTTCATGGCCGTAAGCCCTACACACTCATGGCCTTTGCACTAATGCTTCCCTTACAATTTCCGCAAGCTCTGGCCATCACCGATCAGCGTAATCCAGGCAATCCGTTGTATCGTGCTGGTCTGCTGATTCCACGTATTATGACCGGACTGGCAATGGGCTTCGCCAACATCAATCAGCTGCCAACCCTCTTTGATCTGTTTGGTGTCTCGCTTATGCATGACAATCCTCATCAAGAGATTGTTGTTCACGATGACGTCCGCCGTCAAGGTGGTGGAGTCGGGATCTGGCTGGGAGTTTGGTCGTGGTGCTTCATTGGATCACTATCCATAGGGTTCTGTGTGGGCGCCTGTGTGATTTCGAAGCTCGATCCTGCTTGGGGCTTTTACATCATCGTCATTCTTCTCGCGTTCTTCCTGCTCGTCAATGTCATCGCACCCGAGACAAGAAGAGCGCCATACCGGAGATCCATCGCGCATTTCCTTGACGATGAGGAGAAACCACAACGCCGAGTGGCTCGGGGTGAGGTCAAACTTCACATCTCCAATGATGGACCCAGATGGTGGTTTGAAGAGGTCTGGGCTGGCATCATCCTCACCAAGCGTATGGTGTTCCAGACTGGGTTCTTCATCTTGATGTTGTATATTGCTTGGATATATGCTCAGGTGACTATGGTCATCTTGGTGAGCTTCACGTCGTATCCTGCGAAAACAATCCAGACGCTAATTCGAAAGCTCAGTTTCTTGGTGCACTGCTATCTCGCGACTACAACTAGGAGCCGCAGTATGTTGGGCTTGCAGTCCTGGCACTTGCAGTTGGCGCTGCTCTGGCCATGCCACTCGCCAAGGCCTCCATCTTCAGCCGTGCTCGTGTGAAACCTGCTCGAACCGACAGCATGACGATGCGCACGCAACGCCTAAGCTGGTCCTCACACCTAGTCCGCCGCTGTCTCTTCACGCTCGCGCTCCCCTTTGCGAGCCTTGCATACACACTCTGCTCGGGTGGACGTACCATCTCATGGACAGCGCCCACCATATTCGCCGGTCTGGTCGGCTTCCTCTCTAACCTTGCCATGGCCGAGTGCATTGGCCTTATCATGGAGAACTTCGACACCTGTGATCTCCAGCCGGGTGTCAACCAACGACACCGCCTCAACTCCATGGCCGAAACCACGCGTCGCCGTCGCACCAACTACTCCTCGTTCCCCCGCGTCTGCGCAGGCTTTTTCGCCGCACAATCACTCGGCTTCTTCCTCGCAGCTGCCGCCACCAGCGTCTCCGGCGACATCACGCGTGCCGTGGGCGCACAGATTGGCAACTCGATCGTCGCCGCCGTCCTGCTCGTGCTGACCCTTGGGCTCATGGCGGTCATGTGGCGCTTCAGGCAGGTTCAGGTGGTGCCCAACAACCCATTCGGTGCTGAGATTGATTCTGTTGCTGTTGGACCCAACAGCAATACCAACGTCACCAACAACGCGAAGATCGTCTGGGGTCCTGGCGCCGATGACCCCGAATGGAAACCCGTCATCATCGGCAACCCCTCAGGCAAGATGCGGCGCATGAACCTCTTTGAGCTCGGCGCGCTGAGCCGCTGGACGGAGATTCGACGGTTGAATAAATTGATTCGTCGATGAATGAGGGTACGTCACGCCGAGGGATACATGTGGAAATCATCGAAGAAGAGGTTGTGGTATTCGCCTGTAACTGTAAAATACCTAAGATGAGTAGCTTAATCCGAAGTCCTAATGTTCCAATGTCTATGTACGATGAGTGCGTTTCTGAATCAACAGAGCATCAATGGCGAATGCTCTTCTATGTTCACTAGTAGGGTCCTGTATTGTACTCGTGATGATCGGTCGCCAACTAAATAACCATTCTTTACAAGAGGGGTATCTATACTACACTATGTTGTACTGCTCGACGAAATACTCGATCGAACCGTTCATCAACAAGTTGCCTCATTGCAAAACATCTTCTCACCTTCCGTCCAGCCCCTAGGATCGTACGTCGATCGATTGCGCGACGAAAGCAAGAAAGAGTCTGCCATGAAAGTATTCACGCCATGCGCCCCGTGTCCTTCTACAACCGGCAGCAAAACTCCAGCCAGGAGCGAGAGAAGTGTTGCGTTACGGAATACAGTCGCGCCGCAAGTAAGAAGCGGTGGGCAGCGATAAAGTGGCATACCACACGATGATGTGCTGGCGATGTCCATGTATGACGCCCTAATACGAAGGTTTAAGAAGAAATTCGTAGCGTGAGCGAAAGAGAAAAGCCGAAAATTGCGTAAAGGTGCTCTGGGGTGAATATGAGCTGGTTGGTGTTGCACTCGCATACGTAATTGCGGTTTGTGAAGTGCAAGAATGCTAGCATACAAGAGGAAGAAACTGTCTCCTTCCACAGGTCCATTGACATTGTTCAGACTAACGAGCGTTTTGCGCGACATAATTGACGCGCTGCTGAGGATTCGAGGTGATGCCGAAGAGGTAAGCGAGTTCCTGGACGCCGAGACGGGCGATGCCCTGGGCGGCCTTCTCGTCGAGGGCGGTGCTGATGAGGGCGCGCTTCTTCTCCTGCAGCGCGATGATGCGGTCCTCGACCGTCTCCTCGACCAGCACGCGGTGCACCTTGACCTCGCGCGTCTGGCCGATGCGATGTGCGCGGTCAATGGCCTGCTCTTCGATGTACGGGTTCCAGAATGGGTCGAGGATGATGACCTGGCTGGCGGTGCTGAGGTTGAGGCCGGCATTGCCCGCCTTGAGCGACAGCAGCATGATGCGCACGTTGTTCTTGGTGCTGCTGAAGTCCTCGACGGCGTCACCGCGCGCCTGCGTGTTCATGCTGCCGTCGTAGCGGCGGTAGCCCCAGCCTTCGCGGTCGATGGGGACTTCGAGGAGATCGAGCAAGGACGTCCATTGGCTGAAGATCAGGACTTTCTCGTCCGTACCCTCCATGATGCCGTTCAACAGCTCCATCGTCTTGTCGATCTTGGCCGACGAGACCCAGTTGCGTCGAAGACGCCGGAGGTACGCTCTCTTGGCTTTGGCGCTACGACCCGCAGCCTTCTTCAGCTCCGCCAGGGTTTCTTTGGGTTTTTGCTTTGCCTTGCCCTTTTTCGATTTGCGCTTCGATTTGTTAGTCTTGGCGGATGGTCCAGCAACGCCCTCTTTATCGTCCTCTTCTGCCTCTTGCGCTTCCTCCATCTCGTCAGCCTCTTCCGCCTCTTCGGATTTAACCTTTTTGCCCTTTTTACGTTTGCTATCATTATCGTATTCGATCGTATCATCATCAACAATGAAATCCCGCAGATCGCCTTGGTCGTTTTTATCGTCATCATCGTCATCACTATCACTGTCACTATCGCTGTCACTAGCATCATTATTCTCTTCCGGCGCGCCCTCTTCGACCGCCAACTCTTCCGCACTCATCTTCTCCCGCTGATGGACCTTCTTGAACGAATGGAAATCGGTAATCCGTTTGGGGTCGACGGGCCCACGACATTCAGGACATTTTGCTTGTACAGCTCCGTCCGCGTTGCCAGCAGCAAGCGCCATCGCGGGGTCAGTGATCCGTGCGAAGCAGTCCGAGCAGGTATCATGACCACAAGGAATGAAAATGGCGGGATTGGTGGTTGCATCGTAACATACTGGGCAGTCAAACATGCCATCTTTCTGCTTGATGCGCGATACGACTTGTTCCTCCAGATCGCGGGCTAGCTCGACCATGGTCTCTGGCGTGACGTCTGCGGTGGCCGAGACACCAAAATCCTTGATCAGGTGAGGATGACAGCAAGCTTGGCGAAGGCGTAGTAGCAGCACCAGGATAGCTGAGTAGGATCTGCCGACAGTCCCTGCTTTAAGATACTTGTTGAACTGTAGCTGTGTCTTGCCCTCCAACGAAGCATAAAAGTTCTTCTCGTCCTCGCTAAAGACGGGGTTATTCACTTCCGTGGAGCGCTCGGGCAGAATCAGGATTGGCTTTCCCTCGAACGTGCTCTTCTTCGTGCGACGCAGCATTATAGCTTTACAGACCGCCTGGAACTTCTGCATGGCGTTATCTTTCGTGACGTCAAAAGAGCTTTTGAGAGGTATGGAGAAATCCATGCGGAACTTCTCCCACGATGAATACGGCTTCATGCGGAGGAACGCGATCAGAGAGTAGAGCTCCTCGACGTTGTTCATCATGGGTGTGCCGGTCATACAGAATCGATACCTCGCATTGAGCATACGGGCGGCTTTCGCAGTTTGTGTGTTCTTGTTCTTGATACATTGTGCCTCGTCAAGGATCACACGGAACCACTTGGCTTCTGGTGCCAGGAACACGCACTTTTCTTTCTTGGGATCCGGCCGAGCATCAGGGTCATGCTGTTGTCGAAGCTTGAAAGCCTCCATCTTCTTTAATTCTGACGCAAGACTGCCAAAGGTAGTCAGCACGACATCGTACTGCTGAAAACCTGCGAAACTGCTCTTCTTCTGCGACCCGTGGTGCGTGTACACCTTCAGAGCATGTGGACCGGGCTTGATCTTGGTCATGATCTCGGACTTCCATTGGCGCATCAGTGCTACAGGAGCGACCACTAAAGTTTGCCGGCAGCTTGGGTCGTCCGACCGATTACTGACGATCAGCGACAGCATCTGAATAGTCTTTCCAAGACCCATATCATCGGCCAGAATACCTCCCTGATTCGAACCCTCTTCACATTTCTTAAGCCAGGTCAATCCGAGCTCTTGATACTTGTGTAGCTGTACCGCCATCCCTGGCGGAGTCTGCACACGCAGATGGGCAGGCATATCCTCATCGGGTCTGATATTGTTGAGAAGGGCATTAATCTCTTCCTTTGTCTGCTGCGGATCATAATTTGCGATCGCGTCATATCGATTGCGGTAGAGATCTTCCTTGCCAGCATACATTCCAGTGCGGAGAGCTGACCAGGGTTCGTCGTCGTCATCGTCGTCAACCAGATCGAATGGCTGCTCGTTTGTGCCATAACCGCCAAGGAGCGAGCTGAAGCCATACGGGTCTGGTACGACGCGTGAGCTTGAACTGGGGTGCCTTGCCTGTGTGAACCCGTTGGCGCGAAGAGCGCCATACTGATCAAACGATGGTGGCATGTTAGACCCAACAGGTTTGACTTGAGGTATCCTAGACTTGTAGCTGTTGTACGGCAGCTGTGACATGGAGGTGGACTGTCCATAGTTTGGGACTTGAGAACTGGTGCCGCCCAACAGCATTGAAAGCCCATCCAGTTGGTCAGACAAAGGATGCTGAGTACGCGAGTTGTAGTTCATACCATTAGGCATCTGCCCATTCCATCCATTGACTAGGCTGCTTCCTCCGCACGCGGCACTGTTTGCATATTCGAATCCAGGAAATGAACCAGGCATAGTGTACGATGAGCGTTGGGAGTTCTGCATAGGGCTAGGTCTTGGCGCGCGATGGCTCGGGGTGAACCCCGTAGGTGGGATCTCAGCGAGATCATCCTCACTATCACTAGCTGTGAGGTCGATCGTGCCAATGTTCCGGAATTGCTGTGATGAGCTGTTCTGCCTCGCAGAGCCTGGAGTCTTCTTTTGATGCTCTGACTTGATGCTGGCAGGCTGTCCGGTCATACCAGACGCATCTGCCGTTGAAGAATTGTGTCGAGAGAATGACGGAGGACGAAAGCCATGAGGGATCGAATTGGTAGAAGATTCTGCCTTCACGGGTGGGGGAACCGTTGGTCTTCGGAAATGTCCTGAAGCACCAATCGTTGTCTGTATATGTTGCCGTGACGATGACCCTGCCTGTGACGACCTGAAGGAGTTGTTGGACGCGCGCTCCTGCAGGCTGCGAGCCATGGCCTCATCTTCTCTTTGTCGCTTGAGGCTTTGTTCGGCCTCTTTATGTCTTTGGTAGGCTCTTGCTGTCGCACTCATGCCTGATGGCTCCGTCAGGTTTATAGACTCCAGAGGTGACGAGGGTGGACTTGACAGGGTGGGATCAGGCGTCAATCGCTTTCCTGCGCGATCGTGCGGATCGTGTGCAAGACTGCCTGGATATCCCCGCTTCCTCCCCGTGCCTATATACGATGAACTGCTATGACCACTAGTATCGAGATCGCTCTGATATCTGGAGTTTCCGTTTGTCACAGCATCCCCTGTGAAGCCTGTATTGCCAAAATCACCCATGGTGCTTGCGAAGTTGATATCATCTTGCGGTGCTAATCTTTGGCTCGACGAGGGCGCGGCGACCGGTAGAAGAGCAAGGCGACGTCTCAGCTCTTGAATGTTCTCCTCAATCTCCTCACGGCGTTCGCGGTAGTCGTCGGCGCCTCCGTCAAGAGTCGACAAGAGCACGTCCTGGAACAGCAGCTCATCGTCAAGATCTTGCGCCGTCATGGTCGGCGGTAGCACGAGTGTAGACATGGTAGGCGGAGATCAGTCGAGGGTGCAAGTTGATGCAGGACGGTTCAAGGACGGCCCGTTTGGCAAAGGTATCGTGCTCGGCGCGCATTTATCTTGAGCGCATTCGTATCGCAGGCTGTGGTCTATTCCTGTGTTCTGCGCGCCACAAGACTATGTCTTATTCTCCGCCGCAAGAGTCTCCCCACTCATGATGTCGCAAGACGCCACAGCCGTATAAGTCGTGCGACGCGCACGGATTGCAAGACTGCGGAGGCAAGGCTGCGACGGGTGGGCGAGAATTTGAGGTGAGGTCTGCAACGCGGGCTGGCATGTGATGCAATCGAGGGTGTAGTTCCATAGTGGCGTGAATGCCTGAGCGCGAAAGCCGCACGGTCGATCACTCCGCCAGTAGCCCTACCGCTGTCGACCTCATCTCAATCAGAAATTACACTCAACATGCTTCTGGAGTTGGAGTCCAGGTCTCCATTGATCCCTCAACCTAGATGTTGGGATGTTATAACTTCCTTTCATACTCTGGACACGTAGATCCATCTCAAGCTGTCCCGTACAATGTGACGAGGTCAGCCAGTTGTAAGGCATCACTTCCCGGTCTACAGTCATCTCCGGCCGGAGTTTGCAGATGTGGCAATCCACTGCACATTACGGTGTCGCAAGTCAGAACCCTCATCGAAGCCTCTTAATGCTGGTGTGATAGGATACTATCGACGATGTGTTTCGTTGCAGCCCCATCGGATTCTTGCGTAGCATATACGTGCCTTTGCGACCCTGCAGTGTGGGCCTGCTCCGTGTTTGTTCCTTTGGCATACTGTACGCTACGGAGAAAATCGCAGTTTACCTACATGCATGGATGGATGCACCGTCTCTTAGCCTGTTACCGAGCGTAAAGCAACCACATAACTTGCTGGAGTTCGCTGAGGGTGAAGATCTCGAGATTCCTGGTGAGGGAAGGCTGATCGCGGTGCCGACTGGTACGACGTCTTGCATCCAATCCTTCGAGCATCAGGGTCTTACAGCTGCCCTTTTTGATAAGAGGTGGACCAAGATTCTCCTCGATAACCCTTATAATCCCGTCATCTGTTCTCAGGACGTGATGGCCGAAGCAGGTAGAACCTGCTGGGATGAGGTTACACAAGAGAGTCGAGGAAGAAACTGATGGGCAAAGTGGCACAAACGTGAGTGAGACATTAGTTTGCGGAAACAAATTTCAACAAATTCGCTCTCGTTGTGCTAGATGTAGGAAGTGAGGCTACCTTACGATTGCAAAGGCTGTATGAGGTAGAGCGGTGTAGTTGCGGGCAACCGAGCATCTTCGAATCCGCCAGTCACGAGTTGAATGTAAGCAGGTCTCAGTTCGGCGTATCAACCTGCGCCAAGAACGTACACGAGGAACGAAGGAACGAGAAGGGAGCTCCAGCCATAAGGCATCATCCGAGGAACAAGTATGCAAAGTATACACCGACTGGAGAGCCAACGTGGAAAGTTCCTCCATGCATGTAGGTATAGTTTATAGATTATCCATCGTTGAGCAGACCCTGAAGCTCAGCGGTGAGTTGACGTACCAGTAAGCCAGGACTTTCGACCAGGAACAAGCATGAAGTGAGCTAAACGCGACCTCATGCCCTACGATTCCCCAGCCATGATATATCGAGTGAGCGGTGAAGCAACATCCTACATTCAGACGAAATACATTCGCAACACCTTCGACAGGTGTTTCTGTCACATGCTGGGAGAGCATCGACGATCGCCATGTGTCTTCTTGGTACCCGACCATTTGTACCGGAAACAAGTCATGAGATTTGACATTGCTTGTGACATGTCAGCATGACTGCGGAGGATCTGAGGTGACGGTCAGCTTCAGAAACATGCGTTAACATGCTGGAGGAGAACCGGCGCTGGATGGAAGGGCAGAAACAGACTGCAACACACCACAAACATTTAGATTCCTCATCTCCTCTGTATTCTGTATGTAGTCGGAATCAATCCATCAATGCACCGAACTCCAAATGAAGATCCGTAATCGATAAACGCGATGTGCAAGGCACCACCCGCCGTGATTGGCTGCTCAGCAACGTTGACAAATGAATTGGTCGACCGCGGTCTGTTCGAAGCATCTGGAGTGCTCGATGATCCCACCCGACCACATCCACCGCATCTCCGCCGACCTCATCTCTGCAACACCTCCCCCGAGGCTCATCCCCTGCCGACAGTATGCTTCTGTCGTTGTCGACTGCGTGCCCGCAAGAATAAGACGCTGCTTTCGACCGACCCTTCAAACGCCGTCGCCGCACTGAAACGTCAGGCAGAGCTGCGTGCAACCGAAACTAAGGAACTGCCCGACCTAGTGCCCATCTTGCGACCGGACGCCTGGCACACCCACCCTCCTCCTCCCCCATTCCACTC